>JAIFZK010000173.1:3077500-3642500 GCA_027481765.1 Tenualosa thibaudeaui | reverse complement strand
TGCAAGGGCTCACAGCAGGAAATGAAGGCTAGCCATCATTAAACTCTATCTCTGATCCCACGGCACTCATCTCTCACTCTTTCTCTCTCTCTCGCTTTTTCTTTCTCTCTGTGAGCATCCCCTCAGGATACGAGTGGAAGACTGGAGCAGGAACTCTCAGAGAGCCCCCGGTTCCCCGTCCTCTGCTAGAGCTTTTTGAAGGAGAGACGTTCCGGTGGCAGTTCATTTGATTGATGAACACGACGAGGGCTTCGCAGTGCGGCGATCAAAAAAACTAGAAAAAAAAATGTGTTTTAACATGTTTTAAAAATGCTGGCATGGAGCACAGCTCGGCCCTGCATGCGGAGTGTAGCGCCCGCCCACTTCTAACCTCACAGTCCAATCATCATCATCACAGTTTGCAGTCAACCACGGGGATAAATTGCTCTCGGGGGTTGGCAATTAAAGGAAGGGCGAAGAAGGGGGGAGTGTGCCTGAGTGTGTATGGTGTGTGTATGTGTGTGACGGAGGGAGACACTGAACCCACAAAAGACAAAAGACATGGACAAATTCCTTCCTGCCTTTTAACACAGACAGACAAAAAAGATCATTACAATTACAAATGCCCGCCCACAATCTGTAAGCCAAACAGCACACAGAGAGAAGAGAGAGGTGAGCTGTGAGCTCAGACAAAGAGAGGAGGAGGAGATCTAAAGGAGAAAGATAAATGGAGAGGGGGAGAGAGGGAGAGAGAGAGATGGAGAGAGGGAAAGAATTGGCTGCTCTGATTGGCTGGGAGATTTCATCAGTGAGAGGATGTCATTCATTTCCTTTGTGACAAAGGAGATCAGTGGCTGTTGCGCGCTGCTCTCACGAGCAGACTCCCAAGCCAACGCCGACAAATTCCTCTGTTTCTCTCTCTCTCTCCGCTCACTGCCACCATACACCTGTTCATCCTTTTCGTGTGATATTTCATCACAGCCAAACAGTCTTTTCTTCTGCCCCTTAATCCATCCACACCTCCCTCCCTCTCACCACTACCACCCACACATCCTCTTTTCACTCTCATTCTCTTAGTTCTTTTTCTTTCGGCCATTTCATCTCTTGTGTCTTTTGCTTTGGTCCATTCTCCTTTTCCACCTTCCTCTACTCTATCTCTCTTTCTCTCTCTCTCTCTGCCTCCAGTGTGTGTTTCTTCTGGGTATATTTATTTCCAGATTGTTTTTCTGCAGCGACGGCATTCTCTCTGCCTTCCCAACATCTTTCACCATCAGGGGCTGGGGGCTCAAAACCACTCCCCTGGGAACTATATTGTGTGAATGTGAATGTGTGTGTGTGTGTATGTGTGTGTGTGTGTGTGAGAGAGAGAGAGAGCGACAGTGCACGTCTGAATGTGATTGTATGCCTGTGTCTTTCTGCAAATTTGTATACACATCTAAATGGGGATCTGTGTATATATAAACGGGTACCTCATTGTTTGTAAGTATCTGTTTTAGCATGTGCATTAATGCCCACATTACATATAGGTTGTGTGCATTTACATGTGTGCATACCGTATCTATGCATGTGTGTTTGTGACTATGAGTCAGTGTATTTGTGTGTGTGTTTAGTTTGAGAAAATGTGTGTGAGTTTAAGGGTGTATGTGTGTGTGTATTTGTGTGGACAGTTTGCCTCGGTGCATAGTGTGTGTATGTGTGTGTGTGTTTGTGTGAACACACACAAGCAACCCTTTCATAGTGGCCTTCCTCCACCACTCACCCTGCTGATTTATGAAGCCGTGCACTCAGCCCTCCTCCTCACTCAACACGGAGGTTCTCTTCCCTCCTCCCCACCACGACAACAACAACAACAAGGTGACAAACACAAACCCCAAACAAACAGCAAACAACAAACAAACAAACCACATCAGTCTCCCACACACGCATCCATCCACTCCCCAAGCCTTCACCTATCTATCTATCTACAACACCTCTGACAAGACAACAACAGCCATCACAGTTAGCTAATATGCAATAGCATGGTGCTAAACAGCCACTCCAAAATCTTAAGCACTAATGGGCATTTTACCTGGACTGTAGATCACATTTTAATGGTTAAATGCTAGCAGCTGCTAGTGCTACAAAAGCTGGTTAGCGTCTCTGTATGTGTTTTGGAATGGGTGTTCAAAGGGAGGCGGGGATGTTGCGGGTGGTCAGTGCCGCTGGCTTCTGGGTAAGCTGTCAAGACAATCATAGTCTTCCACTAATCCCTCTTGTGATCTCCGCTGCGTTTGTTACAGACTGCAGGGGAAAAAAGGCAAAAACACAATGACTTGACACTTTTTGAAAATCGTTTTTCGTCGTTCTGTAGCGCAACAAAGAGCCCCGCCGTGATCGGTGAGGGGCGAAAGCAGCTCTGACAAGCGCTTTTGTTTCAGGGCCGTGACTCATTGCACTTTGCAATCAAGCCAAATGAGCAGGCTCGTCTGACAAGTCTCATTAAATCAAAATTTCACTAAACAAACGGCAACTTTCCTATGTCTTTTTTCTGTAGGCATTGCTTCATCCCTATTTGTCCCTGCTGCGAGCATTTAGCCATTCCAATACACTGTTATCCAATACACTGGCTGCACCATACAGTCAACACATAGCAATGTCATACTGTTATCATACTATGCCATACTGTCCCTTGGAATCCACGACCTCGACATTCGCCACTGCTATGCACTGCAGGTCAGGCTACGTGACAAAGCATCAGAGTAAAAACTTTAGCACTTCGTTTAACGAATGAATAAAGAAAGACACGGTTGGCGAGGTCACCCTTCCACCAGGACTGGAGAGCGTCTGAGGGGACCCGAACGCAGTTAATGCCCCCGCATACGAGGAAAGGAAATGGAGGGTATTTAATGCACAAGCCAAAAGGGAAGCCCTGCTGATTCTCTCCAAAGCGCCATTCAGGGCTAATGGGCCCTTGTGGAGTCGAGGGAAGCGAAAGAAGGGAGCCGGCAACAAAATTCACATCATTGCTTTAATTACGTCCGTAGAGCCAAAGCTCACGACACAAATATTATTCCCAAGTCTCTCAGGTCAGCCTGCTTTTTTTAAAACTTAAATCCTTTTTTTCTGTGGCTTTAAAACAGAGGATGACTGAGAGTTACCTCCACTTGAGCGCTGGATGGGGGGGTTGGTTCAAATCAGTGTGGGTAGGCTAGCGGGCGTCACCGTGAGGAACACATACAAGTAAAAGCCTGCATGTTTTCTAGTCTCCTAGGCGTATCCAGGACTACCCCTGCCACTCGAATACAAATGAGAGGGGAACCTTCCACTGTCCAACCACCATCACCCCCACCCCCTTCCCATCCCCATCCTTGATGGCTGTCACTGTGTCTCACACACACACACACAATTCCAGCAGCGCCACCCTGGTCCCTCATGTCAGGGCGACTGACGTGGGGGTAAACACGCGTTGGGACAGGGCGCTGGAAGGTGCAGCTCCCGGGGAGACAGGGGCTGTGAAGGCCCTGTATTTAAGGATGATGGGGAGGCAGAGGGGAGGTGGGGGGCTGTTTGCCTGCTTCATGAAAGCCAACACAGCAGGGGATCTCTGTTTCATACCCCCCCACCACCACCTCCACCTCTCTTTCTGACCAGCACAGGACTGAGGTGGCAGAGGTACCCCAGCGTCGGGGGGGTTGGTGACCACATGAACAAAAAGTACCCCCACCCCCCATTTCAAACACCCATCAAAGTCACGCTTCAGCACGGATGAAGAAAGAGCTCTGCACAGAACGAAAATAAAACCTTTCTTCTTCTCTCTGTCTCTCTCCCTCTCACTTGCTCTCTTTCTCCATGCACACACAGACTCCCTTTTTAGATCCCCCGTTACACACAAATGCTATTTTCCCTTGTACACAAACACACACACACACACATGCAAACACACACAGACTCTCTCCCTCCCTCTCTTGCTCCCCTGTTCATCTCCCTCTCTCTCATCTGCCTGTTTGATGCTGAGTTCCACAGGGAGTCCAGTGGGGTTGCAGCCAAATTGGGCTGGGGCCTCATCAAAGGGCCGTCCGGCGTGAGGGGGGACTCTCTGATCAATGCCTCAGCCCCTGGCAGGTGAGTGCTGTTAATATTTCAGCCCCCCACTGGACCCCTAACGCCCATCCTACCCCCCACCTCAACCCTCCTTCTCAAATCTGCTATAGGCATGGTGGAGGGGTGGGGGAGAGGGGGGGGGAGGGGTTCTCTTCCCTGTCTCATCCTCATTTCCCCAATATGAGAGTCTCTGGCTACAGCTTGATGTCTGAAGCTGTAGTCACCCCAGTGTATTGAGAGTCAAAAAATCAATAAGGCAGAGGTAAGCGCACACACAGCACACACCCACACATGCGTCTCTGTTGACTGTGCGTGCTCTCGGCTCCCGCAGCGCTGAGCACAGAAAAGGTCACGCTGGGGTGAGTGAGAGGCCGAGCGTGATGAAGGAGAGTGGTAGCTGCCGTGATTTAAAATGCCTGTCGCTTATAGCCCCTGTGTGTTATAGCCCCTGTGTGTTATAGCCCCTGTGCGTTATAGCCCCTGTGCGTTATAGCCCCTGTTCGTTATAGCCCCTGTGTGTTATAGCCCCTGTGCGTTATAGCCCCTGTGTGTTATAGCCCCTGTGCGTTATAGCCCCTGTACGTTATAGCCCCTGTGTGTTATAGCCCCTGTGCGTTATAGCCCCTGTGTGTTATAGCCCCTGTGTGTTATAGCCCCTGTGCGTTATAGCCCCTGTGTGTTATAGCCCCTGTGCGTTATAGCCCCTGTGCGTTATAGCCCCTGTGCATTATCACCACAGACAGAGCCTGGGTTATTATCTCAACCCTCTGGGGGGGTTGTGGTTTGTGTATTTGATGTAGTCATTATGCTCAGTGTCCAGGCTTTTTAAAGAGGCTGACACAGGCACAGACCCTCCTTTTTAATGGCGCTGGCCCATAGACCCTTTGCTATGGTGTAGACATATGGTCCATAATTCGACACATCCTTTTTTCCTGTGCACTCTCATTCATCATTGTCAATCCAATTGTGTCTGGGCCAGTCCGACACTGAGATAATCATACTCCATATCAACATTCCCATCAGAGGCTCACTCACACCTCTAAAGGGCACCTTCAAATACAACTCTATATTGGGCTTCATCTCATATTTACTCTAAGAGAGAGCTTTGTTCATATGCAGTTGTTTATGCTGGCTACTTTTGCAAAACATAGCGTTAGTATTGTAGTATAGTTAGTAGTAACGTTTGGTTACTAACCGAAAATGTATATTCTACCCTCAAGTTTAAGGGCTTGTGTTGATTTATGTTGACAAACTAATAGATGTTGAAAGGGTCCAAATGACCAACGCAGAGACCAATAATTAAGGAGATTAGAGTAATTTCCTCTTCCTGTTTCACACTATGGTCCCTATAGGGAAGGCACTGTGCTGTTTAGTATTCTCTCGACTCAAAGGAAGCCCTTCACCCAGTCTGCAAGAGCGGTGCAAACACAGCAAAGGTCCCCCCCGCCAGCGCAGTCAAAACAAAAGCTGCCACCTCCCGAAGGAAACTGCAGAACTATAGCATTCTAAGAAACATCACGTCTGCACTTGGCAACCAGCCAGTGATGTGGAGTCCACACACAATTGTCTAGTAAACAGCGGGGTGCCAATGACAGAAACGTCTTCATTGATAGTCATAAAAGCTATGGCCACTAAAGCACTCGCTATTACAGACATTCATCTCTTTTCTTGACCAGATAGGGGTGACCAGAGAGATAGACACTGCAGCTCAAACAAAAACAAGTGCTACATCCATAGTGGAAGAGAGAGACTTACAGAAGCAGTCAGAGAGATGGGGGCAGATAAGACATCCAGACTAGTGTGGAGGAGAGGGGGAGAGAGAGAGAGAGACAGAGATAGAGAGAGAGAGATGGAACTCTGAGAAGGGACAGGGAATGACCAGATCACCCCAGGGGGAAAAAAGAGATGTGTCCCCAGCAGCAGCATGGCCCTCCATGGCCCATGGTGGAGGAGTGAGGAGGTGCAGGGGGGCTGAGGAGAGGGGCACTGCCAGTCTGTGTGGGGGGCCTTGCAGACATGCCGAGAATGAGAATCAGGATCCCGGGAGTGAGAGAGACACTTGACTGAAAAAAGTAAGGTAGAGGGGAAAAAAAACCCTACAAGCTATCTCCCTACAAGCTAGAAGTTGTGCTAGCATTTATTTTCTCTCTCTCCCCTTCTCTCCCCCTCTCTCTCCCTCCCTGGTGTGGTGGCTGACGGATAAGCAGCTCCATCGGAAGAGACTGCCATGATGAAAGGCCATGGACGGGGGGCCCGAGATGTCAGCACCACAGCTTCAGAGCGACGGCGGAATAATTTACAGGGGTGCCACCTCTCATTCCTCCGGTCTCCCTCCTCTCACTCCTCGGCTGAGGATGCTCGGTGACACGGCTTCCCACCCCTCTCTCTCTCTCCCTCACTCTCTCTCTCTTTCTCTCTCCTGCTGCAACTGCTTAAAAAAACTCTCAGTCAGCAACACTGAGCAAAATTATCCAGAATTTTCTAAATGTGCACAAAAAACAAAAAAAAAATGTTTTTCTAGGACACTGGTAAAAAAAAAAGACATTTCCATCCAAGGACACCAACACACACATACACACTCACACAGAGGCAAACTGATTCAATTGGGCAGGTGCAAGTGTGTGCTTCTGTGAGGATCTATTCGCTTATTGTCCCTTTGTTAGAGCACTAAATGGGACACATCAGGCGCCCACACGTTCTCTCTCTCTCTCTCTCTCTCTCTCTCTCTCTCTCTCTCTCTCTCTCTCTCCATCTCTCTGGATCTGAACACAGCCTCAGTTCCAGCCACAGTTCCAGATCAGCCACGGCGGACTGACTGACTATGACATTACCCTCCGTGTTTGTCTCTGTCTTCACATTTTCTCCCTGGTCTAATACGGCACTAACCTCCTTGCCACCGAGGGCTCAATTGCATCAGGCAGAATTGCTTCAGCGAAAGCCAATTATCCTTCACAACAGTGGCCTGACGGTTTGTTGGAGTGGAGGCCGATTCTGAGAAGAAGTGCCGGCCGCCAGGCACGGAGTGGGCTGAGAGGCAAGAGAAAGCTCCGTCTTGCTCAGAGGACTAAGAGATGCTGACTGTGTGTGTGCATGATGGAAATGCGATTCAGATAATGAGCACCGCATTTAATTCAAGGCGTAATGACTCCCGCATTTGCAGGAGGCGTGTTTTTTAAACAACCGCTTCAAGCCAAGCCTTGTTTTGCATGGGCATGCACGCCTCGAAAGAACAGGTACAGTCTGACAGCCTCGACTGTGGCCTTCGGTGCTTTCAGCCTGAAATCAGCCTCTTTTGTCCCAATCTTCTTACAAGCATTTAGGCATCCATGTTTGAACTGCTTTTAACATACATCTTTCCTTTCCAGAGGCCAGTATTTTGCACAGGCTCCCTTAGAGTGGAGTGCATTAGCTTTAAATGTGCACGTCAACACAGACACCATTACAGGCACTCTACTGAAACACAGCCGCCGAGGGCAAAGTCTGCAAATGGACTCTGGTCAGCATTATAATGAGTGGCTTTAAATAGGCAACACAACAGCACCATATCTGGACGGACACACAATAACAGCAGTCTGCTTTGCCTCAGAATCCTCATCAGTGTCATCACAGGCTAAGGATGGCCTTCTTGTTCTTGATACTTGTTGATGCCAATTTGCATTTCTGAATGAAATGTTGACGTCCGCCTCCCTCTCCAATGGCTGAGGGCAAAAGAAGAGCTTTATTAGTATTCATGGCTCTTTGTCTCCGTGGAAATGAACCGCCACAGTTCAGCCGTGGCGGGGGCATGTTTCCGATGACCTTAAAATGAGGTACATGGTAGAGAGACGAGCTGGCATATCGCATCTCTCGTCACACAGGCCCCAGCTCTGGCGCTTGCTCTCATTAGCCAAGCTTCACAGCCTTCTCATTTTCTTTCAATTATGGCCAAACTCCACCAGCAGACCACCGAGCTGCGCTGCTGCCTGCCGGGTCGGCCCAGATTCCATCAGCACACAGCCAGGCTGTGCGGCCATCTGCTGGATCAACCCAGCCTAGTGCCAGCATAAAGCACATAACCCTTGTTCAATGCAAGGTGCAAATGTTAGATCTGAAGCATAAATCAACACCAGACAAAAGGTGTTAATTTTCAATTGGCATGTTCAAAATTTGGCTTCCATTGAAATGACCATAAGTGCAGTAACGTAACGTAGCCTATATCAAATACACTGCCATATCAGAGCTCCCATGCATGCATATACTATGAGATGCATCCCCTGGTGAACAGTGGTGTGTTGATGCTGCAGGACTCGGCCTGTTTGGTGAACAGAGAAGATGTTGATGCTCCAGGGATATGACTGCTTTGGCAGCACGGCATTGAAACAAAAAGAATTATTGAAAAGGCCTCTACTTAATGCTGGCTTGACTTAGAGCTTTCATTTGACCATAGGAGGCACGGCGTGTCTGTGTGTGTCTGTGTGTGTGTGTGTGTACGTGTGTGTATGTGTTCACTCTGCTTGAAAGCACACACGCAGGGTTATCTCAGAGCCATTGGCATTCCCCCTCACGTTCTGACCAGCCCCCCTACACCACAGAGCGAGTGTTTCCCACCCCACCACCACCCCCGGCACCATTGCTTTCGCTTCAGCCTTTTATTTCATTCGCGGCTTATGGATTTTAATTGTATTCGAAAAACGGGAGGGAGAGACAGAGAGGCAGCGACTGAGAGGAGGGAAGGAGAAAAGCTGGAGAAGAGGAGGCAGGAATGGAATTTTGATTTAATGAAAGGAAGCCTAATCCCTGGCAGTCGGGAGATAATTCGCTTTAAGAGCGAACATTAGGCTGCTTCGGTGGTAAGAGGATCATGCATGTTACATGGACAGGAGAGAGAAGGAGAGAGAGGGAGAGGAGTAAGATGGAGAAGAGAAAGAAGGGGAGAGAGGGAGAAGGGTCAGAAGCAGATGAAAGAGAGGTGAAATTGAAGGGAGGATGAGATGGATGAAGGTGAAGGGAGAACGAAAAAATGTCTGCAACAAAAAGAAAAAGGTGTGAGCAAAAGGAGGAGAACCAGAAGCTAGGGACAGAGCAAGAGGGGAGATGAAAGTGAAGGGGACAGCGATGAGGGATTTAAGGGATTGTTGGGGTGGCTGGTGTCAACAGCCGCAGCATGTGTCGAATCATTTAAGTGGGAAGGAAAGGAGAGAGTGTCCGCATTTGAACCCCAGTCAGACCCGTCAATCCCCAATCAATAGCACCACTTACCTCCGGATGAATCTGAATACATCGCTTAGGTGAGCTAAAGCTATTGATTCACTTTTGTCCCACGTTCCTCACATGGCCATCAGCTCGCTCTTTGTGGTTTAATCATCTGGCGGGATCTATAGCCGAGGCGGAATGATGACATTCATTTACAGGGAATGGTGTAATAATTACACAGGGTAATGCCATTTATTCAGTCCAGGGTCTGCACTTTGTGACGGAGAACCTCGAGAGGCTTCTTCTCCTTTGAGCTCAGTTTCAAAGGAAACCCAAACTTTGATTATCTCAAAAAAAAAGTTTCACTTTCTCTTGATTTGACTTCGAGAATTGAACATTCATGAGACCCCAGAGAGAGAGAGAGTGAAAGAGAGAAAGAGAGAGAGATGTCTTACGGTGTAGGGGAGCTAAGGAAGAGGAAAAGAACAGAAGGAGAAGAAGAAGAAGAAGGAAAAGAAGAACAGGTGTTTCTCTCAATATGCAGTTGGCACGTGAAGGTCAAGGTTTTCCACTCAGCAGCATGCAGGATTACCTAGAGGGCCCTCCAAGTCCCCGAAGCAACTACGGGTCATGAAGGAGGGGAGGAGGAGAAAGAGGAGGAAGAAGAGACGGAGGAATGAGAAGGTGAGAATGAGAGACAGGGATAAGCGTGGGGATACAAAACCACAAATGGAAGTGAAAGAAAAAGCTGCAAGAAGGTCAGGATTGGGAATGAAAGAGAGAGAGGAGAGAATGTGTGTGTGTGTGTGTGTGTGTGTGTGTGGAGGAGGGGTGGTTTTGTGTCACCAGGGGTGACAGATGGAGGAGAAAGGCAAGGGAGATAAGATGGGAGGAAAAGCGAGAAGGAGCAGAGGAAAAGCCAGCCATTTAAAAGCATTAAAAAGCGGGGATGAAGGATGGAGGTGCGGGCCCACAGCCACTGATCCCAGCTGAACTCCCTCACCCCCGCAGACCAACACAGCACCATTGTTAACCGCTCCCTTTTGTGAGGTGGTCCAGAGGCCCCTAGAAGGAGCCTGAGGGGTGAGTGGGGGGGCGGGGTGGTCACTGGGTGACAGCTATAGGCTTGAACTTAAAGATTAATGCTGTTCTTGGTGGCCTCGGCAGCAGCCAAACACTGCATAAAGAACTCCCCTCCACTTAACGCAAGGGGCCTTCACTAGATGCACACAGAAAGCCTAGGATGTCTGGAGATTTGCACAATTACACAACCCCAAAAAATAACCCAGTCAAAGACTGGTGACAGAAACAGACTGCTGGTCTCTTATTATGACCGGAGCCATTTTGAAAGTCAATCTTAACAAGTGGCTTTCAACCCTCTTCCTTAATTCAGATTGTGCAGTTACCGTGGTTACACCACATTCCAGTTACCAAAAAAAAAAAAAAAAAATAGCCAGCATGGAGAATTTAGCAAAAAGGTCAATACCCTGCCTTTGTGCACAGACCGGTACTAGGTGAATGAGATTACAAAGCTTAAGAGCATTAGTTTTCTTTCACAATTCTGTGATAATTTAATGACTACAACTCACTTTGGGGTTAATACAGTATACATTGAAACTTTACAAAAGAAGGGCTAATCTGGTTTAAACAGTGGTCTGAAAACCTTCTGTGTACAAAGCATATCTGTGAACTGCTGGAGGCCTGTCACTGAAGTTGATCTGTCAGTGATGCACAGTGATCTAGACGATGAGTCTCTTGATAACTCTCTATTCAATTACCTGAGGATCAGGCTGGAACAATGGCAGATTAATTACTTTGAGTTTTTCAATTAATTCCCCAAATAAGGCAGTCTTACCTGCCAATCATGTAGACCAGGAGATTGCATCTCCATATTTTATATGGAGTATATTTTATATTTTATTTAAGAGTTTGAGGTGATTGTGGTCATATGTGGAAACAAATGTCTTTTCCACAGGTTTAACAAACACCTGCCTCCTGATACATCCAATATAATAACTAGCATTCAGTTCTGCAACAGCAACAATCTCTCCAATTGCTTGGACCAACAACAGATTTGAACGATGTGAAGAAATGAAACACATTAAGAGGCATAATATTTCTTATTGCATATTCATAGGAGAGAAAGTGTTGTGAAAATGTCTGGCGGCAACTTTCAACTGCACTTCTTGAAGCATATTAATGGCAACATATTCCATTTAGAGGCAATAATCAGTCTAGGTTGTTAGAGTTGTGAGAGGCACATCCTGATATTCACCACAAGACAAATAGGCTCATTAGTCCCCACTGGGTTTAGGAATAGGGGACTGTAACGCAACACAGCAACATTTTGTTTTGCAAAACCAATGAAACAAAGTTCCTCAAGTAAAGGCAAATGTGAGAGACAATAACACTTTGAAAGCAGACTTATAGTCTGACAATAAGCAAACATACTAATAAAAAGCCCATTCTACTCCATAATAATGTACACTGAGGAAGAATCATGAATTATCGATCATTCAAATGCATTTCTATGTCTCCTGTATAATGCAAATACCAAGGATTCTCTAAAAACTATGAATATCTGTATTGTAGTATGTTGTAGTATGGTGGGAATATCATCTGGATTTACGGTTCATTTTATATAGAGTCTACAGTGCCAAGACAGCATAGGAAAACAGCCTGTATTCCAATGCATTATAGAGGGCACCGGAGCCTGTCAGCTGCTGCAAAGGCAGACTAATAGACTGCAGGAAGGCAGTGACTTTGCTGCATTGGAAGGTGGCACAGGCCTCTTTTTTAGCCAGAGATGACGGAGTCCTTTGGGGTACAATTCCCAGGCCCCTTGGCTAATCAGACTGAAGACAGTCTCCCGCACTCATGAGGAGGGAACAAGAGAGAGAGCCCTCCAGGTTGAAAAGAGAAGCCATCTTGGCAGACTCTTCGTTTAACAAAAAAGGGACAAAACCCCATTCAGGAATAGAAAAAAACAACGAAGGACTAAAAAAACCTTCAGCTTTCAGGTTTGCTTAACCATCTTGGGATGGGAATGATGGCTGAGAAAAGCATTCCAGGCAAACATAACAGATACTGTATTTGCCTTAAAGTCTTTGACTAGCACTGTATCAGGAGTCCCAATGCGCTGTGCACAATGTGCTCTCCTGCACTGGCATGTTCTGTTGCTGACAGTACAGCAGAGTAAAGACGGAAGGTTCTCACCCCTGCCTTCAATGCCACTTCAGTCCCACAGGACTTGACAGCACGTAAGATGAGCCAGAACAAAATATGAAACGAGGGAATGGAGAAAGTTCCCCAGAGGGAAAGAATGAAATGGACTTGTGAGAGTCCAAGAGTGATGATGACCCCTCATCCTTATCAACAAGCTGACTTGAGCTGCTTTCACGACCAGAGACCAGATCTTACTATCTTATGCCACTCTGACACACCGCTGCTTGGAAAGGAAAGGAACATGACAATGGCGAGTACAATCAGGACTTTTCTGGCCTTGATGAAATTTGCCTGCCATGGCCGTTTCTTTCATTGCGCTACAGCTACACCTCAATGATCCATTTCTGTTCAATCGATCATTGCAGCTACTGAGTATCCAGTACTGATATATTCAGTTTGATACCGTTAAACTACACTACTGTTTAACCAAGCACTATGAGATGGATGGACCAATGCGCCCACCTACACACACACACACAGTATGCATATAGCATAAATAATGTGGTTCAACATAAATGCATACGCTGTTCATTCTGCTGACAATCAAAGTCACATCGGACATCTAATCTCCAGCTAATGAAAGTGAAAATTAGATGATAATTGCCAATGATATTATTAATATGTCCCTCTCGTTGGCTGCATGATAATTGACTCAATTAAGCTGCGGAGCCACACACTGGTTCGAGCGATTTGTCAAAATTGCTCCTGATATGTGACACTTTAATAGAATTAAAAGAGTCTCACTTTCTGGCCTCTGCTTTTATTTCCATGTCCATTTTTTTTCCAAAGCCAGCATGCGATTTCAGCACAACAACGGAGTAAAACTCTACATTTAGTGCTCCTCTCTCCTTCAGCCCCACTCTGTCTGTCTCTTAAACAGCACAGTCTACACTGGCCCACCACATGCTAATAGTGGTGACGGGCTGTGCAAGGCTCAGAGAGCTATAAACAAGCACAGGCAATGTGCTCAACACTCCACTCTAAGCAGAGTATATGTGGACAGGAAACACACACACACACACACACATATATAGTAGGCTTAGCTAATTGCCCTGGAACAATATTAGATGGCCAGATTAGAGTGGGTAGATTGGGGGAGGGGGTGCGGTGGTGGCATACCAGCACAGCTCTAATGACCTGTGAGAGCCAGGAGCATCATGTTCCCATCCCCTCACAACCCCCCTCAAAGGAACATCATTTGTGCACCCCACCCACCAAAAGCCACAAACCCATTACACTAAACATCAGTCATTAAGTTAGCATTAAATATTCAAAGCAGTAGACATGTCCATACATGTCTGAGTCCAGGCTTCAAGTGACTGATTGAGTGGTTTCATGCTGACAAGTCTGTCGATATGCATTAGTCAGTGGTAACCAAGTGCAAACTTGGCTTCAGGCTGTCAAAACTTTGAAATATTGCAAAAAGAGCCTAATGCTCAGTTGTCTAATTACAGAGATGCATTATTAAAGTATACCATGAAAGACTTCTTCAAAGTCCAGCTCCAACCTGGGGAAAGCCAGTTTTTTAGCCTCAAAGGGACCCACATATAAAGAAAAAACAACAGCTCAAGGGGTATGTGTTTGAAGTTTTTTTTTTTTTTTTGCTTTTTTTATCTTTATTTTGATATGTTTGCGGTACTTTGACTGTATTATTCATGTGGATAGTCTGGTCCTTGTTTTTGGAGTTTTCTTTTGATGGTGTTCACAGCTTGATCACTGTGGATGCAATATTTATTGACTGGTTTCCAATAGCTTTCCTTCTCATCAAAAAAAAAATCTCCCTTACTTGAGCCAGAGCCATGCACCGCAAGGTGTCTATTCCCCTTTGGGCTCAAATGCACTAGGCATGCACTCAACAAAAGACCACTGTTACACACAAACTTACACCAGCATTTCATTCACAAGGTTCAGCATGGACATTGATAACAACTTTAAGTAATACACAAATGGAACTGATTTATGGATTTATGTGCAACATGTCTCAACAACATGTCTCACCAATGCTGTTGATTCACCCAAAGTGGAGTCAGCTGTGAGAGTGTGTGTTTATGTGCAATGCACTGATATTTCTACCATAAAGGAAGACTAAACAAAAGACTACTTAAAGCATTTACTACAGCTGGCACATTCGAGGTAGGTGGAGGAGAAATATATGGAGCACAGCAACACTGCCAGTTTACTCAGCTCTCGTGTGACCACCATTATCACTGCAAAACCTGCGGCTTCCAATGTTAAAAACAGATTTAAAAATCTACAACTAAGCACCCTAAATGTAAACATAAACACACAGCATTACCAACAAGGGAGACCCAAATCTCCCTGTCATTACTTACTGATCCACGAATAAGCCATCATCCCCTGGTATGGGCATGGGATAATAGCTGGGCCTTACAGGCTGGCAGAGGGAGGTGGCAACATAGCTGGACGCATGGACAACAGAGGACCAGCAGGAGCAAATTTTCTCCTGGCAGCCTGGTATCCTCCAACAGAGTGTGTCTGACCTCTAACAGGGGAAGTGCTGGAGATGTAACAGCCAAGACCACAAGCTGCCAGCGAGAGCTGCGACCTCACACTGACCCACAATAACAAGAGTCTCACAGCTAAAGGAAACGACCACTGCACGCCCAAATAAACACATTCTTGAATAACATCAACTCCTCAAAAATGTTTTCATGTCTGCCTTCAGATAAACATATCAGATGATTGCCAAATAATTCTGCGTTTTATGTCATTCTCTAAAATAGATGTCTTTGATCACGTTTTGAACGGCCTTCAGAATCACAGTTGAGTATGGGCACCCTTGAAGCCTGACAGTTGGGCCTTTGAAGTGAAACATGCCCTTTGGCAACTCTGAACAGGGGAGCAGCCAGTGATAAATAATATAAACTCTATTATTTTTTATTATATTTCTCTTACATCCTCTGAAAAAGTCTGCTATAGGGTTTTTGAAAGAGCTACTTTAATCTGGCCCAGGCGGCAATTGGAAACACTAAGTTTTGCACTTGTAACAAGTAGTCATATTCTTGAAATTTTGGGGCCAGTTCAAATAAAACTTTTAACCGAATGTTTAATTATAGATAATTACAGATAATAAAAATTGCAAGCTAAATATATATACCTTTGATAATATCAACTCTGCAGAGCAAGGTCATTTTAAAAGGAGCTCAGCAATACTAATTATGTTAAAGGAGGAACTCAGGGAGAGGGACAATTGATTTAATAATTGACACAAAGTTAATTATAACGATACAGTCAAACAGAGTGTTTATGCCTGCTGTTATATTTCACCCAAATCGATTACAATGGCAAACCATGAGAGCTCAATATCAGTGTAGGGGAATTTATCTGGTCTGTTAAATCCACATAAATCTTGTTGACCCACAGTTGAATGAGTACAATTCCTACACTTGAAATGAAAACCTCTTAAGTGCTGTTCAGTTCTGTGGCACATTACCACTTGCAAGGCTTCATGGGGAAAAAATGAACACAGTGTTTTACTAAGCTGATCACACTCCGTTGAATCCTCATCGGCCGTCTGGGAGCTCACTGGTGTACCCTTCCTTTTAACTGTATCATATGAGCTTCACAGTGCCCCTCACATCTCTGCTGGCCACATCGATTAGCTTTACTGATGACTGGAAATCTGTGTGGAAGGTAAAAAGGGGCGACTGCCTTTTCTCAGGGCAACATAATAGTTCGCTAGCCAAACAATGATAGCGGCCAAATCTCATTTCACGATCCGCTGCCAGGTTTGCTAAACCCAGTCACCTGGCGTGAGGCTAAAAAGACTTTCTTTTTGCGTGGAGGTCAGCTCGGCTGCAGACATGAAAAAAAGATTTGAAAAAGAGCTCCCAGATAAGAAAGTTAAGGGATGAGAAAGGGTGGGATCAAGGTCACGCTACACAGAGCACCCGAGTGACCAACTCTGCTCATTTGGTTGCTAATGGCTTATTGATCGGCTATCCAAGTAATACCCCCCCCCCCCACCCCCCCAACAACAAAAAAAAAAAAACGTCACTGCTGAAAGAAGCTCTGTGTCGTCTCACTACCCGAGCCTTGACAAAGTTGTTCCTTCCAGTATTTTGCCAACTGTCAATCAATAGTGAATAGTGTACCTAACCTGCCTTTAAACACGTCTCTCTATCCATCCCTGGTCTTCCTTGGCTCACTCTGAAGATTGTGTTTATCCTGTTAACAGAGCAAACCTGTGAAAATCTGCTCAGCACAAGGATGGTGGCTTGCTATGTGGGCCATAAGCATGAATCAATGCCAACAGGATGCCCTGATACCTTCCTTCTGCTTCTCCAGGGAGACCTCATCCTGGGTTGATGTGTTGCTTGTCTCACCATTGCCCTATCCAACCAGCAGACTGCCCATCACTCATAAGGCAAAAGTGTATGTGTGTGTGTGTGTGTGTGTGTGTGGGGGCATATGGAGGGAATGTTTCAGTGAAAGCTTTGTTTATCCAGCTTTCAACTATTTTACACCCACTTAAGACTCCCATGAGTGAAGACTTTTACGACAACTGAACTGTGACTCACCACCACACGATTTGCAGCCCTCTCATTTGCAGTCTTTGTGGGTTGCTAATGCTTGGTGGCAAGATCAGATGACGTCCACACTGGGGCTGCTGGGCGACATTATTAAATGAGGGATAATTGCCTATTACATCACCCGAATGCCCAACTGACGATGGCAAAAATCATATTGACAGGAATCCATTTGCAGTGGCCTACTGATTTACCAACTACACCCATCCCTCAACCACCAGCAGCCTCTCAGTCCATCACTCCAGGTTTTCCATACTAAATGGCCATGTAACAGAAAATGTCACGGGCACTTCTGCTGCATGGGCTGGGCTGTGGTTTATAGTGGGTATGAGCTCACTGTGACCTCATTGTGTCCATGGAACAAAGACATTTAGGTGGTGTGGCCATCATAAAAAAACAGAACTCAGAGGGATGGTTTACACTGTAGTTCTAGAAACATCAGAAAGAGCTCAGGAACACCATTGGTTTGTGATCAATTTGCAAAAAAACTCAAATGTAGACACACTTGAGGGTAAAAACGGAGATGAAAATGCATTTGTACATTTTTGATTTCCATTTGGAATTGAGGGAGTTCTTCTCAACACCACAGGCTTTCTACAGGCTGTCTATGCACAATGATTACAGTGGGCTAAGCGGAGAGGGAAAAGGGGTTCAATCTGTGAGCAACTTCAGATGCTGCCAACAACGGGGAGGGGATGGAAGGGAGCCCACTAGAACAGACTTCCCCCCCCATTTCCTCGACTACTCCATCAGCATCCAGTCGTTCATCACAGATACGATGGCTACGGTATGGGGCTATCAACATATCAAGAGGGACATTTTGCAGAATATAGCACTCTGACAGCTTAAAGGAGTATAACTCGAGTAGGAAAGCAACAATACTTGGTCAGTAATATGAGAGTGGAAAACAGCTAATAAAAGTCAGCTAATCAATGAGTGGAATGATAGTGTTATTTTGTGGGGAAAGGATAAAAAAAATGTTTTGAAGACAACATCTGACTCTGTGAAGAGATGTTTCTTTGAAAGTGGTGGCGTAGTCACCCTCCTGACATAAAGAGGCTAGGATATGGTCTCATGGTGAACCCAGGTCAAGGAGTACTCTGTTAATGTGGTCAGATTTAAGAATTTCTGGGAGATGATGTCCAAAATCACAGGGTCCTTACAAAAGGCTGTTATGAGAGGAACAAAAAGAGCTTCAGTTGAACAGATTAAGAGGGGTGTTTTGTCTGTTGTGTCTTGGCAAAGCTTGTGGGCCACCAGTGCTAATGGTACTCCTCCAGAAGTTTCACTATCAGTGAGTAGAACAGAAACACTGTAAAGGTAACACACACACACACACACACACACAAACACACACACACACACACACACACACACACACACACACACACACACACACACACACACACAAACGCAAACACACACACACAATGGTTGCCATACGCTGCTCCATTTCACACACCCCTTCAAACCCCCACAAACTCTCGTGACATCTGACTTCTCCCCTTCTCCCCCTCAGATCCATCAAACCAAGAGCAGGAGGTGGAGAAGACACAACCATGCATGGTACATGATCTACAGCTAGTATTGGCACAAGAGCTAGCATTCTTTTTATCCAATACCTTTACCCAGAGATGAACCCACAGACACGGCAGCATGTGTACACATATACTGTCTCAGGGGAGAGGGAAGAATCACGGGAGAGGAAAAAGCTGGCACAAAAATTCTGGCACAACTGGAGACAGAATATCTCTGATGAAACTGACATTGCTTTTCAAGCCCTCAAAACTACAGCCAGATATTAAGAGTTCAGATTCAAAACCCTCTAAGTCTATCTTCAGAAAGTTAAAATTAAGTTGTTTTTATATTAGTCCAGTAATATCTATCAAACTACAATTTAAATGTTATTATCAAGTAAAAACAAATCAAGCCAAAACAATCTAATTGGTGCTGGACTAATAATAAAATTTACCAAAATTATATAAATATATTTCTGTAAATTCATCACAAATTGGGTTTAAACAAATAGGGTCTGTAATGCCTCATATACTTATTAGTCTTGGCTTGTGCATGTTTCAAAAATCAGGTGAGATATTCCAAATTGTGTTTGGTGAAAAATCAGTAATGGCCTGGATTGCAGCCCGAGTTTAATATTTCAATGGTGTGATAGCAAATTTACATGTGTTTGTGCTCATGTGAACCTTTAGATGCACACCGGCAACTGAAGGGTTTTCTCTAACAACTGCGACAGATCTCAGGCACATGGCTTGGCCTGTTGTATAACACGAAGCAGCCATCTGGTCCTCAAAGCAGAGTGAGCAGGAGAAAACAGCACAATCCGGCACAGCCCAAAGGAACACTCGCTTTGGGATGCAGGAGAAGGTGTGGATGCTGCTAAATACACAAACATGTCAAGAGGACAGAAAAAAAACAGCAAAAGACAAAAATGAGAGAACAAAGAGAAAACCAGCAGTGCTCATCTCACCACTGACATAAAAGAGATGGGTGCACACCCCTGTCCACAAGTTACACGTTTCAAGTTACAAGTTTCAAGACTGAAATTGGCACTAACTCTCACCTATTCTTATTTTTGTTCCTATTATCTAACCTTAAGCCCAAGCCCGTACAACAGGGCTAAGACTGGAACGATGCCGAACTGTCGTTTTAAACAAGATGAATTTCACCGAAAGGTCCGGGAAGGTAAAGTAACATCGTTGCTCCTGCTTAAGCAGTACAATTTGCTCACAAATCACTTGCCGTTGCATCCCCCCTCAGAGAGGAGCTGTGAGCAAAAAGACTGTTTATCGCCCATTTTGTGACATGTTTGTTTACCGCGCCTTGTTTGCTTACAGTGGTTGACACACATATCTGATCTCAGTGGAGCCAGCCTTAAATCTCACTCCATCTCTATTGGAGGACATGCATTTTGAGACGTTTTACTCTCCTCCTTTCAAGTCTTGAATGCGATTTTATTCGGACATCCAATTTTATGCCCAACTTAAAATCTTACACCAGCAGGCTTCCAAAAATACCCATCCATGAAATATTTGCCAAATGGTTGGTTTGGAAGCAGAGACTTCCATCTTGATGATTAGAAAGGCAGCTTTGGACTTTAACAGTTCCTGTAATCTGTTTCCATAGCTCCTAGTGATCCACAGTCCGACTTGTCCACTACTTTCTATTATACGGCGTCAGCTCCCACCGCCTAATCCTGCTTTTATTAAAGGCCCATATAAAAGGAGGGCATTTTTAAACACATCTAAGCCCCTATGACAGCCGAGGATTTCATTAGTCAGTATTGCGCCGGGACCTTAATTCTCCAGGAATGTGCGTGAGGTATTCTGACAACCCAAACAGGCAAAAAAAGACACCTGCACTGTTAACCAAGCTGTCTCTCACACATATATATGCACACACAAACACACAGACACTCACACGCTAGGTATCTTTCTCACCTACACACACCTGCTTCCAAGCAGATATTCTCTCCCTCTCCCTCACATAAACACACACACACACACACACACACACAAATACACTCACACAAATTCACTGAGAAAACAAATTCACTGAGATGGCTGAGGACTCGCTGCTTTACCTTTCAAGGCCCCTTAAAGTCTGGGTCCTGGGTACCTTGAACACTAAAGAAAATGGAGTGTTGCTTCTGGAGCCTCTCTGTTGTTAGAGCATAAATGAAACCATTCCCGCCGTTTTTTTTGTTTGGCAGAAGCCACTGTTTTAGTCATGCAGCGCCTCTTTACAAGGACTTGTGCAGAACTGGCACAGAGAGCCACAGACCCGTAGGTAAACACAAAGGACTGAAACATCACAAAGAGAGCTCATGCCATCACCTCAAAAGAGAGCCATGCAACGACAAACATGGACTCCAGCAGGAGTCCTACAACGGCTCCACTAGCTCTTGCTGTTGGGCCAGGGAGGACTGCTTAAGAAAGGCAGGCTGGAGAGGAGAAGCAGCTCTACTCTGGTAAATGAAGGTACAGTAACTGCAACAGGCACCTCAGACTGGATATGTGCAGTGCAAAGCTTTGCAGACAGGACACAGGAAGGAGCTGCTTCTGCTGTATGGTTTACCACCAACTGGCTGAGGTTACATGCAGTGGTGTATCAAAGAGGGGGCATTTGATTGGTTATGATAACGGAAGTATTTTTCACAGTACAACAAGCAGTGCAGTATAGGCACACAGACATGCACACACACACACACACACACACACAAATGCACAGATAAACAAGGTTCAGCAAGTTAGGGAGCTTTGCGGCACAGTATGCCTTGCTCACCGCCTGAACCTTCTAGAAATGTGTCTGTGATTAAGATGGAAGCCATCAGGTCACAGGTTGAGCACAGAGAGAGACCACACACATCCACACACAAACACACACACCATTTCTAATGCACACAGTGCTGTCTTTATGGGTTATTCCACCAGCCACACAGTCAAGTCAGAGGGAGGAAAAGGATACGGCACTCAGGTGCTCTGACAGAGCCTCAGCACCACAACTGTTTACCTGAACGATTACGACCCGACCCGCTCGAGTCCAGACAAGGACAGCCTGCTGGGGTCGGGCCCGCTGGCACAGAACTCGTGCTTGTTTACAAGGCTGAAGGCAACATGAGATGACATCAGCACTACAACAGTCATTTCTATAATTGACAGCATGAACATAGTCAACACAAAAGGAGAGGAAAAAAAGGAAAGATCAGAGTCATTGTGTGAAGAGGACAAGAAGAAGACAAGAAAACGCGTCTGTGTTTTGGGGAAAGTGATGAGTCACTGTCACATTGCTGATAAAGGGGGGTGGTGAGGAGAGAGAGAGGAGGGGACAAACTAAGGGAGGGGCAGAAACAGAGAGGGAGGGGGAGGTGGGGAGAGAGTGAGATGAATAGATAGAAAGAGAAAGTGGGCCTTCCCCCCGGGACACTGACGCACCAGTGTTTCCTGAATAACCCGTGCCCAGGTAAAGCGGGGCTGCAGGGCAGACGAAGAAAGGGGACAGCAGACCTGGCATCACACACAGACAGAACACTGAGTCCTACTTCACTACTGCACCACTTCTGCTACTTCCAGAAACAAACAAAAAGTCAAACTACAGTTGCACTAAAAATGTTACCCTAGGGAGCAAACTTTCTCTACAGGCCTAACTGAACCCTAACCCTAACCCTACAACTGAAAATGCTTCCAGTCACATGACACCTGCACGTGTTAGCAGGTTACCTGGAACATTTATCCAAAATCTCATTCTTCAAAGTGAGGCCAACTTACAAATTCTAATAAGCCATCCAAATATTTGGTAAAAGTATTTAAAATATCTTGTAGCAGCACTATTTGAATGATGACAAATATGTGGTCACTTGGCCCAGATTAGAGACAGACGAGTGAGCTAGTGAGCTGGCACAGCCTGGGCTTAGTGTCACATCGCTGACATATCACTTTAATACCTCGCCTAGATTGCTGGAAATATTTCTCCGCTGCCATGTGGTAATCAATTATTGAGCGACCTGGAGAAGCAGTGGAAACACTGGCCAGAGTTAGCCTCTGATGAATGTGCCTCATTTCATCCACAATTGCACCACCTCAAAGTGTTTCTTTCAAGCACATACACACACACACACACACGCGCGCAAGGCAGCTAGCACTTACACTTCCGATTTCAGACAGTTAGATTCTAAAGAGATCTCCATTTTCCTCACCTTCTCTTCTAGGGAGCGCGTGCACACACACACACACACACACACTCCCCCCAGTGATGCAGTGATTTACCTTCCGTTTACACATGTATTAATTTACCATGTCTGCATCCCCCCCAAACTCATGAAATATTTACAAACAACTCCAGTCCTGCAAAGCCTCCAGTCATCAGTATTCACATTGAAAAATACATGTGTTTGTAACATATTGCTGAGAAACACCTCTGCTTAAATATGTATGAGAGGCATGAGACAGATTCAGGCAGCAGTCGTGTGACTGAATGCCATTCACCCTACTGCTTTGTGTGCAGCCACAGGAGGTTAGGAAACAGAGCTGAACTCAATTCATTATCATCTAACTGGTACTGCTGTTGTATAACGCTGACACAGGACTTCTGAAGGCATGAAGGTTTACCAGTGTGTTCAGGGGGGCCTGGCCTGTGCAACGGAGATAGAGTCTTTCCATCTAGACCTGCCCAAGGAGGCCGTCGCTTCCACTCACACCAGCATGCGTTTGCTTTTCATCTTTTCATCTCATTCTTTTCAGAGGTTTTGTTTTTGTTCCTGGTCTTTCATCACCTACCTCACCCTCTCCTACCTCACCTCTGTCTATGGCTATGTACATCAGAGAGACCACCTCTTTTTCTCTCTCTGTCTGTCTGTCTGTCTATATTTCTCTTTCACTCAGTGTCTCTCTATCTCTGTCTCTTTCTATGTCTGGACAGGAGTGGGAGTAGGAGTCTTTGAGAGGCCAGACTGCGGTGTGCTAAGGCACTAGCACAGTGAAATCAACTCTGCTCACTGACAGCTCCCACGCGGCCCGAAGCACCACAATATCTTCTGTCAGACGTGCCGAACTTTGACCTTTTTCCCCAGCACAGCTGGCTCTGAAGTTATGAAAATGTCGGGGAAAAAGTGGCAGTCGAGAATGGAAAAGAAAAGGAGGAAAAAAAAGAATACGGCAGGATCATGACTGCCATTACAGCGCCAGCATTGTGGGAAACTGCCTCACCATGTTTAATGAGTGGTAGAGAGAGCGGTGAGGGGGATGTCAGAAGCCTACTGCCAGTCACAACAAATTTGTCAAGCCTGAGAATTCTCACATGTTTCAGGGAGCTCCTGTGACAGAGACTGGCATTAAATCACTACAAATGGATATTGTGTCTCCATCTTAATGCACTGTATGGCAAACACTGTGCAAACTCTGCTGCAAAATGTGTTTGTGATTCTCCACAGGCAGCTGTGTAATGGACAGGGTGGTGTTTAATGAAAGCCATTTCATCTCAATGAGATAAAGCAGAACAGCGATTAGTCCATATGCTGCCGTGGCCACAGGACACAGCGGAGCGCTAGCTCATGTTGGGACGGGCTGCGATGGGGCCCAAGGGAACATCGAGAAACTGAGCGCAATATCAGGCAAAAAAACACCCACAGAGTCAGCAGGGAGCAGCAAGAAAAATCTGTGGAACCTCACAGCCCAGCCATAAACAGGTGCCACGGCAACAAACAATTAACGTGAAGAGGAGAGTAAAGAGCGAGGGCGATGCGCGGTGGAGGCAAGAGCGGAGAAAACAACTCCGTGGGCACAGTCACGTGTGAATGAGTGGGTGAGAGGATGGTTGTGTATAGGGAGACAGGGGGAGCAGACCATACGTCCACTCGTGGGCTCCCTTGCGTGGTGCTCAGCGCTGAGGATGTCGCTGGCACAGGAGGGGAGGGAAACAGACATGGGGGGAGAGAGACAGAGAGAGAGAGAGAGCCGGCAGGGACTAATTAACCCCGTTTTCTCCTCCACACCCACAGGGCCTGCTGTTGTTCTACCAATTAAAGAGGCGATGCTCCGCGCTTCTGGCAACATGGGTAAACCCACCAACTGCCCCCCCCCCGAAAAACACACACACACACACATGCGCACGTGTGCAAACACACACACACAGAACAGTAGGAGTCTACCTGGAGTTCCACAGCCCAGACAGTCAGAACCAACCAAAGAACCACCACACTCGTATTCAATCATCATCTCATGAAGATACTGAATCCATCCTTTCACAAGCAGCAGGGGAAGATATCTGTGGGTGGGATTGTTCCTGAATGGATTATTGAGCAACGGTTCAAAGAAAACTCACAGAAACATCCTTAAAAAGTAAAAAAGACTGCTGTCTTTCATGATTTATGAGTGAGGAAATGATAGTGTAGATGTGTGTTGAGGAAGAACAGAGCTGGAGATGTGTAAGAAATGATGAACAGTAAGCTCCGTGGGTTGGAGAGGATGAGGGCAGAAAAGAAACCACAGGCAATGGGCAATTCTCTGCATGGTGAACTGAAACGCTTCTGACAAACAGCTGCCATCCTCGAGGGGGGAAGGAGGGTTGCTGTGGTGATCCATGTGTGAGATCTCCTCACGTGCATCTTCACAGAGAGAGAAGGAGAGAGGAAGATGGAGAAGAGTAAAGGAAAGAGAGATAGGGGGAACACAGAGGCGAGTGGTGGAAAGCAAGAGCACAAGCATCTCTCCATGCTATAGATCATTTACACTTCACTTATACTTACACTGACTGGCCCAGCGCTCTCTCCCACACACACACACACACACACCGGTGAGGCTCCTCATTACATCGGACAGCGTGCCCATAATTGGGCCAGGACGCGTGGAGCAGCGCAGGGGATGAAGAAGGCAGAGGATGACACTCACTCTGACCCCAGCCAGTCATCTCATATTTATACTTCTCACTCGCTCTTTTTTTCTCCTACCCTCCAAAGAGGATCATTGCCATTACCAAGGGTTACCTCTCTCTCTCTCTCTCTCCTGTCAGTGACATAGCCCTGGCTGTCTGAGGGGAGGAGGTCTCTGGTCCCACAGTGCCACTGGGCATGAATGGAAGCCTGGAAGTCCAATTAAATCGCTACACCAGGTGTGTGAAGGAAGACCAGTGAGAGAGTGTGTGTGTGTGTGCCCACACTCACTTACACATTCACACACACACAGCCCTTTTAGAATTCCTCTGCCTATAACCACTTTTGCCCTCCAGAGCTGATGGTTGTAACAATGGCATACCCATTCAGGCACAGCAAACCTGCATTTACACACATGGGAATTTCACACAGCATTATGATTCCTATATTACTCACTCTCCCTTTCTTTTCACACACACACACACGCACACACACACACACATATACTATTATCCCACTCACCTACTGGAGCTGGGTTAGCAGCAAAGCCTGCTGAGAGAACATGTTGTTTCTGTCATTAATAGGCCAGACAGGCCACATACATGCATAACCCACACACACATACACACACACGCACACATACACACACACAGGTTTTGGTGTCTAATCTCATCCATTAGGCATATTAACTAAAGCAGGGGGGTACTGGGAGGGGGGGAGCTTTTCAGTCTCACAGGTCAGTCCAGTGGAGGCCTGTCCAACTCAAACACACAGGCACACAGAGAGGGAAGGAGAGAGAGAGAGAGAGAGAGGCAGCCAGTAACCTAAATACATGCAACACCATCATCTGGTGAAAAAGCCATCCTGTGCCTCCAGGCTCAAAGACACACTGTGAGGGGTAAGAACATGAGCAGAGAGTGTGTGTGCGTGCATGCACACGTGTGTGTGTGCTTTCGTATGTGTGTGTATGTGTATGGGCATATGTGTGGATGTGTGTTTGTTGAAGAGGGGAGTGTGATGAGCGGGGAGGACAGTTTTGGGTGGGTGAGGGCGGAATGAATCCTGCTGGTTTGACAGCTGGTGGAGGCTGGTGGAATAACACCCCCACTCACAGCCGGCAGCCATGTCATTGGGAGCCCTCCTGTCCTCCCCTTCCTAACCCTGCTCCATCGTTCACAGGAGAGCGGTCCATCAGAGAGCAGGGCTGAGAGGCGTTGGAGTGAGTGGATCACACTTAGTGCCACCATAACACCCCCTCCCCTCCTCCCTCCCTAACCTTTCCCTGCACCCCTTCATCTCACCCTACACCTTTCCATCCTCACACACACACACGCACACACACACACACAGACAGACACACACACATTCTCTCTCAGACAAACATACACACACACACATACTCTCTCAGACACACATACACACACATACACTCTCATACACACACGCACACATTCTCTCACATACACATGCATTATCACACACAAACACATTCTTAGCTAGGCATGGAACAGCCTGTGTCCTGGCATGAGGCCTTACGCAAGCAACCTGCTCTGACAGCCAAGCAGCCACTGAGGGTCACGGCTGAGAAGGAAGGGGAAGGGGGAGGGGACAGTGCACAGGGGGTTGTGGTGACAAGGAGGCACCCGGTCCGGTCGATGCCACATCACACGGCCTGATATGCCACCATGGTGGCCATCGCGGGGCAACCGACCTACAACTGCCATCGTGTGTATGTGTGTGTGTGTGTGTGTGTGTGTGTGTGTGTGTGTGTGTAAGACGCAGGCAGGCAAGACAAAGTGCCAAGACAGAAGCTTAGTCACGTAACCAGAGGAAGGAGTGTTCTAGCAAGCCACCTAAGTCAGAGCAACAGCTAAGCAGTTGCACAGACCAGCGAGGTGGGGCACACACAACACACACACATGCTTTTTTTAAAGACTACTCTGAGCTATATAAAAGACCCACACACACTCACACACACACACACACACACACACACACACACGGCAAACAGCAGACTTAGCTCTGGCCAAGAGACAAATAGAGTCCTTAAGCACACACAGGCCATCAGCAGAGTTGGACTAAAAAAGGCCCACCAAGGCCACCCAAAATAGCTTAACTTTCTAATCAATCAGTCTTTATCACTGGGCCCTCAAATGGGCATAAACACTCAGTCCGTCATCCCAAAGAAGATGCAAGTCAACACTCACTCAGACAAGGAAACAAGTAAACAAGGAAAGAGCTAAAAAAGGGGAAAGAAAGCCTTTTTTGGTCAGTCAGTCTGAGAAAGCCATGTTCTGGAGCTCCATGACCTTGGGGAGGTATTTGTGAGTGGGGTGGTAAGCAGCTTAAGAGCCCAGCTCTCCTCTCTCTCTCACCCTCTCTCTCACACACACACACACACAGACACACACACACACACACACATACTCTTCCTTTTCCTCTCCCTCTATCTTTCTCTCTCTCACTCTCCCCTGCTCTCCTGCTGTTATTAAAGTAGAGGAGTCTCTTCTTGTCTGTTAGCGAGGCCCAATAACTTAAACAGAAAAAGAGGTAAGAGAGAGAGTCCGACAACAACAAGTGGTGGTGGCTTCATTAAATGAATCTCTAGGCCAGGAGTGATGCCCGAGATCCAATTTTGCCCCTTTTTTTGTATGTATTTGTCCAACTACCCCCACCCCCTCACTCCCATCCTCTGACATTACTGTAATCTGAAGGCTTGGCTTCAGACTTTGATTCATCTGGTTCTTGGGAGGTGGGGTGGGGGGGGGGGGGGGGGCTGTGAGAGGCAGGTGTGGGTTGGTGGTGTTGGGTTGTGGTGGTGCAGTTGGACACAAAGGTTGTTGGCCCCATTACAGCTCCTAATAATTGGTTGTCTGGTAGCCAGAGACTAATAGGAATTAATTAGAAAGCAAGGCTGTTTAAGGATGCAGAAGGGGGCCATGTCCTTGATTTCCACTGGGCCACAAACACATAAACACAGACAAACATTCGTATTGGAGAGCTGATGTAGAGGAGACTCCATAGCCTTATACCAGTTAAGTGTTTCATAAATAAAGGTAATGGAAAAGTACTAAATAATTTTTAATACTCCCAAGTAGGTAGTTAGGGACACAATAGCAAGCAGGGCCCTAGCATGAACTAGGAAAACAGAAAATGACACTAGTTTAAATCTTACTTTTATTAAGCACGGGTGGGCACTTACAGCCGACATTCCCCTTTTCTCTGGGACTATGGGAAAATGAACATAGAGTTATTTTTTGGTCACAGAGAAGAGAACAATGGGCGACCTTGTCAACACACACACACACATACATACAGGCACACCCACACACACACACACACACACACACAAAGACACAATCATACTCCAAGAGAACTCAACCTCATAATCATGTGGAAACTGGACCCAACGCTGGCGGGAGTGGGAAGCTAACACCAGAGGCCATCAAGCATCTCTAATGGAAAAGCCTAGTCATAAATCTCCAACTGCAGCAACAGAAACACGTGGAGCAGCGGAGCAATAGGAAACCCAATTGGACCTGTATGGAAGACATATAGAGAGCTTGCACTACTCGCTGCTAGCAGCCAACACTATTAACTGGAGCCAAAGCCAGGTTTGAATTAGATTTATATGATCAATATGGAGAGATGGGGTTTCAGTGTAACTGTGACCTCCACTCCATTCCACCCATTCACCCAGTGCTTAAAGGGAGCTGTGACATTTCTTTTTCAACAGAAATATGTACATCATTTGGGAGGTTTTATGTTGTGTTAAATTTATACATATGTACACACTGTATGGTATACTCCATATGTATTTATAGAATACACACACACATATACATACATATATATATATAGATAGATATAGATATAGATATAGATATAAACCAGGCGGCTAATCCTCCCCTTAGCCACAGCCACCAGGCCTCTTCATCCCATTAGCGCTCACATCCTTTTAATCGGAAGATCCCCGTTCAGCGACGGCTCTCCAGACCAGATTACCCTGGGATGACACTGCCCTATCCCCACCCAGCTTTGGTCGAGCAGTCAGCATCACACAGTTACAGCTTAGTCCACTCAACTCTCGGCTTCCAGCGTAAACCAACGAGCCATGGACAAATTCAGCCAGTGCGCCCATTTGGGAGGCTGAGGACAGCATGACAGAAAGAGACAAGGACACAGAGAAAAAGGTTAAGGTGCAGATATGTCACCTTTTCAAGTGTGTATAGAGTGTTACAGTGAGAATTCTCCTGCTGAGTGCATTACATATTCTGCTAATATAATACTCCCCCACAGAGAGTAGAGTTGTGTCAGCAGAGAACTTCATTCCCATTTATAACAACAAACAACACGGCAGCCCACCCAATTGCCAAGAGAAATTTGACATCAACAGTATAATTAATTTTGAGCCCTCCTTTCTATGACACGATCGATTCAAACTATTTCAAATGCTATGTATGATTTTAATGAAAGAATGCAAATGGTTGTTTTTCTTTCATTTTTGTGGAGGGCCCAAAAATAATTAGATGGCAGGTCAGGAAAGGCAGAGAGAAAGAAAGAGAAAGAAAAAGAGAACGAAAAGAGAAAGAGAGAGAGAGACTGACAGGAAAAATCACGCTAATAAATGTTCTACCCCCTGGCAGTCTGAAAATGTGCAGTGCAATTGTCAACTTTCTCTGCCTCTCCTGCCATTCAGTGGACTAGCACACTATCACAACTAGTGCTAACATGCTCACATGCTAACGTGCTCACAATGACTCTTCATTGCCCTCAGGCCTCCACTGGCAGCATGTTCTGCTTTGTCATGCAAAATAAATAAGGCGGGTGAGGTATTTCTTATTAATGTGGCATAACAAACCATGACACGGCGAGAGAGCGATGAGCCAGAGGAGCTAAAGACGAGGCTAAGTGGTGTTAAAATCAACCCACTCCCTTGGGACGACGGGTAACAAAAAATAAAAAAAGACATACGTAGGCAATACGTAGACAATACGTTGCCTGCTACGTCGCCACTGCTAATGCTAATATGTGTTTGTTGCTGTGCGCTGGAAAGCTAAACAGACGGGGCCACACCAGGATGAAGTCTTGGCTCAGCTGGTCTGGGGTGTGTGATCCCCTGGCCTTGATGCCGAGTCACGCAGCATCAGTGGTGAGGGAGCAGTACTCTGAGGGGGCCTGCGGCCATAACACCAAGGTGAGAGGAGAGGTGGTGTTTGCAAGTGCAGAGTTTGTCTGGTGGCACACACACACACACACACACACACACACTCACACTCATACTGCAGTTGAGCAGACAGAGCGTAGGAGTGCCATCATCACCCTCCTTTCCTATCCTCTACTGACAAATCGTTGCCAAAAATACACCCCGGCACCTGCAGAACAGGAAACATCTCAACCCCACCTAACTGCCCTCCCTCCCCTCCCCCCACTCACTGGACTCACTAATTAAGACTCCCAGCTTTGCACTTTGTCTCTCTGGTTACAGAGAGGCACCAAAGCAGAGCTACACTTCTTTGCTCTGATATGAGGAGAAAGTCTGAGGTCCATCCGTACTTCAACCACATGATCTAAACCAATCATCATCAGCTCTCAGGGCAAGTTGGGAGGATCACGTCAGAGTGCATTGGGAGAAAAGTGCTTGCATCTTTTGGCATATCATCTCTGCTCATTTAAGTCAAGTCCAGCCCAATTGCATAGCCACAAGGACGGGCTCCATGAAAGGGAAGGTCAAAGCCTCCATTTGGCTTGCAGATCATGCCGGACATCTGAGGGGCAGGAATGCCTTTGAAATGAACACGGCTGGCCACGGCCAGGCAACGAGGAGGTGCTATCAGGACTTGAACGTGGGAAGAGAGAAAGAGAGAGAGTGTGTGTGTATGTATGAGAGAGAGAGAGAATAAAGAGAAGGTTAAAAAAACTGAAATAAATGAACACCTAAAGAGGATTGACATTCATTAAGTGCAGATTCACTGGGCTGATAAGGTGGGTGGGTGGGGGGGAGGGGTGTAGGGGTGTAGGGGTGGCAGTGGCATAATAAGGTGGCACACGTCGTGATGCATCGATCGTGCACAATGAGGCGAGGGTGACCCCGAGAAGCCCCCGAGAAGATTAGGGCTTAATGAATGGAGGAGTAGATGAGTGAGGGAGACATGACGGGAAAGAGAAAGAGAGAGAGAAAAACAGAAGAATGTCTCCTCTTTTTATCATTGGTGGAAACGGTGTGTGTGTGAGTGTGTGTGTGTGTGGGAAGGGGGGGGGGTCCTCTGAAAGTCATGGAGTCATCCTTATGGCTGTTTTGGAGGTCTGTTGGTCTCGAGACAACAAACTGGTAATACAGCCGGTGCTCACCCATGGCTGCCGCAACTGCTGGGTCTGGTTCTCTTCTGCCGCTGACACGGCTGGCATGGTTCACAGCGAGAAGCCCGGGCCAGAAAAACAAGAATAGAAAAAAAAATTATATATATATATATAATTTTTTTCCACTCTTGTTTTGTTTTCTAAATAAATAAATAAATATTGGAAATGGATGGACAGCAAGGAGCAGAGATCTGTGGCATCTGGAGGCGCGCGGCAGACTGGAGGGTGGCGGGGGCTGTGCCGCTGCCAGGGAGCCGACTGGGGAAATTAAAATGCCATCATTAATATGCATGGTCACACCTGGCAAAACACAGCGACGGGGACTGCCGAGGTTGGCATTCTCAATGCCCCAGCACTGCTGCCGTGAGCATGTGTGCCAGCTCAAAAATCACACAGGGCACACTTCAGCCTCACACACACACACACACACACACACGGATAATCCAATATCTCATTGCTAAACAACAACACTAACCCTGCTCAACAGCACTGGCCCTCATCCAGGCAACATCATGATTAGATATCAAATGTGAATTGTACTCTTGCTCTCACACACAGGCAAATTCACATACTTCTGTAATGCAGGTAACTTCAGGCTCTCAAGACGCACAACCCCCCCCCCCCCCCCCCCATCCAAAAAAAACCCAACACATATTCATGAGGTCACAGCTTTATTGATTTAAGTTCACACCACACACACACACACACACAAACAGTATTACAGCACTAAGCCCTTTCCCAACATCTCTCACCACCTCCCTTGCAGAAACATAACAGCCAAACCCCAGGCCCAATCCTCCAGTAACTACCCTTTTTACCCATAATCCAACAGCCTTCCCAGCCCCCCGAGGCTCTCCTGCTGTCCTTGCCAGGGCTAATGAATTCAGGGAAGGGTATCTGCACTCCCAGACACTGAGAGGAGCACTGGGGGGTACGAAGGCAGAGGGGTGTGTACCCTACACACATACACACATACACACACACACACACACACACACACACAGACATGTCACTCTGAGCTCTAAGTCCAGGCATGGGGAGATGTGTGCGTTGAGGATTTGTGGGGCTTGGGTGGGGGTGATGTGGGTGTTGAAGTGGCTGCCATTTTGGATAGAGGCCTGGTCATTAGCATTCTTCTCAGTTATTAATAATTAAACCCTGGGAGGCAACACAGACAGACATCCCTATGCTTAGCACTGTGCCAGTCTCCAAATCAAACCTCACACACACACTCTCACTCACACACAGACACGCACACATACACACAGGCAGTCAGACAGACATGAACGCACACACACACACACACACACACACACAAAGACAGGCAGTCACACACACACACACATCTGCACGGTGATGTTGCTGCCAAACAGACACACTATTATCTCCTGTGATCCGGCCGAGTACAGCGAGAAAAAACAAGTGAAGGTGATTGGGCTCTAATCAGCACCCAACTCAAATTACAGAGCGTTAGACCCAGGCCTGTGACATCACACACACACACACACACACACACACACACACACACACACACACACACACACACACATACAGAAAGCACTCAGATTATAGAGAATTACACATTGGGCTGCAATCTCGTTTCCCGGGGGTCGTTCTTGTCTCTGTCACCTCGGTGCCTTTGTGCCACCGCTCACGTGCTACGCTACGCTAACCATGCAGGCATGTATGCCACCAAAAGTGTGTCACCATGCCAGAGCTTGCCTTGCATTTGTTTCTGCACACGCTCACATGCGTGCTGTACGCAACCATCTGACCAGCTAAGCATTCCGATGTGGTGATTACCGAGGCACATGTTTGATGGATCAGTTCGATCCACTCCTCAATCTAACACTAATCCCCTTCAATTAGATCAACACGGGTCTATAAACACCCAGACTGAGCTGCATGGGTATAAATAAACAGGTTAAAAAAACAAGAAAAAGAAAGAAAGAGGGAAAGAGAGTTTGAGAAAGTTCTGGAAAGCTATGGCATTCTATCTGCAGTCTGATGGCACCGAGTGGCCAAATGGCTTGTGAGGGGGTGTTGATGCCATGCTGCACTTCCCTCTGTGGTGGGCACATGAGGGGCACGGGGGGTTACAGGGGCCCCAGCTGTCGCCCCGGCTGGGCTCCAGTGAAGCAATTCCACCAATGCCTGCTCTGGGATGGATGTCTGTACTTTACATGCAAAAACACACACACACACACACATACACAAAATCCAATACAGAATCCCTTTCCTTACATGCCAAGGAGGCCCCCACAAACACACTTGCATGCTTACACGCGCACACACACACATATATACTGACAGAGACCCCCCACACACACTTATACACAAACACAGCAAGGGCCATGGATGAGTGCAACCCAGCCTGCTTTAAAAGAGGAGATGGCAGATTAAGCCCTGAGTGTGGGTGTTCCTATGTTACTGTGATTTTCCACACTCCACCAATCAAACACACGCACACACACACACACACACATACGTGTGCATCTTCAACTACAGAGAAAGACAAATATCACCTCTGTTCCTTCACAATCCATATTTCTTATTCTCTCTCTCTCGCTCTTTCCATCTCTCTCTCCATCTCTCTCTCAGTAGGACAGATGGGCAAGTGTATCGGCAGGTCTTAGGATGGGCCAAGTATTTCTTGGCTTGATTCAGAGGAGAGGAGAGGGGAGGAGAGGAAGACAATGGGCACAACGTGAGGATGAGAGATGAATCCAGTACACACCAACGCACCAAACACAGACACACACACACACAAAGAACAGCACTCAGCTCAATATTACTCACAGATCTGGACACACTCTGTATGTATGCGTATGTGTGTGTATGTGTGAGCATGTGTGTGTGTGTGTGTGTGTGTGTGTGTGTGCGTGTGTGTGTGTGTGTATGTGTGTGTGTGTGTGTGTGTGTGTGTACATGTGTTTATATGTGGAAAATGGCAGCCATTGCCATCAAACAGATGGATCCACAGAAGGTATGGATCATGCTGCTGTACAAGCAGCCCAGGTTGGAAGCCCACTCACACACATACACACACACACACACACACACGCACACACACACACACACACACACACACACACACACACACACACACACACACACACACACACAGCCTCGGCACCGTGAGTTCTCACATGCAAATGCCTCCGTCTAATTGCTACCATTACATAATGAGCCTTTTCACTTGCTCTTTCTTTCTTTCTATCTTTCCTCTCTCTTGTCTACCACATCCTTCTCTCTCTCTCTCTCTCCCTTGCTCCCTCCCTCTTTCTCTCTCTCTTTCTTTCTTTCCCTCCTGGTGTGCAGCAATCTTTTTTGTTTCTATACCATCACTGTTTTCTTTTCCTATCTCTCCACTCACACAGTCACATGTGCTCTCTCTTTCTCTCTCTCCCTCTCTAAGCTTCCTTCCCCCTCTCATTCTTTGGAGGCTAAGCTCTCCAGTGGTGGCTTGCTAATGAAGGACACGGGAGAGAGGAAAAAGGAGAGAAGAGAAGGAGTGAAGGAGAGAGAGAGGGTGTAAGAGGGAGAGAGAGAGAAGAGGGGAGAAAGAGCTATGTATCTGGGTCACTAGAGGCCATGCATCCCAAGTCCCCCAGGAACAAAGACAGGGGAAATGGATCTGGATCACAATCAGGATCAAGATCTCACACACACACACACACACACACACACACACACGCACGCACACACACACACACACACAGACACAGCAGAGTCTCTGTTTTATACGCACCTACACTCCACACAGAGCCCCCATCACCCCTCATGCTCATAGTCTTTCTGTCTGCCTTTTCTCCCTCTATACCTCTCTCACTCTCATACACACACACACACACTCATGCATGCACTCAAACTCAAGCATACAAAAATGCACATGCACCACACACCTATCACAAGTGCCAATTGCAAACCCAGGCCCATGACTGTAGCTTGAGGTCTAGTAATCTGACAGGCCAGAGACCACGTCTCCATCCCCAGATGCAGGTGACTACACAGATGACTCATCAACCACACACACTTCGGTTTTGCATACACACTTCCTCATCCTGAAGCCAAACCAGTTGGAGCACACACTACCCTCGCCAAACACTATCACGCTACATGTCCACGCTACGCTTCCAACACATTGTGCTAATATTTCCATGAGCAAACACAGGCTAATCTCACCTTCCATTACTCACTGATGCCAGTCTAATTTATTTTGTGGATGTACCATGCATCTCCCAAATGCTCCAAGTCCAAATGCTGTGTGAGCATCCGCTTTGTAAAAATGTGTTTTTGAGAGCTGTTAGTGACACATTTGTGTTGCCAGGGAACCAAAGGAGCCTTGGAGGCAACCACCATGGCAACTTTAAAATTGGGGGGGTGATGTGATGAGAATGAGGACCAGAGGACCAGAGTGTGGCACGCATCTTCTGAACCAAGCACCTGCCACATGAGAGGCGTTAAGAGTGTATGTGTGTGTGTGTGTGTGTGTGTGTGTGTGCATGTGTGTGTGGGGGGGCTTGCAATAGGGGCACTTCCAGGAGATTCTATGAGAGGAGTCGGTGTAATGATGGCCAGAAAGCAGCATCTCTGCTCTCTGTGTTGCTCTTCTGCTCGCTCAGAGGAATAACAAACTAGTTCATAGCAACACGCAGGTGTGCTACACACATGGGTCAGCACACACACACACAGACACACACACACTTGTGTGTTTATGCATGTCTAGTTCACACACGTAGGTTGGCATTAGGATCTGCATGTGTGCACTAATGTGTCGCTATGCTCTTCTCCCAACACCTGCTCCCACATGCACACACGCACGCCTCCAAATGAAAGCCTAGAACTGTATAGAAAACAGGCGCGCACACACACACACACACACACACACACACATCCTTCCCCACCAAGGCATGGAGAGAGGAGGAGGGGGGGAGTGTCTTTTTTTTCTGCCATCTAACACATTGCTCCCTCAGAGCTTTAGAAAAAACATTGGTACAGAAAATGAGAGGAAAAGAGAAAGCAAAAGAAAGAGAGAGTGAGCGAGAGAGAGAGCGAGAGAGAGAGCAAAAGAGTCCACCTCCACTCGTTAGTCACACACTGGTTCTCCAGCTCCCTGCCTCCCACCCTCCCTGGCTCAGGCCACAGGCTCCAGGTGCAGCTGGGTGCTGGGCTGAATAAGCAAAGGGCCAACCAGTGGCAGCCGTCAGTGGCCCTAAACACACACACACACACACCACGCGTGTTCAAAAGCAGCTCACGTCAGAGTGCTTTAACACCCATACAAAACACACACACACACACACACACACACACACACCATCTGTGTTCAAAAGCAGCTCACATCAGAGTGCTTTAACACCTATACAACACACACACACACACACACACACACACACACACACACACACACCTGCACCTCCCACACAAGCTCCTCTCCTGCCATCAATGCCATCTTCTCTTTCTCTCTCTTGAACCAAGACCCACAGCCCATTCGATTGCAGCATTATGAACACACACACACACACACACACACACACACACATATAAACATAAACATACATGTAAATCAATCAATACATACTCTTCTGCCCTTCCCTCACCAAAAATCCTGCCATTTTGCCCTTCATTCAATAGACAGGCCTTCATGCACACATCCCATATGTACACAACACATATGTCTTTCTATAGTACAAACACACATACAAACAGTACATGTTCTGCTGCAGCACGACGCAACCTCTCTCTGAAGCGAGTGTGCAAATATTTGATGTGTGTTTGCAGTAAGCTATGTTTGGAGCACTTCAAATATTCCAAGCATCGGTGTCAAAACGCTCTCGAAAAATTTCCAAGGCTTTTTAAACTCTCTCCATCCTACAGATGGTATTTTTATCGCATGTGAATAATTCTTTTGACTTCCTCGTGCCCCTCTAGAGAGACTCTGGGGAGTTTAAAAAATACTACGGTATGTTTTCAGGAGAAAAATCGGTGAGACGGGTTTCAACGAAATCACATTTTATTAGTCTCACTAGCTCTTCTCTTCAGCAGCTTGTTTTTTGGAGGAGCAAGAGTTACGACTAGCATCTGTCTTTTTCCTTGGGTTTGTATGTGAGCTCACTTTCTGACTTCTACTGCTGCAGCACTAAAAGCCGATTACTAGAGAAGCTGCTGCTTAGACACACAAACGCACACACACACACGAGGAGCAGCGTGGGGGCATGGGTGCACACACACACATAGACACACACACACACCTAAACACATAGACAAACACACAGTGGCCTGTCCACAGGCAATGACCGAATGAACACCCCCACTGCACATGCATGCACACACACACACACACATACACACACTGACCATCCAGCCAGGCCAGCCGAGCGGGCGAGACGAGACGAGCCTCCAGACCTGCCGGCCACACCAATTAGTCCAGGCCACAGGGACTCATTAGACTGGGAGGCCCCAGCTAGCACTGTGGAGGGGGACAGGGGACACCGGAGGTTAAAGAGGACACACCATAATAAGGGGGTAGAGGGGGAGTGGAAGACATGACTAGTGGGGGGGGCATAAAATCCACACACACACACACACACACACACACGCACGCAGACAACAAACATGCACACAGGCAAAAAGGGGCTCTGGAAGTCTGCTGAGTCGACCGCACTGCGGGCTCAAATCGCTCCTCGTCAATCGGAGAATGAATGGCCGAGGAATCAATGGCTATCTGAGACAGCGCAGCGGCTCTGTGGATTAGTGGCCATAAGGTCAAGGGCTTAAAACAATTCCCACTGAGAACAATTGCATGTTCATCACCGGGGAGTGAGAGTCATTAAAGAGTGACATTTCCTCTCCTTCTCTATTTTACCCTCTCTCTCTCTCTTTCTGGCTCGCTCTCCTTCTCTCATAATCTGTCTCCCTCGTTTTCTTGTTCCAGCTCTCACTCTTTCTCTCTCTAGAATGTGATGCCCGAGCTGATCAAATTTAACAGGTCATCAAGCACAAGCAATGGCTGACCTGTGTCTTTCCATCTCCCTCTCTTTCTCCCATTCCCATCTTTCACACTCACTTCCTCTCTGTTTCTCTCTGTCTCCCTCGCCCTCTCTCTCTCCCTGGCCTCTCCCATTTATTTAAACACACAAGCAGGCAGTCTGCCCCTCCAGCCTCTCTCTCTCTCACACACACACATATATGCATACATACACACACACACATACACAGAGCGATGGCTGACGAGACAAGAAGCATACAAGCTGACAGACTATTTCACGCTGGGAGACACACGCAGTAGGCTACAGCATGGCTCACACACACACACACGCACACACGCACACACAGACACACACACACACACCACACCCCTATGCTAGCAGGCACAGTTAAATATGACCTTTTGCTTCAGCAGTGCACTGCACACCAGATATCAGAGCACAGAGCTTGTCAGAGCATATTTCGCTTCCCAGACGAGAAATCATATTTTGGGGAGTCGAGATACACACAAATGCAGCCATTTTTATCAATCTGTCTATTCAATTCAAACAGCCCAAACATAAGCAAGCTTACATCTGTGTAAGACCCTTGGGTTAATGAGAGTGGAAGAATGAGCGAATGGCAATCTGCTGTCATTCAGGTTCATACAGACACACAACACCCCATTAAACAGTCATTAGCACTGCAGCTGGAGAGTGCATTAATTGAGCACCATACCAATCAAGCACTGTATTTAATTTTTTAAAAGGTGGTAATTTGGTTTGCCTACTAGAGTTTCCATTCAAAAAGCCTTTGTAAATGTTGTTCAAATGTTAATATGAACACTTAGTGGTATGCATAAGTCATAAATCATTAGCCAATTTGCTAACACAGTGCTGAATGAGGAGTGGTGGTGATGGAGAAGTGAAGTTTAAGAATCAAGACTCCAGACACACTGAAGAACTCAAATCAGAGCTACGAGTGCTTCCCTGTATGTGAAATGAAATGAGGTGTGTGGTTGTGTGTGTGGAATGTGTGTGTAAACGCAAAGCATCATTAGTCTATTTCTCTATCTAAGTAGTGATGATGTCCTTACCTGGTTTCAACAATGCAACTGTAGCTGTGGTTGTGTGTATGTGTGTGTGTGCACACGTGTGTGTGTATCATTATCGATGACAGTGATGAGCAACCACATCACATAGAGCCCAGGGTCAGTACAGAACACACATACACACACACACACACACACACATACACTCATCTCATCCTAACCCACAACCTCTATGTTTAGCATCAGGAGCTGAGAGAAAAGGAAATCGATCCATTAGATGAGGACAGACTTCTCAAATGGCGGCGGTGACGCATCAAGGCATCCCTCAGCAGTCGGAGGGGTTTGCGTAATTTAATAAGCGCCTCATAAGCCCCCACACATTCAATTAATTCAATTAGGATGCCGGGCCACTTGGTATCTCTTCCCAGTCCCCATTGAGCATCTGCACAGCTCCTGTGATCGGCCTCGTGTTTAACTCAAAGATCTCCAGACCCATTCATATCCTTTACCGTTCTTTTATTAGCCAGCATGCCGTGACTCAGTACCATGATGGGAGAACACTCTGACTAGACGCAAACAGGAAAGAATGTGTCTTCATGAGAGTTTTTATGAGATCTTTCATGAGAAGTCTTTCATGTCCTCCACCACCTCATTCTCTCACCATCATTTGCCTCCAGTCTCATCTGTCATCCACTTCACTGCCTTCCTAACAAGGCATACTAATAACCCACCGAGCCCAAACCTACCAACTCATTCTGGCCAATAATCCAACATTAATAATCCACTGGACACAGCAGAGAGAGCGAGAGAGAGCAAGAGAGAGAGAGGAGGGAGAAAATGGATCTTCTTCCAGACGGTGATCATAAGGGCTCATTTACTGGCATTAGCGTGATTTTATGTAGATAAACCAACATTGATCTGCAAATATGAAGGGCCTTGGCTTGTCTCTGTATGTATGTGTGTGTGTGTGTGTATGTGTGTGTGTGTGTGTGTGTGTGTGTGTGTGTGTGTGTGTGTGTGTGTGTGTGTGTGTGTGTGTGTATCTGCCTGCTTTGTGAAGTTGGTGCTCGCTCCATTGCGGCTCCTTTCAAGAATAGTACTCGGCTCTTCCTTTTCCCTATTTTCTAGGCTCTCCACCAACAACGCTAACAGAAATAACAAGCAATTGGAGTCTGATATCAGTCTTTAGCGGTCTAAGTCTAGGTGTTCCACGACTGATTAGAAAGAGGCAGAAAAGTATCGCACACAGAGCCTTGAAGTTTGCTAGAGGTGTCTGGTTTATTTGAGGGCACTAGTCGATTTCCTGACTAAAAAACTTCTGGAAGACAAAGTAGGCAGGCGGATATAAGATTCCCCAGGTGGTTGACAGTAAGATATTATAAAAACTTTAATATTTATGAGTAGCAGAGGAAGCTGAAGTGAAAATAATTACTCATGGTGACTGCAAGGAATTTTAATTAAAGCAGTACTGCCTTTCTATCTCTCTCTTCCACTCTCTCTTTTTTCTCTCATTCACTAACTATGTTCAGACAGGAGGAAAGATGGCCAATAAAATGGAAATTTGTCAAGATTTCTGCTCATTTAAATCTAAGACTAATAGACTGCTGAAACTATACTTGGAATAATCCAAGACACAATCTCCACAGTGCAGAGCTTTAGTCCTGTCGCAATAATCCTTCAGGATTACAACCACACACACACAAAAACACCTCCGTGCCTTTCACACATACCTACTGAAATGGAGAAGTAATAACCAAGCACGCACTCACACACACACAAACACACACACACACACACACACACAGATCTAAACACAGGCACTTGGTAGGTTTCTTCCTTAGACAGTTGCCCAGCAAACGTTTTGGTCTCTGTGTCTGTGCACTGAGCAATAAGGGAAACGGCAGCGGCAGCCGTTTCAATAAGCACCTCAGATGAGGAATCTCACCACTTTGAAAATCCCCTCTCCTTCTTCCTCTCTTTCCAGTGCCTGAGCCCAGGAGAGGAGGAATGAGAAACAATTCTCATGCTCTTCTTCAATACCTTCAGACAATGTTTTGCTTTTCCTCAAACAAAACAAACAAAAACAGAGACAAAATATAGACAAAAGCTCCAGTATGGGCAAGACAGAGATAAAGAGATTCAATGATTCCACTGACTGAACGTCAGTTCACCTCCATCATAGTTTTCTGGAATAGTCTTTGCACTCTGCCAAATGGGTTTAAGGTCTTACACACTTTTATTTCAACTCAGTGCTCGTCCTTTGCCAAGACCAAAACAACACCTCTATAAGAGGGCCAGTCATGGTGAATCTCATTCGAGAACATAAACCCAGATGAACTCCACAATGCTCCAACACATGCAAGGGGTTTGAAGGTCTTTAAAACAAAACCCCCACCCAGACCTCACACACAAAAGCCTCCCAAAATGTCACTGCTTCAGTTTAACACTCGCAGTCAGAGAGCCAGCACAGCTGTGGAGGCTTGGCCACTGAACACTGCACACCGGATATGGGTGCTGAGGTAGAGGGCACCTGCACTTCGTAGAGGCTCATTTAAGGGCATCCAAGTGTGTGTGTGTGTGTGTGTTTCTCTCTCTCTTTTCCTTTGTGTGTGTGTGTGTGTGTGTACTTCTCTCTTTCTCTCCCGCTGTGTGTGTGTGTTTTTTTGTATGTGTGTGTGTGGTGTGTGTGTGAAGGGGGGATGGGGCTAGAGAGTGGCACCCACACCTGGGTTTAGCAGGGAGGCATTCTGGCGTTTCTGAGATGGCAGGGGTGGGGGGCAGTGGATCCGGCGAGGAAATGCTGCTGCCACTTGGCTGAATCTGCATAGCAGCGCAGCACAGCCCAGCCCAGCACAGCCCTCGGCATGGCTCGGCTCAACCCAACAGATTTACATCCTGTGACTGAGCCAGTGACCTACTGCCACGCTGATGCTCCGATGAGCAGTGAGGAGAGAGAGAGAAACGGAGAGAAAGGGAGAGAGGAAGTGGTTGAGAGTGAGAGAGGGATGAGGCAGTGAGTTAGAGGAGAGATAAAGGACTGAATCATGTCAGAGAAATACCCCTCAGCCTATTGGCAGACTTCCCAAAAAGTGTTCAGTTGAGTTACATACATACATAAATACACTTGCAGACTTGCACTGAAACACAGTTTTCTTATGCACACAGACACACACACATACATATTCAAATACAAACAACAATGCAGGTATAAATGCATTCACAAAAAAATATATTTTCTGGAATATTTTCTGGAATTTAGTATTTAGTATTTTCTAGCAGTTTAAGACGATGATGTTGTGTGACACACCCTTCACAGTGGGGGCCAGCAGGGCAGGTAAGATGCTCCAAATGAAGAGAAATATATAAATAAATAGGTCATTTTGGTATAAATCGATTAGTCGGTGAGAGCGAAGGTCAGGCAACTCAATTACGAGCATCCTCAGCAGGACAAAGAGATCTGACTGGAGGTGACTTTTTCGCAAACAATCTAATAGGCCTTGATCTGTTGTGGTGGCCCTCTGAGCGGGCCTCTTTCTACAGGGCAGATGGAAGGGAGGCAACGCAAGGCTTCTCCTGATCAGGCTTCTCCTGAAGCCCCAGTGTCACGTCAAAACACACTCCGTACAAACCATCAAGAGGAAACATCAACAACAACACACGGCACAAACAGCAACAACAATAAAGGAAAAAGGAAAAAGTTTCACTGAGGCACTCTCACACTCTTCACACACACACACACACACTAACAAAAACACTTTCACACATACACAGAAATCATACAAAACACTTGCATACACATATGAACACACAAAGATATACGCAGAGAAAAATGTCTGCACACACGCACCCAGAGATGCACACACCAGCAGTGCATCTCATTATAGCCAGGGAGCCATGGGAGTGTGGGACTTTGGGCCTCTGACTAATCTTGCAGGGAGACAGGCCATTGAGGCACTGTCACGGAGCCTGCAAACAGGAGTAGTGCTTACACAGACATGAATATAAAAGACTGAGGGTTGGGTTGGGTGGGTGACTGAGGGGGGATGGGAGGTGAGGGATGGGTAGGGGGGGGGGGTGAGAAACGACATCTTCACGGATCAGATCCCAAAGAAAAGCCCCTTGGAAACACAGAGGTCTAAAGAAGCGCAAAAGGGAAAAACAGGGACACGGAGAGAGAGAGCGTGAGTTGAGGGGACTGAGTGGGAAGGTGACAAAGAGAAAGTTAAAGCATGTTTAAGGCAGCCAGAGAGGAAAAAAAGACAGACAGAAAAAAAAACATAAAGCCCTGAAGGCCTGAAAGAGAGGCTTCAGGAGTTAAGAGGAAAAGTGGAGAATGTGAAGAGGTGTCAGACCTTCACATGCCAACTTAAGCCATGACCACTGTGTTCCACTTCTCTCTCCCTTTCTCACACAATTCCTTTCTCTTTCCTACGCCCTGTTTTCACACCATTCAACTCTGTATAAACCTTTAACCTTCTCAATTCTCCTCCACTTTTTCCTCCTGGATTAATAGAATTTTAAAAAAGCGTTAAGATATGGTAGAAGAGGTATTTTTGTTAAAGCCTGGTGTGCAGTGCATTGATACATTAAGCCTCACCGGGCATCTCCTGATAGGTGCGTAAGAAATGGCTGGCACATCAAAGAGAACACGCCACGCCGCCTCTCAGAGCGAGGAAAACGGAAGCCCAATCTCCTTACTGCGAATACCCTTGCTAAAGGCTTAGCTGCCCGCATCCATGCCTGTCCCCGATAGGCAGCCTCTGTCACCACCAGCAAACACCTTTCCGCCTGTGGATGACAGATCTCTCCTTCATCCCCTGAGCCCACAGAGGGGAGGCTGTTTATGTTTTGCTGTTTATCGCCTTCTCAAATTAAGCTGTGTACTCTTAATGAAGCTCCGCTGGGAGATTAGCGACGGTTCCAGAGGGGTTTGAAACTAAGACCCTCAAATGCAGATATCAGGGATGAGGTGTCTGTAAGCATTAGGAATGAAAGTAGAGCAGAATTGTTTCCCCCATCTCTCTTCCTCGCTCGCCCACCCTCACAGGCGTGACACACTCTCCGATAACATGACAGCCGGAGCGGTTCACCGACCTCATCCGCACTCGCTGGGTTGACTTTAAACAAACTAAAATGTCCTGCTGTTTTACAGTGATTTCTTTGAAAGCGCACGTCAAAACTTTCTGTGAGGAACACGCGCCCCCTCGCAGACAAGGGCAAGCGCAGTCAAAAAGACAAACGAAAAGTGATAGTGAAGGCTTGAAGCAGGGAGGTGACAGGGAGAGAGAGAGAAGACAAGAGAGTGAGACACAACAGAGAGCAAAAAACAAAAAACAAAAGTCTGTTTTGCCAAGTTGTAAACAACTTCAAAAATAATACCACCCTCATGAGTTGACACACAGAGGGGAAAGGAAGGGATCTGGCTTCTGTCAGAGAGCAGATAGGTATTAAATGGATGTTTTATTCATGAATATTCTCAATACAATATTCACAGCGCTTTGGTTTAGAATTCCGTGTGACAACTTGTCCCCAGCAAAAAAAAAGAAGCAAGAGAATAAAAGGAAGACAGAGAGAAAGAAATGGATTACAGGGATGTAAATAAAAAGGTATTTAACATTAAGATATTTTTCTCTCTTCTAAACTGTTGAGGGATTAGAGGCTGATACCCTGTCAGCCACAGCACAGATCAAACATCAGGAAAGGGGAGAAAGAGAGAGAGTGAGAGAGAGAAAGAGAGAGAGAGAGAGAGGGTTAGGGAGAGAAGGTGAGCTGCCATTTCTCTCTTTTCACTATTTTTCCTGCCGTGGAGCGTTCTCGGGGCGAAATGAGGCCTGTGGTTTCCCCTCTCACACACACACATCATACACACCAGTGTTGCACACACAAGACTTGGCACATTATTGGCTTTTTAGAGAGACTCCAAGAGGCTCCAGCAGTAGTGAGTCCCAAGTCAAATCAGTGTGTGGAGATAGCCGCTGGCTGATTTCACTGAACACACACACACACACGCGTGCGCGCATGCACGTGCACTCGCTCACTCACTGTCTCACACACCCTCACACCAAGACAGATGATGAGAGCGAGGGATGTGGAGAGAGATGTCAAGATTGCAGGACGGAAGAAAGAGAAAACAACAGACAGCAGCCCGATTAGCCCTGACGTCAGGTTAGCCTGCTGCAGGCACCACCTTTGTTCTCTCTTCACTCTTGCTCTCCTATACACACAGACACACACACACAAACACACTCTCTCCATCTCTCTCTCTCCCATGGCTCCTCCACTGTGACCCAGGTTTTCATAACAGGACCCATTCTCATTATAGCAGAGACACACCATAAAAACTTGTGAAATACCACCCATCACCTCCCCACCCCACCGCACCGAACCGACCCCACACCCCACCCCCCCACCCCCAGCCGCCGCAAATGCAGAACACTATAAATCAGCGTAATGGCCAAAATGCAAATGGATGGTAGTTTAGCGGGCTACTCAGTCACAGGCTGGAGTCGCACAGACCTGGGTCAGTTTAGGACATAGGGAAGGACTGGCAATTCAGCTTGATGGATGTGCTTAGAAAAAAAACAACAATAGAAAACCAACGAGTGGATGAACAATTGTGACTGAACGCATACCAACGCAGTCTGCTGCTGTAGACCACAAGCAGCAATGTAGGATAACCATATGCAATGACCTCTAAAAAGAACATCCACAGAGACACACACACACACACATACACACACACACAGATGCACGCAGCCATAAACGATGCATAAGAATGCATACACACAGACACATACACACACAGACACATACACAAACGCACACACATACACACACAATTGCAGGAGATCTTACACCCACACACACACAAAGACAAAGAAAGGTCTTTGGAGCAACAGTCTCATGCCCGCTGAGAGGCTCGCTAATTGGATTATTATTATGCAGATGGACACCAATGCATGATACCAAGATCACCGCTACACACAGCATGCCTCATGAGAGAGAGTGTGTGCCTGTGTGTGTGTGTGTGTGTGTGTGTGTGTGTGTGTGTGCGTGAGGTTTCAGAGTGTAGACATATCAAGAGATGCATGCATGTGTGATGACAAACACACACACACAGGTTTCGATTACAACGAAGCCTTGTTTCACATCCTTACCATATCGCATTGTGTTCCAGCCTGTCAGGCTATAACTGACCCCACTCTAATTAACATAGCACCTGTGACTGCAAACCCAATTTCAGACAAACGACATTGCTACATTTAAAGAAAATGATACACACTTGCTCAAAAACATTTAGGTACTGCAAAAACAACACCAATATCTTAATGAATGTACCACAAAAATAGAAAGCAAAAACTGAGAGACAAACAATGATATAAAGACACACTGAAAGAAAATAAAGAGAAAGTGTACGTGTGTGTGTGTGTGTATGTGTGTGTGTGTGTGTGTGTGTGTGTGTGTGTGTGTGTGTGTGTTTGTGTAACATAGAGACAGAGACTGCAGCCAAAATAATAGCTGGGTTATGGTAATTATCGTCTTTGTTGTGGCCATAGAAGCCCATAATCATCCAGCACAGAGGTCTGCCTGAGAGGCTGGAGTGGCTGGATAGAGGGGACTCTGTATGGAGGCTCTTAGTAGGGGGGAGCCCAATTGTAGGGGGCTGGGGGCTGGGGGCTGGGGCTGGGACTGGGGCTGGCTTGTGGGTGGGGTGAGAGGGCTGGGGCCGAGGCCGTCCCATGGTCACCCTGCTCGCTCACTCGCTCGCTGCTGTCAGGGAAGGTGAGTGATGGGGAGGCAATGACTGGTGTTGGCACAGCCAGTCTCCCGGCTGCATCGCTGGGGAAGAACTAGCCCATTTTACTGCTGCCCGCTCTGAGAACAACCATATATCATACGGCTGTATTCCCAAGACCATGTGTGTGCATGTATGACTGTGTGTGAGTGTGTGTGTGTGTGTGTGTGTGTGTGTGTGTGTGTGTGTGTGTGTGCCTTACCATAGACCCTAATGTATGCTTCGCACATGATGCTGCTGACAGAGGGTAGTGTTGTTATACATATTTAAATGCAAACACACACACACATAGACACACACATTTACTCACAAACACATACAACTCTCCTCTCAGTCAGAAGCACAAAGTCTGAGTGTGTGTGGGTAGAGTGTGTGTCTCTCTCTGTCTTTACAAGCCCACACTACACTCTTAACGTTGGCTGGTTAATTAAGATAAACAGAAGAGTGAGAAGGAGGAGGAAGAGAGGCAGGATGAAGAAGCTACTGTGAAGAGTGCGGCAGAAGCTGGGGTTTGTGCTGCACTCATACATTAGCCCCACGCTGAGAGAGAAAAGACTCCGACTCCGGAGATGACAAAAGGACAGATTTGCATTATACATAGGTGGAGGTGGAAGAAAGAGAGAAACAGAGACAGAGACAGAAAAGAGCGAGAGAGTCGGGGGAAATCACTCAATGAATGTGCACTCACAGCTTTGTATGGATGTGTATACAGGATACATACTGTATGTGTGCTGCTGGTCAGAACACGCTGCCATAACGTCGGAGAGCTACTGTAAGTGGCCTCTGATTTTAATGTCAGACAAGCTCTCAACATGACCAAAGTAGTAGCTCCAGAGCGCTCCACGCTCCAACACAAAGGCAAGCCCTGTCAATTGTGACCTTGTGTGGGGGTGCAGCTGGAGTGGGGTGCCTGCCACAGCACTCAGTAATGCTGTCTCCTTTGGCCAACAACATCAGTCTGATGCTATGGACAACTATGTTTGCATTACTCCCATTGATCCAGTAAAAAGGAACCAATGAAAAATGGCAATTAAGTGAATGAACTTTAACCCCTGAAGATGTCATGTCTACTGTGACCTTACCCTCCAAATATTCTAAACCCCAAATCTCTCTCTCTATTTCTTAGTGTGTGCGCGTGTATGTGTGTGTGTGTGTGTGTGTGTGTGCGTGTATGTGTGTGTGTGTTTAGATGATAAGGACAAAAGGGTGCAAGCATGGCCCTGGGGGTTGGGCTATAACCATTTGAAAGCACTGTGGATGGAAAAAAGAGAAAGGCTAAGCTGAAAAAAACACACACACACAAACATGCAAAACATAAGAAATTAGAATATAGACAGACAGTCAAATAGATAGATAGAAAGCTATATATATATATATATATATATATATATCATAACACTTTTGTATAAATGACACAATGATACAGGATGTAGAGCAGAGGAAATGAAGAAATAAGTGAGTCAAATCTGAATACTGATAGAAAGTGAAACAGCAAGAGAAGAGTGGGAGTCAGAGCGTGAGAGAAATAGAGAGAGAGGAAGTAAGAGAGAGAAAGGGTGAAGGAGTGAGCAAGTGTGTGCAGGCTACAGCGATCTGACATTTCTCCAGCAGCCTCTCATTATATTTGTGCTGAGGGTGTCTAAGTCCTGGGACTCGGAGACACAGAAAGGCGTGAAATCTGCTGTGATGCCTCATCTCTGAAGGGCCTCATCCCCCCCACGACAATAAACTCTGCCTCTTGGATTCAGTCAGCCCTGAGCTATCTCTCTCTCTCTCTCTCTCTCTCTTACACACACACACACACATAACATACACAGAAGAAAGTAGAAGGCACAGAGCTACTAGAGCTGTCCTGGCATCATGCCCTGAACACAAAAGCCTGTTTGCATCCACACAAACACACAACGGCTGTAACATTTAATAAAGATACAAACATGCCTTCCAGCTGCACAACGCGCAGGCACTCTGTCATGTCATAACAAAATAAGATCAATATAATCGCCTTGCTGGGAAACCTCTCCCGTACAAAGAGAGGCAGAGTCACAGACTGAAGAATGCAGTCATTAACTACTTGCCACTGAGATAATTATGTACAACATGGCATGAGGCTTATTCAACATGTTATAACACATTTCACATTTTCTGGAAAAATCTGGAAAAAAATGTGACCAACTACAGGAGCAATGTGAAGGGAGAGCGCACTCTTAGCTGAGTCCAAAAGCCCGGATGGTGGAAATTATTCCTATCCATCAACGTGTTTATTTAGTGTGTAAAGTTATTATGTGCCCTGGACGAAAATAAGTAGCGCCATCAGGCACCATGACTAGATTAATCATTCATGATACACTTTCCTTTTTTATTTCTATGCTTTTTCTCACTACTTGAGTTAGGCAAAGATTTAGAACAGGTGCTGGAAATACCCAATGTTACAAGTGAAGACCAATTAACACAGCTGTCAAAAACAGAACTGTGCCACTTTCTTTGCCTGTCACCAGAGTTACCCTGTCTTTGGGAACTGCTCTCTACCACTATGTGTGAATTGGATGGCATTAAAGCGGTGCGCTGGCGTAGGTTACTGGGTGGCACGGAGCCACTGGGCACTACACTAGCAACCAGTCACGGCACTGGATTTATCCGAGCTGTCAGCTGATGCAACACCAGGGACCAGGACCAACTTCACGGCCATGTGAGTGAGATCTTGAAACCGCTCAACAGCAACAAGCATCTCTCAATCTCTCAGCCTGAGTGAGAATAAATGAATCTTCATAAAGGAAAATTAAAGCTATTAAAATGCACTTGTGTGATTGTTTTATGTGTATCAGGTAAGTTGACATAGCTTTCACCAGCCAAAGCCAGGGTTTGTAGTGTATACTCACAACTGATAACTACATAACAACCTTTTAACAACCAGTAACAAAACTCATACAGTCTGCAGCACAAAGGCAGGACTAGAGCCACATTAAATGATGGAAATGAAATTGTGATATGGCATTTATAAACCCGCTACCCTGCATAGTAGAAAACCATTTAACAACAGACTGTCATTGCATATGGCTGTCTTAATAAATATTGTAACAAAAGCTCCATGGATAAGTGCGCGTGGTTTGGTTTATACTACTAATCACAAAAGGCCTCACTCGAGTTCATCTTCTGGCAGGACAATGTTGGTACTTTCTGAAATTCAACAGAGCGCCACGTCTTAGATAGACAAGAATATTATACCGAGCTTCGCTATGTCCTACCTCATCTCAAGTACTGAGGTAATCTCCACATCCGGAGCTTAAAATATACACATTTGTCAAAGTAAAGCAGCATGCTCCAGGCGTGTGGGAACAGAGTCCGTGCAATGGACCCCACTGAGCCGGGGGAAATTTAAGAATAATCAGCGGCACATATCTGTTATGATAACGGGTAGGCTACTTACGACAGTTTTCTTCATCACTGTTATCAGAACAGTCGTCGTCATCGTCACATCTCCAAGGAGTAGGGATGCATCTTCCGTTTTTACACTGAAACTGACCGGTTTCACACTCTGTTTTAGTCCCTGAAATAATGCAAATTACAAAATGCGTTAGAATCGAAATATATTTCACTCAAACACGCATCTAGACACACATGCTGTCCACACAATCCTTTGTCAACAAACTCGAGGCACTCATTACAGAACCTTAGGATTTAATCAAAGCAATTGTGCGTTTCTAATTGGCCTATTATTTTTAAGTTTCAGGAGAAACCTCATCTGATCTTTCAAGCATCTGATCAACTGTCATTAATTTTTTTTTCTTCTCATTGTTTTCCCATCTCCCTACCCTTGTTGCTGGCACACGCTACAAGGATCATTTCCTGGTTACCCTCAGTAAGATGTCATCAAGCATGCTGTTAGTATGACAATACCTAACCTATACATAACTTCAAAGATTCATAACATGGCACTAACTAAAGTGTAACATGATGTCAACATTTTCCATCGATACCGGAGTACACCGGAGACAACAAAATATATATTTGATTTTAAGACTTTAATAACAGCCATTCACTGCAGTGCTTGGAATCACCAGAGCTGATAGAGCCGTAAGCGCAGACTGCGTCGCTCTCTCATTCATTCGTCTGAATCACATTTTTAGGCTCACAGACAGAAGGACCTACCTTTGACGATATAAAGCTCCATAACCAACAAATGCAAAAGCAACAGTTTTCCCATTCCTGCCCACATCTTCAAAATAGTCGAGTCGTGCTCATACAAAACAGAGCTTGGAAACGAAGCGATCCGGTGAGTCTCCGTCTCTCCTTGTAATGCTGCCGTGCTTGTGCTGCCGCGCCGTAGTTCCCTTGCCTTAGTAGCTGTTTGAATCGGTGACGATGACGCTCCATGGGCGGGATTATGCCTGTGGTAACACGAGAGTAGTGACTGAAAAGTGAAAGTAAAACTGTTGTAGTCTTTGTCTGATAGCGACTAATTTCATTTGAATATCCAAATATTACAATTAACCAAGTTTCAGAAATAAAATAGGCTATAACTTTTTATCTTTTAGGGGATAAACAATTAAATGTAACAAATTTGTATAGTTTAGATTTAAGACAGTGTGTCTTTAATATAAAATTTCTTTTGTTTTCTTTTAATTTGTTTAATTTCATTTAACAGAAGTGTGTGAATTGGTTGAACTATTGAACTACCTAACATCAGACAGACACATATGTGGCCTTTTCAGTCCTATGCTGTGATCTGACTTGAGGCTGGACAGGAATTGGAGCAGAAAGGGAATACAGAACATTGGCATCACATACCAAGACCTTGGAGACCATCCCCAAAGGAGAGCCATCAGTTACTGATGAAGTGGAAGCACGCTATGCCAAATGCTGATTTTTATATGGACAGTGTGAGTAAACCTCAAATAAAAAAGTATAAATCTAGGCTACATAATCTTGATGTTCATTTGTGAAACCTATTGTGTCTTTACGTATTAGAAGTTAGCATTATTAAATAGCCTTAATTACGTTTTCTGATTGTTCATGTTACTGTGAGAAGTTGTAAGCTTTTTGTCACTTACATAACAAAAAGCTAAACATTTTGCATTCACACATTAATTATTAATATTAATTTGTTATTAATAGTTCATCAACATTATTAATAGTTCATCATTAATATATAAATGTTACCAATACCAATGTCAATGTTATTCCTATTCATTTACAATGAGTAGTATATTCCAGATAAAATGTTCTTTGCCTGCAGTAGGGTAAGTTATACAGCAACAAAGTATTTCAATTCTTCAATGAACTGCCCTTTGTCGATATTCAAGAATCCCATGCATTCTGCACATATTGAATCTCTCTCCTTTTAGGCATCTTCTCTGTTTCCATTGCATTCTATAGTGTTGTTCATACATTATAAGAGAGATGCTTGATTGTATCTGCAGGAGGGCTCTCATGCAGAAACCAGCAAATGCAGCCTCCAGCATTGCCAGAATGAAAACAAAATCCCTTTGAAAGAAAGATTGGATTTTTCATGAGTGATTATGTTTTATTATAGGTTTGTTTGTTTGGTCTTTGGACTATTCCATTCTGCCTCAGTATGAGGTGTGGTCAGCAGATTCATTTGCATGCAGAAAAAAGACACCTATACATGACTTTTTTTGTTTTTAATTTTTTAGTCAGGCTGAGGTGCTGCATTCTGGCCAAAAGTGAAATGGATACAAATGATGGATGTCAATTCTTGGGCAAAATCTACTCTTTCCAAAACAACAATCAAACCAGCAAACTGCCCTCTGAGTTCCTACAGGAGGGGAATTATATTTCCTCAAGACTCACAAAAAACATCGGAATCCACTTCATCATTCCACAGACATAATGGTTTCTTTTGCCGTCACCTCAAACACTATACTCTGGTCTCATCCTCATAACAGCGTTAGAGAAGCATGAATTATTTTGGAGGGGATGAGACATTCCTTTGGAGCAGCACCATCTCACAAAGCCAGCAAAAGTAAAAACCTTTCAGCACAGATGTGTGTTTTATATTTTCCTATTTTCTGTCTATCTCAGACACACATACACACACACACACTTGGCCTGGCAAAGACTGGCTCGGAAATGGGAAGGGCGAGGATTGTCCTTCTTTTTTTGTATTTGTGAGTCACTCAGCAGAGGCCCAGAGCCGCTGCCTGCCTGCCTGCCATATTTTAGACACACAGTATTGGGCTGTTCACTGGCTCATTTAGACGGGAGCCTTATCTGTCGAGGCTCCCCAGCGCGGCGGGGGAGGTAAGGAGCCGTAGACTCATACAAATGAGGGCTTGCTTGCACATGCTGAATGTCATCCATAAATAAATCAGAGGCCCTGTTACAGCAATAGAGAGAAAAAAAAATACTACTACATTTATCTGAAGTTTATTATCATCTCAAAGACGACTGATTCTCACTAAAGTCTCCTTGCATCCATTCACATATACAGTACAGGATATGACACTTACACACACATGAGATGACTAAATAGTCTAAGTCTGGATTACAGCACAAGTGGAACAGAGTGCAGATCAACACTGCATTCTGCACACAGCTTGCCACAGAATAAGCACAAAGGGCATTCAAAAGAATGTATTGTCTTGACAGAGAAGATAATCTTTCAAGCAGTTTTCAGCGAGCACAAGAGCATTTGAAATTGAAGCTGCAGTTTGTGTGTGTGTGTGTGTGTGTGTGTGTGTGTTTAACACTGGCCTGACACTGGCCTGTGGGGTGCTAAAAACACAGCTTTGGGGGAATCTTTCCATCTGTAGTGTTGACTGTATGGCATTGTAGAATCCTACAGAAGGATTTCATGCAGGGTGATTCTCACTCTCTCCACATTTACACATTAGAAAGAGACTTCCTGGCTGTAGTTATGCCAGAGAAATATAATGCACACTAGACAGTTAGGGAAGTCAGATCACAAGGTTTCATTCTGTTTTACTCAACATTAATTGAGCAGTGTCTTTTCTCAATGCAGTGAAATCACACTACCTCCACAAGGCTGGAGGATGTTGCTGAAAAAATTATGTTGGTGAAGCTAAAGCAGAGATGCAACATTTATCAAGCCCTTTTTGTTTGTGTCTTATCTTATTTTCAATGCATCTGAGGCAATTTCACACCCAGGCTATCTACTGCTGAAATTAAATTCCAAAGGCATCCTAGTGCTACCACACTAGATGCTCTTTGTTGCCTTGCTGTTGTTGTTCTCTCTCTCTCTCTCTCTCTCTCTTGCTTTCTCTCTTTCCTTCCCTCTCTCCCTCCCTTGATATCATTATTCAGCAGACATGCTCTACCCCTCCAATGTGTGTGTTTGGCTTAAAAGTGCTGGCCACCAGCTCTGTTATGTAGGTGAGGCTTTTGTCTTTATTTACGGTGTCTGGTGAAGTGATGCGATTACTTAAGTAATGCTTCCTCACAGCTCCACCTGAGTTTGGGTGAGCCTGAAATATATTCACAGACTAGTGTGCCAGCAGGGATGGGCGTACAGCATTGGGGAAGTCTTCTTAGATGATTCTGTATTTGAGCATCTTGTGCAACACTGGGCATGCATTTAAGCCTGGGAGGCAGACAGTCTGATTAGAAATACATGCTCCTGTAAGAGGCTGTGTGTGTGTGTGTTTGTTTGTTTGTGTGTGTGTGTGTGTGTGTGTGTGTGTGTGTGTGTGTCTGTCAGTCAGTCATGTGTGTCTGTGTTTGTGCATCAGTGGTTGTGGTGTGTGCGTGTGTGTGTGTGTATGTGTATGTGTGAGTGTGTGTGGGTGGGTTAGTGTGTTTTGTCTCCCCTTCATTTTTCCCCTGGATGATATTCTTAGCCAATAATCAGGATAATGCCAAATGATACTTGTCTCGTCTAAATGCAAATCTTTCAGTGCATCTTGGCAGATTTCCAGCCCTGTGCTGTGTCTAATTTCCCCTGCCACATCCACACTTCAGCTCCTGCTCTTTATGAGTGCTGCGCACCTGGAATGGCTCAGTCCCTACTATTTAGGGTTCAGCACCAACATACATTATCTAATGGTGAATCTAGGCCACGAGTTAGTAAGCTCTAATCAAACAGTTAAGTGGAATTAAGCACAGGGAAAGGACATAATCTGTCAGTCGGAGTAAGATTACCATCTGATGAGGGTGCGCAGCTGAGAGCGAGGATATGCAAGCACCCACACTCCCTTGACATATAGTGCATACACACACACACACTTATACTTATGCTGATGCTTGATGTCATGGATGCAGCATGTAGTGTAAGACCCTTGCTGTGGTGTGAACATCTTCCACAGCGGGTTGATTAATCAAACTCCATTTCCGAGCTTCCTCAAAGAGACGAGCCCTCAGCCCCTGTCTGAATGCAGAGACAGTGGGTTTTGCCTGCAGACGTTCCACAGACTTACACATTGTGTGCTGCTGAAAGGTGCTTTTTGAATTCTTTAAAACTAGATGCACTCTTGGCATTTATTTATGCACACATACAAAGCCATTCCTGAATTTTGTTCATGAGTGTTTGGTGTTTGGGAGAGGAGCAGATAGAGAGAGAAGCAGACAGAGAGAGAGAGAAGCACTGAGAGAGAGAGAGAGAGAGAGAGAGAAGCAGACAGAGAGAGAGAGAGAAGCAGAGAGAGAGAGAGAGACGCAATAACAGAGGGGTGGCAGAGAGTGGGGGGTTGACCTACTGTAGGTTGTTCACTGAGGCAAAATGATTAATTTACAGTGGAGTCAAACAGGTAATCAAACATGAATGTAATAGTGAAGAGGAAAGGGGAGAAGTATAGAATAGGAACAAGGCAAGTGAAAAAAATTGACCAATAGGACAAGAGGGGGTGGAGAGGAAGAGAGAGAGAGAGAGAAAGAAAGAGAGGCTGAATCAGCAGCATAGGAGAGGTGAGTGATGTTGGCTTGGCAGGGGGTTCCTACCATGACTGGGCAGTGGAGTTTATGGGCACACAGCAGGAAGCACAGACACAGAGACACACAGTCGGATGGATACACCAGAGGTGCAGAATAGACAGTGCGGAAAAAAGGAAACAGCACACTAGAGTAAACCAAGCAGGCTGAAAATAGATTTTTACTGTCTCTGCATCCTGGTAATTAATAATGATGGTAATTAATAAACTTTTTATTAATTATATGAGCTTTCCATTACACAAGTTTTGATCTGCCAGCAGCAGTAAGGCAAACACAGAGTTGGTGATGGAAGGAGATGGAGAGGGGGAGGGAGAGGGAGTACAGTTTGAAGGGGAGGGGGAAGAGGGGAAGGGGAGGAGAGTATGCTGTGGTGGGCACACAGGGCATGGGGATGGGTAGAGGCAGGGGAAGTGTGTGTGTGTGGGGGGTGGGGGGGGGGGGTGAGTCTCAGCAGGGAGCTACTGTACAAATCACTTCAAAACAAACGGAGGAGGATTAAGTGATGCAGCTTAGACGGAGTGACGGGGAGCTTTGTGACAGATCCGGACACTGAGCTGCTTCTCAGCCGCATGATAAGATGGCCTCCACATGGCACAGGGCACGTCTTAAGATGCGCTGTACAGCACAGAAACCAGGTCAGCAGAGGCTTTGGGAGAGGATAAATGCTGTTTTTCACTTGTGTCAGGGCACACGAGCATATCAACACCGATTGTTGCCTGTAATACTTAAATAACTTTGTTGAGATTACTGTTATTCGTTTAAAACGGTATCATCCCTTTGTGAGAGGGACAGTATCTCCTTATTTTCACGTGTTGTGGAAAAACTTAGCTCTAAATTACATCATAACAAACCAGTTTTGAAGTGTGTGTGTGTGTGTATGTGTGTGTGTGTGTGTGTGTGTGTGTGGGGGGGGGGGGTTGGGGGTCCTTTATGTTGCTATTATTCACAGCTAAATCCAATATACAAAATGCCAAAATTCAGTGACAATAATGAATGTAGACTTAGTAGTGGGCAAACAGCCCAGCCCATATTTCAGAAATTCATGAAGAACTATGCATAAAGAGCCGTGAACATGAATACAGCAATACTATGTCAGCTTTAATTCCAAGAGATCTCTGATTGTGGTAGGAGAAATCCACCCTGCTGCGGAACCACCATATGCTGTTTTCATGTATACAGTCGAATGCCACTCGTCAAATCTGCCAGTGGGCTGTGAAAAACCAATATGCCTGCCAACACAGCATAGTGATTTCACATAGGGACATGTTTGAGCCCTCAAAGTGAGTCAATTCATTAGAAGAGCCTGTGCTACTGAGGCTTGATAAGGTGAAAACTTTTTTCCTCAAAAAAGTCTCACCCCAGGAACAACAGTTTTTTGGAAGTTTGATGGGTTCTGGAAAATTCCTCACATAACACATTCTGCCCTATTTTACAACAACACATTTCACAGAACTGACATGGAAGCTAAGGGGTTCACAGGACTACTTAGACTCTTGTTTTGTCTTGGCATGTTAGTCTTGTTGTGGAAAGCTTTCCCTGACCCCTGGACCAACCCACTGCTTGTCTGTATAGCCTCCTATTGGGACAATGGAGAGAGAACCCTCATTGTTTTATACTTTTGTACAGCATTTAACAGTGTACAAATCCTTATCATTCCTCCTACCTCCTACCAAGACAGAAGCCTCAACACTTCCTTTCATCCCAAAAGATGACTGGAGTTGGTGGTTAGACCAATGAGAGCATTGACACACTGTGTTCAAATACCCATCACACACACACACACACACACACACACAAACACATACACGCACACACACACACACACACACACACACACACACACACACACACACACACACACACACACACACACACACAAAGACAGACAGAAGCCACAGCACCTATTTGCTGACAGGGTACACATTACTATTTGCTATCTATTCTGGATTCATGAGATGTTTGTCCCTTGAAGGCCCTTGCTATCATCATCAGTAGCTTATAATGACTGTCCTTTCAAATGATTATTATTATTTCTACATGATGAAATATGATGATTAGACACTGATAGTTTGATTTCATTTGGATTGATAGGGTATAAACTACCTTTCTTCATCTTGACCTTCTATTTGCATTCCTACACAGGAACACAAGTGGGCGTGTTCTCATTGCCTTAATTGATTCCGGCCTCATGAGAAATTGCTGTTACAAATGTAGTAGTCAACATGCATCCTGAAATGATGAATGGTACAATCTCATAGTGTTTTGACGCACTGGTGCCTTGTGACTTTGATCCTTGGTTGTTGAGTGAATTTCTCATACCTGTAGGCCTGCCTTTTTGATTAAACACTCGGTCATATATGAAATATTTCCATGGAAATGTAACATTTGGCACACAATCAATCACCGATTGAGCCTTCCAGTGGCTGTAGCTGTAACGGGTTGCTGTGGTTTCACTGGGCTTTCACCAAGACGTGTGTCCCAGGAAGCAGCAGTCTGCCATGCTGGCTTGCCAAAGTGGGCATCCATCAGGCTTATCTTCTGATAAATGCCACATCATAGCAGGGTGATTTATTTGACTACTTATGCTCTGCTGCACAGACACACTGCACACACGCTGCATGCAAATAAACATGTCCATCTTCGATGAAGTGTTCCTTTATCTCTTTTTATCCCCCTCTCTCCTTTCTCCGCCTCCTCCTCTCTCCTCCTCCTCATTTTCTTCACTTTTTCTCACACATAAAGCGCATCTTTAAATGATGTCAAGTCTGGTTTCCAGCTGGCTCCTGGGCCAAATGGGTCTGCGGTGGCTTTTGTCTGCGGGGCTCCTCAAAGCCATTTAAGGGGGAATGCTTATGGTTCCACCACTGCCATGACAACGGTGGCCATGCACGGCGGCAGAATCACACCCACCGGAAAGTGGATTAAGCACAGCAGAGCTGTAAATAGCAGCGTCGAACCGTATGCACCCCAAAGCTCTACAGATGTTTGGGAGGCACCACGGAGGGCTACAGAGAAGGGGTGGGGGGCGTTGAGCATGGGGGGGGGGGGGTTGAAAAGGTTTTCATATCTGTGGCGTGACTAAACACGCCATAATCTGCAGATAAATGTACTACTCTGCTCAGGCAAACCTCTGATGCCCCTAGAGGCAACCTGCTAACTGAAAGCCATATTGCTTTGGCATCTTCACACATTACAATACATTTCCTGCACGCAAATAAAGTTTCCAGGGCATGGAGATATCAATACAAAAAGAAAAAAGGGGGAGAGTGGAGAAGAATAACCTGCAGATCAGATAGCAGGTGAATAATGAGGTGCATGAACAATAAGATTCCCTCAGAGCATTAATCTGCCCACGTCACAGCTTGCACCCCCCCCGCCAAACTTGGTCTCTGCGACTAAATTAAGCTGATTTCACAGATGTGTCTGGAGACTGAATCACCTTTTCTTCTTTTTCTTTTTTTCTTCCTTTATTATGCAGGAATGAACTTTTGTGTTAGCGTTGAGTTTTCTGTATAGCTACATTCCCTCTGTAGTTCAACAGTAGACCACTTCCAGACTATTGTATCTTTGCCTAGGGTATGATTTGAAATGGAATAGGAGATTGGCAAGGATCTTTGTTTGATCACATTTCCTCCTGGATTCTTCTAGAAGTGTCATGAGTTAGCCACCTAACCCCTGACTGTTGTTGATCAAAAAGGCACATTGTCCTGCCTGAGTGCCAATGGCACTGGTACAGTTGGAAGAAAAGGTAAGAAAAATATTGCTATATAACTCTAATAATAAATCCATGAAAGACTGTGTGTGTCACTGGCCTCAGTGTCTAAATGCAGTGTCTAACAGCCACACTTACTGTGTGCAGCCACATCTGTACAGTGGAAGTCTTTAGCTTCACAAGCATACTGTATAGAACATGTGTGTTATAAGCATATTATAACCATACACATTTTATGTATCATGTATAGCTGTGGAGAGGTGTGATTTTAGCATTTTAGATTAGGGTACACATATTCACCACTAACTAGCAGCTTATTAGCATGCAAATGAATAACATACTAGCCATTTTTTAGTCATTGCAAGTCATTTATTAATAACTTATACTACATGAGCTTATTCTACCCATAGTAAACCATTAACTAGATATTTTTCCAATATAAACTCATAATTACTGCTTATTCATAGTAAGATAGTTGTTGTATATGAATTATGATCTCAATATACTTTGCTCAGTAAGGGGTTTTTAAGGTGGTAATACAAAAGAAACAGTTAATCTCAGGAATGTCAGGATGTAATTAGAACCTATTTGAACACTATTAGGCACATGTAGTTTGGGGTTTTGTTTATATTGGAGAAATTCTATGTTAATGGTCTACTATGTGTAGAATAAGTTCATGCAGAATAAGGTTTTAAAAAGTATCTTGTAATGACTAACAAATGGCTAGTATGTTACTAATTTGCATGGTAATAAGCTGCTAGTTAGTGGTGAATATGTGTGAAGGAGATTTCACACACACTAAACTAAACCACAGCACATTGTCTTCTCTCATCCCACACTACGGCAGGCTGGGGCAGTGGTGGCAGCAGTGGTGATCATGGTGGCAGTGGGAGTAAACATCCCTGTGATCAGCAGATAAAATCTCCCCCTCTGTGGATTTATGGCCACGGCTCAGGGCCAGGGCTGCAGGGCTTACTCAAAGCCCCTGTCCCACTGGAGAACAGCGTCAAACAGGAGCTACCCCGCTAACCTCCATCTCTGTGAGCGTTTTTAACTTCTCTGCCCTCCACTTCCTCGTTGTTTCTCTCACTTTTTACTTTGCACCAGCCCCTATGAGAACAGAGAACTCATTAATACTGAACAGTATGTTACCCAGTAGCTTTAATCTCTTTATCTACATCTCATTCTCTTTCTTTCTTTCTTTCTTCCTTCCTTTCCTTCCCTCTTTTCTTTAATCCTTTTTTGTGCTTACTTCATCACCATAATTCTTATGGTAGCCGTGTGTATCCCAGAAGCAGATGGCACCTGGTTATGCTTGGTCCAATCAGTCCCATAGTACAGATGTCTTGTAGCCACCTCTTATATTAGTCAAGCTTAACAAAGGTGTTGACAACTCCACTCAGGCACACACCACCTCTTCTTCCTCCAGCCCAAACAATGAAGGCCAGCAAATCTCTGCGAGTAAAACACCTCTGAGCCACGGCATTATTTTATTCAAATGGAACTAAATGCCAAAAGCTCATCTTTATGCAAACGATTATAAACAGGTAGACCTTGACATTCTGATTTCCTATTTGACAGCGAGAGAGAGAAAAATATTCACAACTTGGGAGGAAGAAAATATTCTCATCATAATTAACTCCTAACAATAGCTGCTATTGGAGTGTGAGAGGGAAGGGAAGAAATTGTGTTGTCTGTAGGTGTGTGTGTGTGTGCGCGCATGACAGAAAGAGAGAGACTGAAAGAACGTCATCCATGGGGAAGGAAATGTGCTATACAGACACAGATGCATATGTGGCCAATTATCATCTGCATGATGGCAAATATCTACAGTATGGTTCTCTTCTTTGTCACAAAACTGGGGGATGGGTGGGGGGAGAATGAAGCATTTTAACCCAGAGGGAATGCTTTCTCTCTGAATGAAGGAAGGAAACAATTATAAAACCCATAAATTGCTTCAGTTTAAAAGGTTATCTTGCAGTAATGAGTCCAGAGCCTTCTTTTCTCTTTATAAATCCGAGTGAAGGACAACCAAATCAGCGCAGTCCCTCATCCTCAATTATGGTTTAAAGGACAGAAGGAAAGGAGGGATGAATGGGAGGAAGAAAGACATATCAAGATGGCTTACAAAAATACATAGCAGAGAAAGTTGTATGGGGACAGTAGGGGTTTTTTGCAAATGTATTCTTCCAAAGGGCTGTTTCACATCCTAAGTCTAGCTATTGTAGACCCTAGGTTTCTACGGTTCAATAAATGAGTTAAGGCTTTGCTATGGTTGCTGTGGCAGTGAGTTGACTGCATAGGTAGAGATAAAAATCACAGCAGTATGGACAATGTAACTCAGAGCAGAGATGGAAGTTGTAAAATTTTATCTAAAAGTGTGGATTTGTGCTCTTCCTGCAGGCTGATCATCACAACTGGGATGACGAGATTTTAGAAGATTGCATGAAACAAATATAAACACAGAACAACAATATAATGGATTTTTACGCTAGAGGTGGGTGGGGTTCAAAAGAAAGAGATGGTGGGGAAGAGAGAAAGAGAGAGAAAGAGAGAGAGAGAGGTAACCCCGAAGGAAGAAGATTATAGAACAGAGAAGAACAATGACAATACAAGGTGAATGCACCCGGGACATGCAAAACAAGGGATTAGATATTTGGCTTACAGATGGGGGCTTTGCTCACAAACCGAGTTGAGCCTTAATTGAAGATGTCAATCCCTGGGTCAGGCAAGCAATGATATGTTAGCATGCAAGAGTAAGATAAAAAGACAGAGAAGACAACACAACATAATTTCACATCCATTTTTTAATCACAATCATCATCTAGGAACTGATCTGTGCACTGTGTGTCTGTTTCACAGTATGAGGATGTTCCAATTCAGCTCCAAATCCCCATCAGTATCAGAGATTTGTTGTATATCTCCCCAATATGTGCTTTTTTGTGCTTATTAATCTGTGTCAGGGAGCATAAGTGTAAAAACCCATCTGATCATGCACTTCCATCCCTACAACAGCAGAGAAAGCTGCACATTTCATTAATGGAAGGTATGCATAGCTTGCTACCTTTAGAATTTCTCTACCTGCATTGGTCTTTTTGAAAATCATTTATGTGGCATCAAATAAGAGTAAATGAGAAATAACACAACAGCTTTATTAACAGTTCGTTTACTACTCTATAACTACTCTATAACTGCTCTATAACTATAAATTACTGAAACACTTGTAGTGACGTTACTTGTTAATTAAGCTTAATTACACTGGTATAACATTGGCTTTAACATTCCCATGGCTGGCCCCTCTCCCTACGTTGTCTAATCTCTGGGAGGGCTGCAGTGCTCGTTAGCAGTGCAGACACGGTGTGAACCGGTGTCTTTTGTCTCGTCTAAGAATAAAACCTGAAGCCTCTGCCTGTGGCCGTGAGCCCAGTGAGCACCGCCCACCCCACTCATCCTCCAAAGAGCATCTCCTGTGGATGGCAAGGAGCCGCCCGTTCCATTCTGCCCCCTTCAATGGGGCTGGTGCTATTCTGTGCCACAACTTTTTTTTTTTACTTGGTTTGGTTTTGTTTTTACTTCTTGGCATTGGCTGCTGGTGGATGTTTTTTGTGGCATGGGGGGGGGGGGGGGGTCTTCCTTGGAGACGCTGGAAAACCCAAAGACTTATTTGTTTCCCTCTCTCCCTCTTTAGATTCATAGCCAGTGTCGTCATGTAGATGGTAAACACACATAGCCTGCCAAGGCTCGCCCACTCTTGGAGCGAGGCACCAGCTCTCTACAGCCCTCCACTCACCCGCACAGGGAAGAGTGGGAGAGGAGGTCGAGACAGGGCTGAAGAAACAATGTGGAGGAAAAAGGCAAGTGAAAATTGAACAATAAAGCATCTGTTTGCATCAAGGCTCATGTCAGCACTTGCAATCCATACATGTCGGGAATATCAACTACAGACCCCAACAATGCATTTTCCTTCTTGAAACATGAAACATTCCACCAAAAGTCATATTTGCATGCAGTGTGCTGAACAAGTGACAAATGGCTTGAACATGCTTAATTGACATCTCAGTGAGAAGGGGGGAAGAGTGTCATGGAGTGTGCTTCAATATTACAACCACATAAGCAAAAACGTGCAGCGACTACAGAGATTTGCTTTCAATGGCACACACTTGTGTTGTTGTCAGTGTCCTTCAGAAAAAAATAAAAACAATTCGCTGAATGAAGGTCATTCTCCTGATAATAGAGGCACTGACAAATGTCATAGATATACTGCACAAACATCCTTTGTAAAAATGTTTTTATGACATAAAGGTTTCAAATCTGCAGCTTTTGCTATAAAGGGCAAGTTTCAAGATGTAGTATCCTCTGACTACAAACAAAGAAACCAAACAAACTGCACGTAGGGGAGCCCAGGAGATATAGAGCCGAAAGACCACTTGTCTCTGTCTGGTCAAGATCACCTCCTGAAGAAGTGGGGCGCCAAAGTCTAAACAGGGTGACACTGGGGTAAGCAGAGTTCCCATCCTACTACACACACACACACACACACAAGGCTGACTCTCTGGGTATACACAAGAACATAATCCAATTTGGTCAGGCTCCGCTGCCATGGAGACAAGGGGAAGGAAGAGCACCCTGGTGACAGAGTGCCCCATCGGCCTCATATAGCCACTCTAGAGTGCTATCCCTCTCACCCTGGTGGTGGCATTTCAAACCCAATCCATCACCTGCAGATGTGTTTACCTATGGAAGCTTATTCAAGGATCATTCATTTTCACTGCAACATTTGGGAATTTCATTTACAACCCAGACAGCTTGAAAAACAAAAACAGTTCATGAACTGTAGCTTGTGAGTCATGAAGAGTGTGATAGAGCTGTGTCATAATCAAATATTTGTGGAGCTCCTGAGGAGCTCTTCAGACCCACTTTCCAATTTTCTCATTCCTCCTTTCTTATTCCATGCTATCCTCATCCTTGATTCATTTTTCTCCTCCTCGATTCAGTTTTTATATTCTCATCCTCCGTTTCCCCTTACCACCTCCTTTTCCCCTATCTCTCTAATCTCTTCTACCTTGCCTTTTCTCCTGTAGTGTCCTCCCTTCACATCTCCTCCCTTCCTCTCTCTCCTCATCCATAAACATGTTGGGCTAACAAGGTTAAGGATGCAGCACGGCAGAGAAAAAAAGACCCAGAGACAGGTGAGCTTTTCTGAGTTTATAAAGGCCAATGGCCACAGACAACTTGGCGAGCACTATGAATTACAGAAGCCACCAAGGCAGTTAGGAGTGCAGAGAGAGAGAGATGGAGAGAGGGAGGGGAAGAGAGAGAGAGAGAAAAGGAAAGAGAGGGAAAGAGTCAGCAATATAAAGGTCATTATGTTATTTGCAGAAGATGAAAAAATGTCTCTTTTATTCACTTGCAGTTTTGAGCTTAAAGGGCAGATTTAGTCTGATTCCATAGCCATCGGTAGATGGATGAGATTTCTTTTCTTGAAGTTTCTTTTTTTGTCCTAAAGTGCACTGCTGAGATATGCAATAATAAGTGGCATCCCAAGAGCTTCTTATCAGGCCCATGACAAGGCTAGTGAGGCATAAAAATGTCAATCATCACACACTCCTTACCAAGAGAGCAAAATACTGAAACTATGACAAAGTTTGATATGGGCAAAGTAATGCTAGGGTGCTCACATTCTCAATGAAATGATCTTCACTGCCTCAAATAAAAAGGCTGTTTGAAGACCACCACTCACAAACTTTGTTATTTAAAAATGATAAATGATAAATGTTTGTACTGACATTTTAAGCCTGACTGAGAAAAGAATCTGCATTGCAAAAACCAAAAGCTGTGAATTTTGATATGTTATGACAGCCAGCAATGAGGAGACGTCATTCAAAGTGAGGCGTCTACAAGAATATTCTGCATTTGAATATGTGTTGTCATTGCAAGGTGTTGACATGATCCCACAGTTCTTCGACGGAGAAAGTCTTTTGACTATCAGCTTGCATTGTCTCCTCCCTCTCTCTCTCTCTCTCCCTCAGACTACAGAGCAGAGTGAGGGCAGGCCTCCAAATGCCAAATGTCACATCTCTACCACACAGGCCATGTAGAGCATCATAAAACAACAGCATATCAGAGAGGACACAAAGAACTGGGAGGTCCGACTACACACCTGGACACCTCTGACATTTTGGCCCATAAAAGAATAATGTGAGGATCTAACTCCAGTGGAAGTGGAATGGATAGAGAGAGACAGAGAGAGACGGTGAGTTTAGCTGACAGGTACTGGATGGCAGCAGACCTCAGAGGTACACTTGTCAAACGGCAGACGAGTTGACATCCATCACTCTTCTGCCCCAGCCCACAGAGACAGTCTCTGCCCCTTCATAGAGGTGGGGAGGAGGAGGGAGGAGGGAGAGAAAGATGGAGGGGAGGAAAAAATAGGGCAGGGAGGAGATGAAAAGGCTAGATGAGGACACAACTTGACAAGGAGAGACGGAAAGAAAAGGACAGCAAGGGACATGCTGAGCAGAGTGTGTGTATGGGGGGGTGCATTTGTGTGTACGTGTGTGTGTGTGTGTATGAGGGAGAATTTGAATGTTGGGGAGATGATTGAATATTACAGCTCTTCAGAAAAATGACAGGCGCGTAAATTGGAGACATAATCAAATCAGACTTTTTCCTAGATGTTTCTTTCTTTGTATTTTTAAAGAGTAGTAACACTGAGAGAAAGAATAAAGCAAATGTGCCAATGCAGACACAAGCCTCTCAGTTTTAAAGAGTTTCAAACACATTCCTCGAAGAGAAAGCAGAGAAAAGTTTACTTTTGCTGTCATGTGAAAAGCAAATCCAGTTGAAGGCTCTGCAAAAGGCCCATCTGCAACTGATGAAAATCACGTGACAGTTTAAATACCGATAACAGTCATCAGTAAGAGTCACATGATCTTGAAGATTGGGGAAAAAGTAACAATGCCTTTGCATAAAATGTATGAGATGGCTAACAGATGGCTAACAGATGGCTTCATATTAATCTTATTCTCTAGATGGCACAATGCATGCATCATTGATAACCCAAAGCCATAGCAATATAAGATGGCGCAGTGTGGCGAGGAACAGAGGGAGAAAAAGTTTTCAACTTTGCCCTTTAGATAATGCATCTATCCATCAAAACCATCCAAACGAGCAGCAGTCAGCAGGAATTGGAGCCCACTCTCTCTCACTGAAGGCCAAGAAGCAGGGAAAACTGTGAACCCATGTCACCACCAACCCTCTCTCCTCCCCTCCCTCCCCCCCAGGCAAACCGCAAGACTCATACCAACATTCAGAGTGTCAGTAGCACCAGCCATCAGCCCTGTGCTTCATCCCCAGCCCAAACCCAGACAACTGGGATGGTTGACATAGGGCACTATGGCATCCGTACACGCGGGCTTCATTGTAAGCGGTGGTGCATGTGTGGCCATGGTGGCGGGCAGGAAACGCCCCAGCATTCCCCCACCGCGGGTAATCCTCCAACAGATTACACAGCAGTTTGAGGCCAGGAAGCCGGACCGTGGGGGATTACGCTTTCAACAACAACACACACACTACCCTTGACCCGTTTATTTCCTGTTTATTTCCTTCCAATAGAATGGTGCAACGTACGGGCCCGGGCACAGAAGTCTTTAGCATGGCACACATTTGACAACCGTGCCAAGGACAACCAGTCTGACAGCACGGAGCATGGATGGGGCATAGGCAGCTAAAGGGCCTTGCCCAGGAGGGGGCAATCTCTCCGTCACTCAACTCTCAGCATTCGCCTCCCCACTCCACTCCAGTTGGTGACTAATAAGTTGTTAACAACTTCCTGACATGAGCGCCTTTTAAAGATGACACACGGCTGCAGGCGACACTGCTCGAGGGAAGCAGAGGCATTTAAAAATGGATGATGCAGAGGAAGGCTGGGAGTTCAACTGCACAGAGAGACTGTATGCAAACAAGGAGCTGTCATGCACGGCAAACTTCCTTGTGGGCACACGTTTCCTCTTGACCTTTTCTAGCTTCTAGAATGTGTTGCTGTTTTTAAAAAGCGACTTGGGTGACCTTTCCAGAAGTTTATATTTGAATAAAACTTCACGGCAACTTTATGGTGTGACTACACACATCATTTGGCAACACTTGGCAACACTGTTCTTTGGACAATTCTTTGGACAACTGTTACAATGTCAAACCCCTAATAAAGAAAGCATGAAGTTAAGCTCTACGTGCAAACTATTTGAACCTGTTGGTCCTGAGTACTTATAACCAGTACAGTTTACAAGTTACAGTTTACAAGTTTATAAGTACAGTCAGTAGGAAGGCCAACATAGGCCAAATAGCTAATACAGCTTATCCTAGCCTCTTTTCAGTTGGCATTAGTTATCGGTTCGATATTTGCTCGTTTGAGAGCCTGAATAACAAGGCTATGGTTGGAAGTACTCTGGACAATCACTTTTTGGCATCTGATTTGCAGTCACTTGTCCTTAATTCATATTCACCTGTACACTATGTTGTATACAGACAATATGTATGTAGTAACAAACTGACAGTTATTTGATACTTTACTGGAGCCAGCAAGCAACACAGCTTTTACATTTTATTCATCAGCTACTAATAAGTAGAACCCCTGTTTAAATGTGTGCTAATGTCATGGCATATAATGACTGCCTTTACTACAGGTGCAGTAAGAGGATGCAGGTTAGAGCAGGACCAAGCAGGAGCCATGCTGGTCAGGGCTTCTTCCCCTCTCTCTCTTTCCCTGCCTGCACGCACGCACACACACATACATACTAGCACACACAGAGCTATAATCCTCGAGCCATGTAGCCTGTCCAGTCAGTCAGGTGACCCGGCTGTCCAAAAGCAGCACATCTGCTCTGCATCTCTACATTTCCATTTCAAAGAGAGGAGCGGGGATTTTCTGTGGTCTTACCTTGGAATGCTGACAGACTCTCCATCCTGGGCCCCTCATGCACATGCATGCAGACGTGCCGGTGGCTCTGTGGCTGAGCGATGGCGCCTCTCTCTCTCACTCACTCTCTCTCTCTATCTATCTATCTATCTGTATCCACGTCACTGTGGAGCACATGGAGATAAGGCCTCCACTGTTTCTGTTGCCAAGGCGCTGACAGAATAACCTTGGAGGTCATTGTGAAGCAGGGGCTGGCAGCAGAATCAAAGAACCATGGCAGTGTTAGTGTCCACCACCCATATGAGTTTTATTTATAATCATCATGGTCTTAGATATATATATATATATATATATATAATAAATGATCCAAATTTAGACAGTGAAGAATACCTAATATGTTTAATTGTCCCAGCCTTTTTGCTGGGCTGTGGGCTTTTTCTATGTAAATTGGATTGCAGCACTGAAGCCATGATGGCATATAAATGGATTGCAACTTAAGCCATGATGTCCAAATCATACTTAATTGGCTTCAGTTGGTTAGTACATATAAAGGTGGATGAATATTTGCATATTTGTGTCCCATTTGTTAACCCCCACAAAGGGAACAGAGTCAACTTCAAAAAAAAAAAAAGATTTCTGTAATCAAACTGCCCCTTGACACGTAAAGCATTTCACCCACGCAAAAATTTTGTATCGCCCACTGAAATAAAAACACGGCCATATGGTCCTCCTCCTTTCATTATCCCCTTATCAGAGGCCATAGATAAAAGGTAAAGATGGAAAGAAGGATGGAGAGAACATGGTACTGTAAATGAAAGAGAAGAGTGTCTGTAGAATCTCTTGGCTCTTCTCCATAGCTATTCCATCCACCAAGCACTTGCTGTCAGCAGTCAGTGGATATTGTTGGGTATGTGGGTCAAGCATTGGTGAGTCACTCTCTCTCTTCTCCTCTGCCTCTCCCTATATTTTGGAGCCCAATAAAACAGTCCATGCTCTCAGGTGGGGAGACAGTTAACACAGCCATATGTATTTTATGCATGTAGGCCAATGGGCTGGAGTGAAATCAGGGAATGTGAGATTAACATGTCCTCAAAAATGAATCTCTATGGGTTTCTGAAACATATAATGACAATTTTAATTTTGCAGTTCAAAACCAATTTAAATAAAATCCCAAAAAACTGCCTGCATGACAATGAATGAACAGTGAAAGATTTGTGATGTAGTCAAATTGAGGCCATCTGGAGCATCCACAAGCATCAACTGCAGCACATAAGTTAAAAAAATTGGTATTTAATATTCTTCCCCCCAAAAAGGCATAATTAAGAAAGAGCTGATCATTGTCTCACACTATTGTCTCAGAGAAGAGGGGGGCCCATTGATCTATGTGTGGAAGAGACTTGAGATTGCAGGGTGCATGGGATGCCTGTGGTGGATGCTGCTTTGGTCTGCAATGCAATGGAGGACCCTGCTGAGGCTTTTGCTGGATTCTGACATTCACAAACATACATACACACACAAACATACACACACACACAGACATCCACAAACATACACACACACACAAACACACACACAAGCAAACACAAACACAGACACAGACACACACAGGCACACAAAAACACAGCTGCCTTCCCTAAATAAAAGAGCCAACATGGTTTCAACTAAGGATGAGTGGAGAAGCAGAGGTGCAAGACGTCATCTAATTTTCATTCCACTCACAGAGGGGGATCGCATAACAACAAAGATGGAGCCCATGCAGAATATGGATGGACGGACTGAAATGAGCCCAGATGGATGTAAGTGGCACAGAGCACAAGGGGTTCCCACCTCCCCTTCCATCAACCCTCTGAAGCGTCAGTAGCCTTGACACATGACAGCAGTGCTGGTGTTGGTGTATTGACAAGTGATGAAGTGTACTTGAACATGGCCCTGGGGAACAGGCAGTACTGTAGATATCTGCATTACAAATACACGGGTGGCTGTGTGGGTGATGGCTTATTTCTTGTAACGTTGTGTGTAAGTGGAAGGGTGTAGGTGTAAGGAAGGTACATGTGCCATCACAGAAATGTGTGTGTGTGTGTCTGTGTGTCTGTGTTTTGTGTTGGTGGGTGGGTGTGAGTATGCGCAAATGTGTTCATGTGTAACTGTGTCGTAACATATAGCCAATGTAATATTATATAACAGGGTTTGTTCATTTGTGTACATGGGCTGGGATACAGTCACATGTAAGCAAAGGAGGGAGAATGTGTGTGTGTGATTGGTATATATGGCATGACAGACAAACAAGTGTATTATATAGAGTATCCACTTCATGCTTGAGAATCTCAGTTATGAGAAACTATGGGAGAATAGGTTAATGAATGCCTAACAGTAAATTGGGGCAGAAATGATATTATGTGTACATCTCTGTTGCCTGTGGCACAAGCTTACATGCCATAAACACACACATACAAAAAATACAAACACACACACACACACACACACAATATGGTGAGAGGGCGATAAGTAAACAAGATGCGATCTCTATGTCACATTGGAATGACAGTTTCAAAGAATGCATCTCTGAATGTCATAACATGTGACATTTATCTGCCCTTAAACTTTCCCATGTTCCCTCACACACACACACACACACACACACACAGTCTCTCACCCATTGCCTGGAGCACTGATGTGGAAGTGATTTCCTTTGCATTACTGACTACACACTTGCCTACAGCACACGAGACTGCCTCCAGAGGATCTCTAATGATGTTGCCCATGACTGTGTCAATGTTTCTGTCAGGTCTGCATCGGATCTGGTCACGGCCACGCCCCCTCACTCAGCACCACAGACTCTAAGCTCGTCTCCTCGTTTGCACTCTCCTCCTCACACACGATCCCCTTCACCTGAGTTCTAATTGATATCACCTGGTCTCCACCTTACTTAAGCCTCCCCTCGACTCCACTCTGTGTCTGGTCTCGTCAATGTTCCGTCATCGTGATCCTGGACCCTTCGCCCGTGTGTTCCTACTTCCTACGTTCCTGTGATCTCCCGTGTAATTCCTCGATTCCTAAGTTTGTATTTCTTCTCCTTTGAGTTTATTCGTGTACTTTCTGCTACAATAGCAGACGTGACTTTTGTTAGTTAAACTTCTGAGCTTTGTTATTTACTCTTATCTTTCGTTGTTAAATCAAACCTGATTTTGTTATCCCTGATTTTCGTTAAATCATTAAATCCTCTTTTGTTTTGAATCTGTTGTCTCTGTCTGTCTGAGTCTGACAGTTTCCCACCCCAAATTTATGCCTCAAGGAACCAAATGCATTGACTGTTGACAAACATATAAACAAAACAACCCTCAGTGCAGAAAATGCATCCCCATCCCTAGTAGTACAGGAAACAAAGCCCTCAAAAGTGATGATACCTCCACCCAATTAGAAAAAAGCATAACAATATTTTCTATTTTGGATATGTCTATTTTATAAAATAAAAGGGCATCAAACAGGGTTCTTACAAGAGCAAAAATAATTGACCACTTTACTGCAGTTTCAAGGTCCCTGCAGCTGCTCCCTGTGAGTTCGAAGTTCAAAGCATTGCTGATTGCGTTTTAAATCACTAAATGGAACAGGGTTGAATTAACTGTATGACATGGTTCAGTCATACAGACCAATTGGGTCTCTCTGATCACAGAAGAAAAAAATGTTGGTAAAGCCTGCTGTTAAAATGTGGTGAATCAGCGTTAATCTGCTACGCAGATGAGCTTTGGAACCAACTTCCAGAAAACTTTAAAATTGTTCCTACTGTTGGCAATTTCAAATCAAGACTTAAGACCAAACTGTTCTGAGATGCATTCTGCTAATGATTTATCTATGTCTTCAAATCAGCTGTGCTGCGCAGTGGCGGTCATAATGAAAACAAATATTACAATTAATGTATCAAACTGTGATGTTGAACATGCTTAATTAGGGTGTTTGGCTGTATGCTGTACTGTACTGTACTGTGGAGAGAGCAGAGTATGATTCCAAAACATTAGAGCATTTCATACAAACAAATAGGAGGAATATTAACATACGTGTCCAGTCACAGTTACAGTTAATAATTCTATTCTTACTCAATTATGACTTTTTTTCTCCTTCAAGTCTGGCTGTCAGCTCATGTGCACGGTACCTCTGGGAAAATCAAACTTGCCCCTGCCCCTCATCTGTCAAAAAACACATTTGCATTTAAATAAAATAACCGCGCCCACATCTCTCCAATCTTGCTGGCGTTTGTAGAACAAGATACTCCCTGATAAATGTGTTTACTTGTTTTATCTGAAAAACGTCAAAGAACACACGACAGAAAAAAGGGGGAAAAAAGAAAGAAAGAGAATAAAATGAGATGAAGTTGTGATGAGAGGAGTTGGCAGGGGTGAATGTGTGTTTTTTGAGGAATCGTGAGTCTAAGCTGTCAGAGACTGGCAGGTCATTTATTCCGAAGGCAGCTTCCAGCACAGGTTTGCATGGGCCTCTGTCCCCACCAGCCTTAAGCAGTGTGCACCCACTCAATGACACAATGCAAAATGTGCTGGGAGTCCTTCCAGCGCACCGGGACACGTCACTCTGGCTTTCACGACTGGTCAAACATCGCTTCACCTCCCTGGCGGCACAAACAGAATGGGAATGTGGGGGGATGTGGGTGCATAGGTAATGTGGGCATACGCGTGTGTTTGTTTGTGTGTGTTTGTGTTTGTAAAGGAAGGTGGTGGTAGGTGGCCAGTGTTATGTGAGGCTGGCATCCAGGCTGGTGACCCAGTGACCCAGGTGTGCGTGATGCCCCTTGGAGGGTAGTTGGGATATTTGTGTTTCTTAGTGGGTCACTGACAGGTAGAGAGAGCTTCAGAGAGTGAGATAGAGAGGGAAAAAAAACAGAAATTCAGAGAGAGAGAGATGGGCACAAATGGAGGAGAGAGTGACCTTATGGCAAAACTGCCGACTAAGCGCATGTGCCAGTGGGCATTAGATGACCAGTCTTCAGCGGCAGCTTCCTGCAGTGACCCACAGATGACTTATGCCAGTTTGAACTGCTGAATGAGAAATAAACCAGTGAAAGGTTCTGCTCTACTCAGAGATCCAACCCATCTCTGCATGCTCAGCAAGATGAAATAAAATACTAATTTTCTGCATTATGTCAGTGGCCTCAACATGTGACACACAGCTCTGTTCTCCCTCCCTCTTCCCAGTTCTATCAACTGCTGCTATGTGTGTCCTTGTAGATTCTATACACTGCATCAAGAAATCAAAATTGCATGTTTTAGTAGTTTTCACATCTGATTTAAAGTGGTCAGAAAACAGTGTCTATATACTTGCTGACAATTACATGGCTCAGTGTTCTAGTGTTCTAACAATTAAAAGGCACAGCGGTGTATTGCTGCTAACAATTACATGGTACAGTGTTAATAATAGTGGGTAGGTCAGCCAACCAGATATGTTTGCGATCTTGTGAGTACAAAGCCATTCTCAACCTCAGGATATTGATGTATTGATATTATTAAATCCTAACATAGATAGATGAAGTGAAGAATATGAGACAAATTTGATGCTAAACCACATTTCCTGCTGCGGAAAATCAACAAAAGAACAAAGAGAAAAATTAAAAAGGGAAGGAGGCAAGATTGGTGAGACTGCTAGGATATTTCTCGGAGGAAAATATGCTCTTTAGTCTGTGGTATTTTATGTCACTCAGTATTACTCCTCAGTCTTCCACTAAAAGCAGCAATTCATGCAGGTCTAGCTTTCATGAAGCATAGTGTGACTAGCAGAGTACAGAGACATCTTCACAAGATAAACTGATGCTGGGAGAAAGCTCAGGGGGCTGGAAAACAAATGCAGCAGTTTTCACATTTGAATGGCTGAGAGATCATGAACTGTGAACAGCACAGATGTACACATGGATGAATCTGCTTGGACAGATAAAAACATGGCCGTTATCAACAAACACGTTTGTTCCAAAATTGACACAAAATACATGTGACATATGACAAGTTACCCAGTGCCCTGACAAGACACTGCTCACACTGTATTCTATAACTCTACCATCTAATTTTGCCATAAACATTCTCTCTCTCTCTCTCTCACACACACACACACACATACACACTCAAATAAAAGAAGAGTGTTCAATTACACCCTAAATGACAAATTGCTCCTCTTAAAGGAGCCTATTATTTGAGCGAGCAACATTAGATACCCTTTGACTTTGATCAATGGACAAAAGTCCATGACTTTGTCAGCATGAGATGTGATAGTCCTGTGAACATCTATTACCAACACCACTATACCTTTAAGACCTACTTCAATTACATGACTATAGCTCTCGTTTTATTCCTGCCTTTCAACCTCTTTTTATTGGGCACACTCCCTTTTATGAAATGTCACACAAACACCACGGTGAAAGATGCATGATGCAATTCAGTTATTGTAAGCTGTAGCAATCACAGCGATAAAATAGAGGTGACATTCTCCACTGCTAAATGGTCCCTATTAAACATCATTGGTGAATTAAGTCAGTCAGTCACACACAAATCCATTCAGATTCCCTTTCAACTACATGCTGAACAGCGTCTGCATAAATATTACTGCTCGGATTTTATTTCAAATTCATATGCACCCTTTCATTTCATAATCCTTGACAGGTCAAATTGGGTTTGGGATTGCAGTGCCATGGGGTTGTAAAGGGATGGACATCTGTGAAAAAAGCCAGATGAGCAGTGATAAATAGGGGAGATTGTGTCATAACAGCTTATACTGATTTGATAGGCAACCAGTTACCTAATCCAGTAGTGTGGGTACTGGCTTGAAACACATTCAGCACAACAGAGTTAAGGCAAATAACAAATAAAATGATAAAATGATAAAATACTACTTGCAGTCTGCCTGGATGTCCTTAATAAGTAGCCCAAAACAATCAAAGCAGCCTTGTTCAGATAGAAATTGTGTTGCCATGGAAAAGTGTTGAGGTGCAATTGCCCTGCTATACAGCTGAAAAGTTATCATCACCTTCACAATTCTTAGGTGGTCTCCTATATGTCTATATCAGGTGTTCTCCCATAAAGTCCATAGATTAGTCCATAGGTGTATTTATAGGAAACCAATGCCTTTGTTTGTATACAGAATAAACTATGGTGCAGTGTCAACAAACACAACGCAGAGGTTTGCTCTGGTTACAGTGGAGTAATGACTCAGGAGTATGACAAATCCCCTCAGATTGTTAGTTGTTCAGCTCAGTGTTTTTCCAGATTATTCTTTCACCTTAATGTTATTATCAAGTGCCAATTTTTGACTTGATTATGGCAGAACAACTCAAACTTTTGTGCTTACTAAGTGAAACATATTAGCACTTTGCCCACTATCCCACCTGAAAGTTTTGAAATATCCTTTGGAAATGGCCTGTTTATTGCCAAGGCAAATAAAGAGATAGGGACTCTTATCTGCTTCATCACAGCCTTCACAACTTCATAATAAAAGCTGTATTTACACAGGGCCTTTTGGGCAACAGCCCATGCTGTTTTCAAGGGCAATAAGAATAATAAAAGATTAGCAATTCAGAATGATAAACATGCTGAAATATTAAACAATAAAATGAAAGATTAAAACAATATTTCCAGGATATATGAAACCGAGGTGTAATCAAAACTGAACTGCAGTGAGAGAAGAGATTAAGAAATAAACAAAAATGCAGGAATGGTATTGGAATGCAAAGGACTTGAAAGCCACTCTGGGATAAAAACATTCAAAAACACTGTGAACATAGAAAAACAAGGACAAAAACAAGGACTGTGATCTAAGGTCAAACTGTCTCTCATTAACATCAGTAATCACATATTGTAACATCCTGAACAATGAGAAACTCAATGAAGAAACCAGTGACCCATTTACTCATGAACATGCTGTAGATTTAGATCACTGAGCCAGAAAGCTACTTACAGCTAGTCTGTTTGCATTTACTACAGGTGCTTGCACACAACACACACACACACACAAACACACACACACACATATAGATGCTCTCGAACACGCATACAACAGGTATACACACACTCACACACCACACACACACATATAGATGCTCTCGGACACACATACATCAGGTATACAAACACTCACACACACGCACACACACACACACACACACACACACACACACACACACACAGTAAGAATAGTTCCACATGTGCATTTATAACATTTTAACATGCTCATATTTTTTCCAATTACTTTTTGTGTGGCTATGCAGGAGCAGACAAACACTCCCACATAATGCTCCACAGGCCGCCATGAGAATGCAGAGAGCACCTGGGCATATACTCCTCTCAGTACTGTGGCTTTGAAGCCGGCTCAGTGATGGAGCGCTCTGCAGGGGGCCACAACACAGAAGAGAGAGAGACAGAGAGAGAGAGAAAGTGACGGAAAGACAGAGCAACCAACCAAAGGATAGAGAGAGAGAGAGAGAGAAGGATAAAGATATCTTTCAGGAGTAGGCAGCCTTTATATCAAACATTAGGCTGGCCTCTTGCATCCCCGCATCCGTCCTTTTTCACCTTTTCACCCTCTCAGACAACCAAACAAAGTTGTCCAGGCAGGCAGAGAGATGAAATATTCAGCACTCTCTTTCTCTCTTTCTCTCTCTCTCTACCCTTTTCCCCTGCTTTCTCCCCTGCCTACGCATCCCCTAGACTTGTGAATTTGTGAGAGCCACCGAGTAAGAGAATGAAGGAGGATGAGGGAAAGAAAGAGAGAGAGAGTGAGAGAGAGAGCGAGAGAGTCTGCTAACGGCTCTGTGAGGAGTGTTCTTCCGCAGTATGACAGGCTGGGCTTCAGGAGAATGGCCGCCTCACAGGCACATCCTTCTGCCCTACTTCTCTGGTATTATCACAGGACAAATTTCGCAGGAGGCAAGGTGGCCATGTCGAGGCAGAGGGGGTGGTGCCACCCTGCGTGCCGCGTTCCACCAGCCACCAGCCGCATGGCACATTCAACCTTTTCGCCGCCTCCACGCTGGAGAGTGCTGCAGAACCTGCGGGCAAGTCAAGAGGTTTTGTGTGGAGCCTCAGGTTTAGACACACATGAAGAAAAACCCACAAAGTGTTGGTTTAACACCATCACCAGCCAGAGTGTGTCTGCAGACAAACAGACAAACATGTACTGTATGTGATTATATAAATCTGTGCTAAGTTTTCTTTAGCATTTTAGTTGTGCTGTTTGTGTTCTGTGTTTGTGACTGTGGGACGTCTTCCTTGCTACTCACCACAGACGACATTTCACACAGGGACTTTGTGCTTTCAGTTGTCCTTGTGATTCTTTTGAATCTTCAGTGACCCTAAGATTTCTCTTGTAATTCATAGCCTTTTTATGGTAGGCAAAGGAATTGGTCTAAATATAAAAAAATCTAACTGCCTGACAAGTTAATAAAATTGAATGAGGGAATGATCTCTCTGTTTGGTTTTAGTGTTTGCTTGGTTCCTCTGTCTCATTTGATCCCCTTACCCCCAGAAATAAACTCAGTGATTTCCTGTCTCACCTTGCTTGGTAGAACTGAGGCGGTGGTAGTGTAGCAGTTAAGGAACCTGGCTAGTGTGCATGTAGCCTGAAAAGTTGTGGGTTCGTGTCCCAGCTGCCACTGTCGTGTCCCTGAGCAAGGCACTTAACCCTAAAGTTGCTCTAAGGAAGACTGGCCCTGAACAATTGATCGTTGACAAAAATGTGGATAAAAGCGTCTGGTAAATGTATAACATGCGACATTGCTGTCATTATTAAAATCCAATTAATATAGAATTCCAGAGGCAGCTCAATGATGACCTCCAAGAGTTCATCACAGATTTGTTTAATTGCTGTTTGGCTGCATTTGTTCACTGAGAATCTTGAATAATCAGAAAAAGTTTTGGCAGGCCAGCCCACATAGTCTGGTTAACTTAGGCAGTCACTTGCATGAAGGCAATCCTGACACGAATTGTACTGGCAGCAATTAGCCACTGGAATAATATATCATATGCAACTACATTATTCCATTTTAATTATACAGGCACGCAGCTATTAGAATATTTTGTCAGTTGCATTACACTGTCTAGACTGCCTCTACAACAATAATATTGGAGTGTGATCTGAGAGAGCAAGAGAGAGAGAGCTCACAGGGGAGTTCTTGTCAATAAGATCTGAGTTGCTTCTCTCTGTCTCTCCCAACTCACGACACACACACACACACAAACACAAACACACACACACACACATACACACACTCCTATTAGAGAGCAAAAGCCTATTACAGGGATGGTACACAAGTTTGTGAGGAGCCTGTGCTCCAGACTGACAGCGATCCGTCCCATGAGCCTCTGAGGCAACTGCATGAAGCCGGGGTGGGGGCCTGGGATGGAGGGCTTTGTCTGTAGAGGCAGTGGTGGTCTCTCCAGTGCCAGATGGGGGCCTTCATTAGCACTGTCAGATGGAGTTTAGACCGCCTTGTGTCTGCATTCACCTGCCTGATACAAGCCTGCTCCACCCCCCAGCCCCCCCTCCACACACACACACTTGCACACACACTCACAGACATACATACACACATACATACATACACACACACACACACACACACACCAATCTTCCCCCCTCCCCCTCAGCATACTGAGCTCGGAGCTCATATCCTCCTGCATTAACCCCTGCTCGCAGGTGAAAGTAATGGAGTGTGCTGTGGCTGTGTGACAGTCAGCTATTATAGAGCTACCCCTCCATTACTAACAAGGCCTAGCACTTGGGGTGCCTGCAGACACTATTAGGTGGTGGTAGAGTGAATATTACACGGCTCAGGATTTCATTACGCTAGACTGGGTCACATGACACCCCATGGAGGCTGGGGATTGGCTGACTAATCATCCAGTCACTTTGCGTAAGAGTTAAGTGCAAATAGAAGCCATTAGCGTTCCATGACTTGGGGCGAGTAGTCGCAGCTAGTGCTCCACTGACTGACAGAAATTCTAACCACCAATTAACCCGGCAACCTTTCCTTGGCTAGATTACAGTTTTCTATGCTGTCACACACACACACACAAACACACACACACACACACATACACACACTCACACACCATCACACATCACACATTATGCATCACAAAAAATCTGTTTTTTTAGAGAGAAAAGAGAAAATACAGTGTAGCTCTGAGCATCTGAGTGCCTTTTTGTGTTTGTGTTTCAAACCCATGTGCTGAAGAAATGCACAGCATTTCTGACTAACTGATGTTTTTAGACAGATACCCTAAAGGCATGGTGAACTTCTAATGGTCTTTACCTGTATGTCGGTCAGCATGGGTTGACTGCTAGGTCAGATATTAATCAGATATTACAATAAAACCAGCTCCTCTCATAATCCCACAAGAGCAGGAATGAGCTAGCCATATGCTATTCCACAATTATGGCTCCCAGGATCATCTAAGCTGGAGGATGAGACATCATAATGAGCAGTTGACTTCCAATCAAAGCAGAGAGTGGCAGATTAATGTGCATTTGGATTTGAAAGATTCAAGATTTAACAAGGTATGGATTACATGAGAATGATATATGGAACAGGCAGTGAGGCAATTGTGGGATCTTAATTAAACATTCATTGCATTACAAATATTTAAACAAAACATCTCTCTCAAATGCTTTTCAGTGTGTGTGAAAGAGAACAAAGGAGGCAGAACAGAGGAGAAGAAAGGGTAGAACAGAAAGAAAGAAAGAAAGAAAGCAGTGGTTGATGATGCATGAAGTTGGGCTCACATGGACGTCAGTGGAAATTCTGCAATGGTTGCCTGAGGGCTTTGCTATATGAATTTGTGGTGTGTGTGTGCTTGTGCACGCGTGTGTGCTTCTGTGTAATGAAGAGATGGCATGCTCTGAAATACCATGCCACAGCCTGTCAAACACCTCGGCTCTCAAAAGGAAAGGATAGAGCAGAGAGGAGATGGGGGAATGGAAGGGTGGAGCAGAGAGGAGATGGGGGAATGAAAGGTTGGGTTGGAGGGACTGAGAGAGGAGTACCCTTGTTTCAAGTGATTTTCTCCTGAGCGCTTTAAGGGTAACAAAGATTTCACTATAGTGCCATTGGCAGTGGGGTTTAGTGTGTGAGATGGCTCTCTAACTCAGAGTTAATGGCTCCAAAATGGCGAACTAAGACATAACCATATTACAATGTATTGATATTCCTCCACCATCTAGCCTAATTGTTCATTGATTAAAAAAAGAATTGCCCAACAGATGACAAACGGCAGTAGATCTACTTTAACACACACTACTCATACTTCACATTCTCATACTAGATTCATCTGGCAATGGAAGAATCAAGACAATATGAGGATTTTTTGCACTTTACATAAAATAAATCTACAATATATATTTTCCATCTCAAACCGAATGCCATTTGAATATTCTGAACATTTTTACTGAAGACCCCTCCTCTAAATGGATGAGAGAGAGACTCAGGTATGATGTTACCAATCTTAATAGGCCTACATGAAATGCTAGGAATTATTACACCCTGTCAATCAAACCTGCCCATTGAGATCAAGCAAAACAGATCACCTGAGACATCCACACCAAGGAGCCCATCCTCTGACAGACGAGCAGCAAATACACTCTGAAAAATAGCTTGCTATCACTCCTCTCTTACTGAATCAATCTGTTGATATTAGTGCAGGACAAATCCATTTTCCAAGTGCCAATCCAATTTGCATTGATTGAATACTTATTAACTGGGAAATGCATTCGGTAAGAGCATGGCTCGACTGGCAGATGTCTTTATTAGGCGGAAACACCGTGGAGGACTATTCAATCCAGGCTTCCTATTGCCTCTTCCTCTCTGCAGGCCCAAGCACTGTTCCCTGTTTCCTCCAGAGGATGAGCTGCTACAGAAGATTCTCATCAGCGTGTCTTCATTCACATTCGCCTGTTAATCAGGCCCAAAATCTCACTCGCAGTGGAAACTCTGAATTAGGATGAAATAGACACAAAGCCGCAACTCCTGAGAATTTTTTGAATGCAGGAGGAGGGATGGGGGATGCTGTGTGTTGATCGAACTGTTCCTCTCAAGAGCACACTTCTTGGATTTAATTAGCTTAATGATAGACAGATCAGTCATTTATCAAAGGAACAGATGGGTTTTTGTACCTCAACACAGTTGTAAATACTCGACAGTATTTACAGGACAAATGCAATCTGAGACTACGTCATTCCATGTTGTTTAACAAGAAACCAGAATCGATGCTTCATTTATTCTTGGAACTGGAATGCAATATTGATAGTATCTCTTAACATATGCAAAATCCAGAAAGAAAGAACAAAGAATGCACAGCTCACTTTCCCTTTGCTCCCTTAATCTCTCATCCTCTTTTTCTCTCATATTGACAGAAAACAAAACAAAAACAGTCTAGTCTCAAGAAAGGTTGCCTGTACGTGTGGATTACACAGAGTGTGCTTGTTTACTTTAGTGATGATAATCTAAAGGGTTTATTTGCCACAATTTTCATTGAATGTGCCATACCACTAACTTCATTCTTCACGCAGCTCTGTACAAGTTTAAGTGCTGAAGTAAAATATGTCATCTTCCTCACCAACTCAGTCCAACCCAGTTCAACTTTCTGCAGGAGGCCTTGCATTAACATGCAATGCTAACATCCAACCTGAGAGCTAGTCTTTAGCAAGGGGGCTGATATGCAGACACAATTCTTATATGTCTTTGCTCAGTCACACACACACCTACATACACACACACACACACACCTACATACACACACACACACACCCCTACAAACACACACACACACCTATATATACACACACACACACACACACAAAGAGATATATAATTTGTCTTCTCAAATATTGGACGTGGTACCTTCCCCATGACTGTGATCCTTGTGGCAGAGAGAGATCAGATTTTCCCATCCTATAAAACTGACAAGCCTGGAGATTGCTAGCAGGCTTAAGCCGATTTGAAAAGCCGTGTTCAAATTTGAGCTTGAAGATGGACATGGAGCCCAGCTGCCGACTCCTGGCCCACTGATGGGCACTGAAAATCAATGTTATCATCATGCATCAGACCAGTCCGCACATCTATTTTTCTCACCGCTGATGACACCTGCTCTGCTCTTAAATTGCTGCCAGCCTTGGCAGAGCTGTCACAAGCCTTTTCTTCCTAGAGATGGAAAAGTAATCCAAACAGCAGTGATGGACAGATGCCCATGACTCTTACATACACTGGGTGGTCAGCAGAAGGACATAAAAGCCCTCCCTCATTGGATGTTTTTACCTATACACGGTAGGTACCTAAAAAGACAAAGATGCCTAAACACATTGATGTAAGTGATCCCATCCATAACATCTACAGGTATGCAACTCTGTGTGTGTGAGTTGTGACAAGAGCAAAGAGGAGTTGTTTTGGGTTGTTAAAAATAACAAACAGCACAACACAGGAGAGATTGAGTTGACAGGGCATGCAAATACCACACAAACATCAAAGGCGTCATGAGCGGAAGGAAGTTGAAAGTCAGAAAGTCATCCACAGTGGGAACGAGGTTGCATCTGATTAAATCAGACCGCGGGGCGTGATGAGCAAAGGACAGGTGTCAGCCGGCGCGGAGACAAAGGCAAAAGAAACGACTGGGCCTTCAGCGCAACACACCCCGAGAGCTGACAGCCGCACCGTGACAGCGGCACAGGCACTCTCTGAACACCTGTGTACTGTCTGCCTCTGGCAGGTGGGAACACCACATCTCACAGAGGAGAGGGAAGGGCAAAGGGATAGAGAGAACAAGACAAAAAATTTAATGACATAGATAGATAGATATATAGATAGATAGATAGATAGATAGATAGATAGATAGATAGATAGATAGATAGATAGATAGATAGATAGATAGATAGATAGATAAATAGAGTCAAAGATTGGTTTAGCAACAGACGGATGGGTAGACTAAACATCAGTCAGTATTCAGTGATGGTAGTAAATACATGAGACAGGCAGAAGGGTGGAGATCAAAGTAGGGAAAGAAAAAAATGCCCAGGCAGCTGCAATCAAAAGCTCTATACCCCAGAGAAACAATTACATCGGACAGAAGCTATCCTACAAAATCACAGCCAGGGGGCTTGTCATCAGCTGCATCTGCACTGCTACCTCAGACTAGATATTGGGATACAAAAGGCATTCTAGGTCACCGGGCAAAGTCTGGCATCCACACAATACAGATTAGCAATGGGTGAGATGACATTGTTTCAGGTGGTCATTCCACAGGACCTGTATACTTATCAAATCAACTTAAAATATATATATTAAAAAAATCTTATTTCTCAGCCTGACTATTTTCATTCCCCCAAGCTTTTCTTGAACTGATGACAACTCCAATCCCCCTTGGACTATGACCAGGTTTAGGAGGCAGAAAGCATTTTGTGATCAGCTCCACCACTCCCACCTCTTAATGGAGACCTGGGAGTTGTTAGCAGGGACTTAGCAGCCGGGGCCCCATCAAAGGCACCTCCTGCTGTCATTGCACCTCAGATGCGGCTCCCAGGTAACGCGTGGAAAGGCAAGTCTGCAATGCCCGAGGGCAATCCCACAGATCCTGACACAGACAAGGAGAGGGGGGAGCTCACGGGTCCCTCTGAACCTCTCCCAGTATCCAGCAGTGACATGGTAACTTGGAACTGCAACAGCAAACGCGTGAGAGACTTCTTAAGGAAAACATGAGCGAGCGGTGTTGGAGAGAGGAGTTCTGGCTGCAGCAGACCAACCTCTAAATGAGGGCTTCAGCAGACCCAAGCTCATTCTCACATCATCAAGCTGTGTATTTATTTTTTGATTATATTTAGCCTTATGCTGAGTATTCCCACCAGAGTCACTTCAGACAGATAGCCCTCTGGCGCTGTTTCACCTTGGGAATAGTCAATAGAGATTTTTTATTCAGTCTAGTGCATTTTGCCCTTCTGTTGAACACATGTTAAAGTCTGCACTCAGTGCTCCAGATGCTCTGAATATTTCACTGAAAAAAAAACACGCAAGTCTACCAATAATAACACCAAAAACATATTGATCGAAGTCTTAAAATATGATTGCATGATGCATGATCAGAATCAGAATCAGTTTTATTTGCTGAGCATATCATAGACCACATACTGTAGAACATTATATGAAGTGACATCAAGTGACATCATATTCTGAATCAAAGACTAAATTCATGCTATTTACCAGATCAATATTGTATGACAATGCTTTTAGTGTTTGCTCCCTAAATGGAATACAAATTGAGCAAGTTGCTCAGTATAAATATCTTGTTATTTGGCTTGATAATAAGTTTTCTTTATAGTGTGCTTGAGTTCACAAAGAAGGTTCAAATGGAGCTGGGTGCTCTGTATAGGATCAGGTCTTGCTTTTAGAGCAGAAAGACCATTGCTCAGTCAGGCATTTTGTCAGTGCTAGATCATGGTGATTGTTTACATGCACACAACCTTTCTACACTGAAAATACATCTTTGTAAACTTTAGGAGAGCAGGATGTAGGATGGCCTTCTCTCAATGAAAGCAGGGGAAAGCACTGTCTCCTGTTCATTTACAAGGCATTGCAAAGCAAGTTACTTTCATACCTTAGGAAAATTAGACACTAGATTAGATTAGTTCATATAATAAAAGGTCACTCGGTTTTATCTCTAATAAAATAATAATATAAATATAAAAATAAATAAAATCTGAGGTTGGTAAGTTAGCTTTTCACTGTTTTGCACAAATGAAATTGAACAACTACATGAACCAACTACATGTGTAGTTGTGTCTGCAGACAAATTGAAGGCTTTAGTTGATATTAGTTGAGTTACACATGTATGAGTTATACAGTGCTCTTGTTTTAGGTTATATTAGTTTTTTTCCCATGTTGAGATTTTTTTTGTATTTTCTCTGTTTTTATTATTATTATTGTTTAATTGTTTACTCAGGGCACTGCTGTAAAAGAGTTTTTGATGCTCAGTCAATTTTCTCTGAATAAACAATGGATGATGATGAGGATGATGATGATATACATACAGAAATCTGTACAAAATCTGTACATAATAAACATACTGAAGAAAGACAGTGATGTAGACTACTACAGTATACACAAATTTTAAGTGGAATGAACGGAGTTGGTAAAGTGCAAAGAGGTATAGTCAGGGGAAAAAAAGTCATCAAGGTTTTTACATTTCAGGAATCCTCAGGCATACTCTTATGAGATGGTTATTTCAAAGGTGACTTAACTTCATGTCATTGTCAACTTTACTACAGAATACTCCAATGACATGAAGTTAAAGGTATGCCAATAAAAAAAATTGCCACCACCCAAATTCAATGCTATCATTCACAAATGTAAACTAGAGATCCTAAGGATTGCAAAAATGTAAAATTTTTAAGGGGTTCAGCTGGATTTCCTCCTGACTAGTAACCTGGTGCCAATGTGGTATGCATGATAAACACTGGAATAGTAATAAATGCCTTATGTGTGCATTTACACTGATTTATTTCTAATTATGTGCATTTAGCTGTTACTCCTCTGGCACATAATAGATAACTATTAGTTATTCTGTCTTCATGACTTGTATAATACTAATAAGACTTTTATCATGCCTTCTTTATTATTATTATTCTTGGGACTGGGACTGTGAATAAAACAGGAATTTTATATTTTGCTATTTATTGCTTTTGCCTGTGTAAAGCACACTGAGTTACCCTGTGTATGAAATGAAATGTGCTATTCTTAAATAGCACATTCTTAAATATTCTTTCCTAAACGTCACATAACAACAAATACAGGATTCAGAGTTAAAACTGAATCCAAGATCACCATGAGACTATTCCACAAATATTTTCCAATTCAGAGTTTTCAGCACTGTTAATAAAAGTCTCAGTGACAAAGTTGCTACTCCTTCCACTGCCCCCAATGGCCTTCAGTTACACGACCGCTGAGCCATTAAACTGTCGGAGGTGCGGCTGTCTCTGTCCACATGATAATGAGACCAATTTGGTGACACAGTCGCTCTAATTAGATCATATCCCACAGGAATGAACATTCTGGAGCAGAATAAACAACCCCTTCCTCCCACCCTGGGGAGCGGAAGAGTGGAAAGGACCACATGTGACGTTTACATGTGAGTTTCTATTCTCAGAATCCCATGAAATGCTGATGAATGTGCCGCAGAGTGGCAGACACTTGAATTGGAAAGCTACTCACACAGTTTCACAAGAAGAGAAAACAATTAAGCGTTCAGCAGTGTGGAAATGCCCATGCTATATCAGTGCTGTTGTTGCGCAAGACCACAGATGCTAACCAGGCTGAGGTATTCTGTGTATGGAGCAATCCGTTTAACTGTCCCATTATAACCCAGCCTCCATTTATTCATGACACAACCTATGAGCTGACTGAGTGTGTATGGGGTGGTGGGGGGTGGTGTGAGTTCATTTGATTCATGAGTGGATTTAATGGGAGGAACATTGAAGCGTGAGAGCATATATAATATAACTTTGGTGAGTTTGGCCCGTAAGTTCTGCCTACCTGTCAGAATGTATTAATCTCTCTCTCTCTCTCTCTCTCTCTCTCTCTCTCTCTACAGTTGTTTTTTTTCCATAGTGAGATCCTATAGTAACTCAGTAACTGATTTACAAATGAGCACAGAGACTCACTGATAGACAGGAAGGATGACAAAACATTATTCTTTTTTAAAGGGTCTCAGGAGGCCTACTGTGGTATCTATCAGTAGGAGGCATACAAAAATGAATTAAGATAACCAATAGACTTTTCCTATTGTCATATATAAAAGTCTGCAAATAAAAATCAAACAGTGTTTGCTATATGTAATTGATGCTTGGGGAGGAGGTAATTCTTCCAACTGCAATGGTAATTATCTCTATCAGTTTTTGTTTATGCATCTTGTCAAAAGGAAATTAAATCAAAGCAAAAGCCATTTAATCCAACTCCCCCATGTAGAATCCCTGAATAATAATGTGTTTATAATGATGTGTTTTGCAATGCAAAACATTCACACATCCATTCTTATCTGCAAATGAAAGCAAGTCAGACATGGATGGCGAGGGACCCAAGTATCTGCCTCTCCATCTCCGTCTTCACTCCACTACTGACAGAAGAAGGTAGAGCTGGTATATCATACATGGTCTTATCAGAGCTCTGACTGAGAGAAATAATGATATGGGAGAAGTTGGTGTCTGTGTGTGTGTGTGTGTGTGTGTTTGTGTGTGTGTGTATGTGTGTGAGTGTGTGAAAATGATATAGAGAAAAGTGATATAGATATAGAGAAAGTTAATGGAAGGAAAGATGAAAGCGAGAGGGAGAAAAAAGGAGAGAATAAGATCGTGAGAGAAAGACGCAGGCGAAGAGAGAGAACAACATATGCATTATTGAGCATCTCTCATTAACCTGAGTCAGATCTGGCAGGGATCAATACCCATGCTGAGCCGCAAAGCAACGCAGCCTGCTCCAGTGCTCCAGTGTGGAGGGGGCCGTGCACATGAAAGGCTCGCGGTGCCGTAGGAGTTTCACACCACCCACTGGCACATGAGCCACTAGCAGGTGTGCCCAGATGGCAGACTTAGGAGCCTACAGTGATGCTTATCAGCACAGCACCATGCTGCTACACCTCGCAGTAGTGCAGAGATGCAGAGGAAAATACATGAGTAGCATACCTGGTTTGAGTGAATTATCAAAAGTCAAAAGTCAAAAGTTGCTTTTATTGTCAATTTCTTCACGTGTACTTGACATGCAAAGGAATCGAAATTACGTTTCCCACTGTCCCGTGCGTGTATGTGGACAACAGTGAAGTGCAGATGTGCAACAAGACAAGACAATTCTAGTCCTAGTTTGTATAAATAAGTGCAAGGAGCTTAAGGCTACTTTTGCCTAGTACTACTACCTAACATAACAGGTATGACAAGACAAGACATAGAGTACCCTAAGTACACTACTAATGTAGCAGGGCATGACAAGACAGACAAGGCATGAGGTGACTTTGACTGAGTCTTCCAGCTTTGTGCATTTAGAGGTAGTTGTAATTGTATTATAGTGTTTTATATGACCATCTGTCCCAGAACCGCTTCAAAATGAGTTCATATGCTAGCTATCCTTACTGTGTAGTGAGCTTGTTTGGCACAATGTGTAAGGTATCAAAAAGCTATTTGTTATGTTGGTACAAAGCCAAGAATCCCACATTGTAATGACTAGGTTTTTGTCCCTAAAATCTTTAATCAGGCTACCAAAAGCAGTTAGTCTGTTAGTCTTTGGGTGTTTTTGTTTAACAGTCAGGTAGTGCTATTTATGCATCATGATTTTTTTTTGCCTTTCAAAAGAAGCTTCAACAACAGCTTGTTTTGAAAGGTTTATTATTTTGTCTATGACAATGTTAATCTAATCTAATAATCCACTATTTAACAGCACAAAGATATCCCTTCACCTCTTCTACTCAGCCTCTTCTATTGACATTATAAACCACCAACAAATGTTTGCTCAGAACCTTTTGTTGACAATATCTTAATCTATAGCTGATGAAACCCATATGTTCAAAAGATTGTTTATGGTGGCTGAGTGATGCTCCAAATGTTTGCAGAAGTAATCCATCATAGAGTAGAGATGTTTTTAGCAGTTAAATGAACTGAAGCCAAAGGGAAATGAACATTTATTGCAATATAACGAAAAATATTGCATTCTGTAGATTTCTTCAATACCAATGAGAGCAAAGTCGCTGCAATATTGTCTAACATTTTGGACAATGTTGGTAATTCTATAATATACAATATACAAAATACAATAATTTACATATACTTTTCTAATATTTCAATTAGAATAGCATCACATAGTGAAAGACAATTACATTTTATTGTTTTTGATTTTTTTTTTTCAGGTAAAATTGTTTTTACTTAATTAATATTTAATAATTAATAATTGATAAAAAATACTTATAATTGCACACAAACCTCTTGGGGTCGGCTAAGAACAAGTGGCTTCACATACATTAAATGACAGAGGATGTGAATAAAATTCAAGTTTATTCATTTGCCTGCATCTTCAGCAGCTGTACAGTCATTGGGACTACTTCATAGCTCACTCACTTGCTCCAGGGTTAGTCTGCAGTTAATAACTGAAGGCCTTACAGCTTGGTAAATTTCTTTTCTTTGTCGAGACGGCACTGTAGGAGTCCAAACCCAATTCATCACCACTGCCGCAGAGATGCATAGCAACTCTGAGGCGCAGGAAACAACGATCAAACAACAGAGTAACGCATCGTCTCAAATGGACCGTGGCGAAGCAACTTCTGCCGCTGCGTTGCTCTCTGGGTCATCAAGCATCTCGTCAGACAGTGGGGCGCCCACATGGGCCTAACCGCACCGGCATTCTGCTCTCTCTCTCTCTCTCCACCGGGTTCTTCGCCAGCTCTGACATACAGGACAGTAGAAAAACCCCTGCAGCTTCTCCAGGCCAACCATATGGGCACACACATTCACCAGAGCTGGAGCTGAGGTATGCTATCCATACTCCACAGCCAGGCCACATTCATCCACCCACTCCCCACTCACTCCTCTACCATCTTAGAAGCCTCTTGACCGTGAGGAGAGCCCAGCTGACTGACTGGGTGCTCACATCCCTATATAAACCCATCTGCTACTTCCACACTCATCTGGGCTCAATTAGAGCATTAAACTGGGCCACCACCCCACACACATCCTAATCTCTCTCAACCACCCATAGACAGCTTGTTACAAAATAATACTCTATATTGTATTCATGACATAGACTTTGGTTGAATACTCTATTTTGAAGGTTCTTCTTAGGTTTTGACACAACATTCAGGCCTCTTTCTAAATGATTTCCTAACCACGCTTCAATGCACCTGAGATGGCAGCATGCCAATCCCTCTCCTTACTGGAGTTCTACATCCTTTCATGGATTTCAGAAGGCCAGGCGTGTGTTGAATGCAGCCCCTCTGCCATACCTTGTTGAAGATGGTTGAAATTCTGCTCATGACCTGACTGAAGTCAAACACACTATGAAGCCTTTGGTGCTGGAGGAAGGAGGAGTAAAGGTGGGGTTTGTCTTTTTTTTTTCTTTTCTTTTCTGCCCTTGCAGACTTACAGGCAGTTTTGTGCACCCAAATCATCCAAATTTGTCCAATCCAAAATCACCCATGGCTGCATTTGAAAGATATAAAGGTGCATAACATAGAAGGGCAATTCCATGGCAAACTGAATGCTCAAATTTCATGTAACCGTCATTCACATCATACAATACCATGGCACCGTGTGGGCGTTATAGACAAGATAGTTTTCCATATAATTGTCCATAAATATATACATATGTAAGATATAAATATACCATGCTCTCCAGTTCACAAACATAGATAAAAACAGCAAAAAAATCACAGCAGAAAAAACTGTCTCCTGCACCAAATGTGAAGTATTTAATCACAGATCATCTTTAAATATGGGTCGCTTAGTGGCATATAATTAAAAAGATAAAATCTATACTTTGCAGTACTGAAAAGTACACAGTGTTATTCTCACAGTGCAAGAATAAAACATGAATGGAAAGTGATGGGTTCAAGTGCGTCATACAATATTAAACCTGTTGAATTGGAATCTATTTAAATATGAATTTCTGTTAATCTACACTCGCTCTATAGTCTCTACAACTGTTGTTCATTTGTCTTAAGTGTCTTCAAAATAATCAAATAAAATATTGAAACTATTAAAATATTCAAACATGAATGCATGCACAAGCAACTTAAAGGGAGACCAAACTTTGACTTCATCAAAACTTTTTATGTCCTTACTTTGTGCTCATGTTAGTGATCTATAGACACTACATCACCATAAAGTATGTAGCCAAGGTCAAGCTTAACCTACATTGATTGGACTGACCCATTTAAATGACCATGCATTTATGTCTGCATGAAAGCATGAATTAATTTCTGCTAAGCTGTTTTTGGGAGAGATGTCAATAACAGGAGTCAAGCTCCAGACTGCTGAGTCAGACACTTTTAGCCTGGCAGGCATCTTTATGTACTCCAAGCAACCAACAACACCAGCATGCACTGCTGTCCAAAGCAACTGGAATTCTGCTAAAGTGTGACAAGGTCAGATGCTCTGTTTCCATGGCTAGAAACCTACAGAATCTCTGAATACCCCCCACTCCCCCACTGTGATATGTGCAAAGTACAGCATATATATGTGATGGCACAGAATGCCCAGATGGGGGCACTGAAGTCTCCCTTTTAAAAGCTCAACTGTGAAATGATGGCAGTGGTTAATTTCTGTGTCTGGCAAAAATGCAGACAAAAATGTATAGCCAAAAAGTTAAAAGACTTTCTGTTAACTGAATTTTATCATATATATAGAGGCCTATCTAAATAATAATGAAAAGTATCTTTGACCAAAAGTCAGACTTCATCCATAATTGATTGTGTGATTCATTTTAACATAATTTCTATTTATAGACTGACATTTAAAACATGATTAAACAGCACTTTGTGCCAGTTAGGGGAAGGGAAATGACCACCAGTTTATAGATACAAAATAGATACAGATGATTCAGTATCTATTTTGGCTTAGTATCTTAACATTCTGAGTATCTCATAGTCTCCCGTAGACATACTAAGTCTCTCTATTCTGTCAGCTATGCACATTGAGGAATGTCATGGGGCATCAGACTATATGGTGTGAAATAATGTGCTGTGAAAACAGTGCTGCTCAATTAGTTTGGTATATTACAATAGAAAAACCATTCGTATGTATGTAGCCTATGAATAAGAACATATTAGCTAATAAAAACAAATTACAACACATCCATAGCCTAGGGTGTGGCGCTTGTGTTTTAAACATAGGCCTAAGAACTTACAAAACCTTAAGGTCTGCCCATTTTCAAAGACTACTGCATTAATGGCCGGAGGAAGGAGCGAGTTTGAATTTGATTGCAAATATAGTTTCACAGTGTGCAACATGCAGAGTCTAAATGAAAAGCCTGTGGCTAATTCAGCCTTCTTAGCCTTCTTAGCGACACACGAGAAATGGTTTTATGTTGGATGTCATCAGGTAAAATTCGAGAGCTTAAAGTTTACTTCCAGGAGTGATTAACCTATTCCCAAATCCAGCAAATAAGATTACATAATAATAAGAGTATATGTAAAACAGGCAATTCAAATAAATTGGCCAAAAATTGTAAATAAGACAGGCACGTTAAGTTCGTCAAAGAAGTGAACAAATGTGACTTTTCCATACTATGATTTCCGTGTCAGTGGAGCTGTAGAAGTGGGACGTTTTTTCCATGATTGAACGTCAAACCGTGTGACATCACGTCAATGTTGACTTTCTGTCTTGGGAAGACATCCATAAATGCAGTGCTTGTGCTTTGTCCTTAAAACTTCGAGGTGGGTCGGGCAGGTGCCGCTGCGCACCCTGTGGGAACATATCCTTACACACTTTGGGTCGTTTGCCAGACACATAGTGGCGTGAGACTCCTTTCCTGGAAACAGCGCGATTGGACTTCAGAGAGCAGCTGAAGGGGTTATAATTTCAAAACTCTATCACTTCATATTTTCCTAACAGAGTTTGCCCGACTCGCGCGCGGGCGTTTTGTATTTTTGCTTGCGCGTAAAAACTGAGGATGAGCCAGGGACTTGCGCATTTTGGTTGCTGCTTTCATTTGTTGACGACGTGAAGATTTCGGACCACCTTCGTATTGCAGCGTGGAAGGTGTTCCACATAGATGTCCACTCAACTGGAAAGAGGCCTACAGCTAGATGAGACAAAACTTGACTCACTTAAATCCGAATGTGAAGGAGAAATTGACGTGGAGAGCCTTGACGGGTGTGTGCCCGCGGCGCGTAACGGCGGTGGCGGGAAGGGAGCCGAGGTGACGGAGGAGCAGCAGCAGCAGCCCACGCGCAGACTGACCCGCAGCCCCAAGTGCGCTCGCTGCCGAAACCACGGAGTTGTGTCATGCCTAAAAGGTCACAAGCGCTTCTGTCGCTGGCGTGACTGTCAATGCGCAAACTGTCTCCTCGTCGTAGAGAGACAACGAGTGATGGCCGCCCAGGTCGCCCTGAGGAGACAACAAGCCACAGAGGTGGGTTCACTGCGCATTCGACATCAGAGGGTAACTGGTGACAATCCCTAAAGTTCACTTGCTCATACTGAAAAGTACTTTTTATTTCGATGATCATGGTAGGCTATATAGACGTTGGTTGCATAGGCTGAATAAACATTGGTTGCTGTAGATACGCTTTTAAAATTAACGTAACCGAGTGTTTTTGCAAACAGGTAAAACAATTTTATGTTTGACTTGCTTATGGGAGCCAGTATACCATTTGTTCTCATTTTCACAATGTGGTCCATGTAAAAATAAAAACATAAATGTATATTCATTCCTTCATTTCCTCACAGGGCAAGAAAGGCCACAGGACGACCCCATCGCTTAGACGCAAAGCCTGCCAGCGCTACGCACGAGCACCCAGCCTCCTAGTGAAAAGTATTCTTGAGGGTAAGCGCTAATTAACACGCATCTCATTAACACATCGCGGCCTCCCAGGCAGCAGGAAGAGGGATCGGATTAGTTCGGTGATTACTGTACGTGTCTGAACTCTCTGAGGAAAAAAGGGATCTGTTTGTGTTTATTTAGAGTAATTAAATTTATGCAAATACCAAACCATGCTGGAATTGTGACAATAAAATCGACTGACACACACACATGTGTATGATAAATCGTTGTGTTAAAATCTCACTGTTGACACTGGCATTTTAACATTTTAAGCTTGTTACTATGCAAGGTAAAGGCAGTATCGCATGAAATTATATTTCGAATATTTATAATAATATTTAGATTTTTAAGCACTGGTCAGGATTTTAGCAAGGTTATTGTTCTTTTTAATGACAGGAAGCAAATCTCCTCTGATTGAAGAGGATTCCTGGCTGAAACGGATCCACTACCCTTCCATCAGTGCACGGATGCGCAAGCGGCGTGCCTTTGCGGACAAGGAACTGGAGAGCGTCATGCTGGAGCGAGAGCTCCGGCAGAAGGAGATGGAGGGGATGTCTGGACTGGTGCTACTCCACCCGTCTCTCTCCCCGGCCTTCTCTGACCCCCCGCTGACTGAGCATGGGCTGCCTGCCTACATGCCCATGTACAGAGGTAACCCACTTCTGTTTGACTGCACTTTCAAACCCCGGCCCATGGAGGTCAGCTATAAAGACAACCTGCCCAAAGGCTCTCTGGCAGTGGAGTCCTTAGCTCCTGGCATGGAGAGCGCACTAGACAGGTGGGGGGCTTTGGAGGACTCAAGGGCCCTCCATGAGCCTCTGTTGCTACCCACACTACACACCGCGCTCAGGCCTTGCACAGGCTCCAGTGGTCTCATGGACCTCAGCCCCAACCCTAACCCTCGGACCTTGACTAAAAGTGTCATTGTTCACCAGCCCAGGTTGGCACAGAGCATGGCAGCCAGCATAATCCATGAACCCAGAGCCCTCGTTCAGGAGGGACTAAACAAGCACTGTAGACCACCATCACAAACAAGCTCAGTTAAAAACACTGGAGTTCGGCCTCTGCCTTTTTCTGTGGAGTCTTTATTGATGAGGTGATTAGCACATTCAGAAAGGTCACCTATGCCATTATACAACATTATTTTGACCGCTGGCTGCATTTAGAAGTGCATTGGAAATGCAGTCATTTTGATCATTCAAAGTGCATTGTATCAAGTAGGACTATATTACATACATATATACATACTTGAAAATTTAATAAAGAGTCTGAAAATGGAATTGTAGCTCAATAGGTCAAATTCAAGCATTTTGACCTTATTTCCTATTGCTGATATTATATTTACATTTTATATTGCTTTGTATTCTAGAATTTATCAAGAAGTCTGTCTTTTTGTGCTTTGAAGAGCCTTCAAACATTTTGTGTGACAATGCAACATTACCTTTTGTATTTGGTATCAAAACACCTTTTGTAAACTAAAGTTTAATATCGCTACAACTGTTCAGAAAGATATTGTTACTTTGTTGCCTTAAAATATAAATGTAAAAACTGGACATAAAGATTTGGACATAAATGGGTATGTTTCTTATTCAGGACTGTTGAATGCCTAGTTTTCAGATCTTCAGTCATTATACTGACATATTTTACAGGTCATATTGAGCAGCTTCTCCTGTAGCCATGAAGGTCAAATTGATAACTTAGAAACAAGCCACTATGACACCCACCAACACACAGACAAGCAATGATTTCTCAGAGAATTTTCATTTATTTCAACAAGAAGCACAGGGTGCTTCTAACAGGGTGTTCCTGTTATGGTGTGTTTGAAGTGAAAGAACTTGTGCCCAGAACCTTTGTATGTTTAAAGAAGAGAATCACAAACACCCTGGTTCCTGTTGAGTCCTCTTAGAGCAAATGATGTCCAAATACATTCTGTGGTGTTGTGGGACTCCTGTGGGTTCCAAAGAAAACCAATACTGAAAGAGCCTTTTAGAGGGCCTATATTCGCCCGATGAGAGGGACATGGACGAATACAGAGAAACTCTGTCAAGAGCTGAGAAGTTCAACTTCCTCTACAAACCCCTCTTGACTCCGAATGTGCTGCCACAGATGAGCATTGTTGGTAATACAGTATATACAAGACTGACACACACAAACACACACACACACACACACAAAACAAAAAGGTGGTTAATTTGTATGTAAAAACTGGAATTAGAATAGAATATCTGGTACATTTGTGGAAAAGCACTAAACAGTTTTTTAAAAAATGTAAATCTGAGACATTTTTGTGAAAGGACTACAACTGTTTTAATTTGTATGTGGTGGTATGCCCAATTCTTAGGCACACATCAAGAGCCACCCCCTCTACAATGTGCTACAAAAGGCGAGGCCATCTGATAACGTTGCCTTGGCAACATTGTTCTTTATCCCACAGTGGGGTTCCACTCTGGAGTCTTAACAGGTTTGTTTGACCCATACCCGATGTCTATCTCACCTCTCGTTTTTTTTTAAATCCAGCTCTCCATTGTGATCTCTCCTGATATGGCAGCCAGATAGTTTTGACAACTCTGGACCGCGTGGCGTCAACTACGGGGTGATAGCAGCCCTTGCCCTGGCCCTGCCTCAGCTGTTCTCAGTGCGCTTATCTCGAGGTATCTGAGCGGGGAAGATAGGGGCCTTTAAAAGGAGCTTCACAATGGGAGCTGCAGTCCCTCTTAAAGACAGGGGGGGCCGTGGCACTCTGTGTGTCAGTGATGTCTGTTTGCATACTTTCCATTAAGAGGGATCTGAGAATATTAAGCCTTCGCATGACACGGCGTCATCAGCATTTCCTTTCATCGACACAAACAGACAAGCATCTGTCATTGGGGGAACATAATTCTTTCCTGGCCAAAAAAGAAAGGATAATACATGGATGGAAATCAATTTCCCCTCCTCGAAAGCGAGGGAAGGGCCTCATTCATCCCCCTCGGTGCGCTGTGTTCCTCTGGGGCGCCCTCTGAAGTGTATCTCTGAGGTTTAATGGATTCTGACCCCCGTCCAAATGCTTGGTTTCTCATTAGGATTGTGTTGGACAGAAGATTAGCCATATTGTTCCATCTCTTTGTGGCTCTCTGAACATTTTCCTTTGTGGGGTTTTGGGTGCTGGAGACTGCGGCAGTGGTGGTGATGGGAGAGAGAGGAGAGGGGAGGTTTATTGAGGTGATGGGAGGGAGAGGAGAGGGGAGGAGAGGGGAGTCGAGGCCAGTTAGCTGACGGAGCATTTAGCAATTTAAAGCGCTTAAAACACATAAGTCGGTTTTGTAGCAAGTCCACAAACACGACTTCAAGCCGCTCTCTTTTGTCAGCGCTTAGCTTTTAGCCTCCTCGTCTTCCCTCATTTCCATTTCAGACGGATTCATTACACACGGGTTTGTTTGCTCACCCTGGCCCACACCAAGCACACATACACACACACACACACACACACACACACACACATGCTGCCATCAGCCCAGGGAACTGGAAGAGAGAGGTGTTGTTTCAAGTCATTGAGAGACAGAGCAAGAGGAAAGAGTTAGACCCTCCCGAAAGTCTTCCACCAAGCGGTGTATTTATCCTAACAGACGGCACCTAGCGTGAAGCCACCCCCGACATATTTGTGTAATCGAGATATCCAGCGTCTCCGCTCTCCCCTGACGGAGTGAGTATCAGCAACGTTTAGGATCAGGGCTCAAAAGTAGGGATGGGGGTCGAGAGGGGGAGACCTTTGATGAGGCTGCCAGCGCTCGGCGGCTGCAGAATTTCACCAGGCAGCTCACCCCCACCCCCACCCCCACCCCCACCCCTGCCTCACCCCATCCTATCCCTCTTCTCCTCCTCCTCCTCTCGGCACTTGGCGCTTGGCAGGCACGCCCCAGAAACGCTGGCTCTAGGGTTACACGGCCCCGAGCCCTGAGCCCCTCTCTCCTGAGCCGGGGTGTCTCTTTCAGTGTGGGTGGGCTGCTCTGGCCCGCCGCCTCACCGCCACACAGGCCTCACCTGCTGTGCCCAGTAAAACAGGCCCTCATAGAGTGCGTGCATGTGTGTAAGAGTGTGTGTGTGCACGTGTAAGAGAGAGAGTGTGTGTGTGTGTGAGAGTGTGAGAGAGAGAGAGAGAGTGTGTGTGTGTGTGTGTGTCTGTGTGTGTGTGTCATAGGACTCCAAATAAACAGCAGGCAGCAGGCCTCGGCCACAGGGACCTGAGGGGAAGTGGAGTGGTCGTGACATCTGTATGCAGCCAGGCCGTGGGTTTGTAAGAAGGCCCACCTCTGCTGGTGCGAACGTCTTTATGAATTCTAAACAACATTAGGCTGACGGGGCAACATTTGAGATTTTGATTCAAGCTTTTTGGAGCTGGGCTACTCTTCAAGATTCTGCTCGACCAAAGCAGCCTGGACCAGGTCCTCTAAATTGGTTTTGCGTTCTGCAACATTCTCCACGTCAACATTTTCCTACATGGAGAACACACACAATGATGTGTATGATGTGTTAAAGCATTTAGGTACATTTCAGAGGATACTTTGCTTCTAAACTGTCATTAACTTCCACATTAATTTCAGAGAGTAAAAATCTGTTTTGATGCTCTGTCAAAAATATCCTACCAGAGGACAGCTGAACTCAACTGCGTTACCCAGGAGTCCTAGCACGCACTGAACAGAAGCCAAAAAAACAGAAAGAATTGGCCTTTGCAAGCAAAGAGGGCCGACATGGAATTGAAATTTCACAGCTTTAAAAACATTAATGAAACAGGCTGGATAGGGTTCCCCCGCTCTCTCTGTTTCTCTCTACCCCCCCCCCCTCTCTCTTCTTCCACATCCCCTCAGTGAGTTTTTCCACACAAATCCCCCTGATTAGAGGCCTGCTCTGGCCTGCGCTCTCTAGCAGTCGGGGCCCAACAGCCGAGCGCTGGAGCTGCCCACTGCTGCAGCTGCGCCGCTATACTGTTACAAACCCCACCACCACAGCCCGGGAACACTAACCACAGCCTTTCCTGGCTTTGTGCAGCCACAGAGGCAATGGAGAGAGAAAGGGAGAGACAGAAAGAGAGAGAGATCATAGGGGAGAGAGAGGGAGAGAGAGAGAAGGATAAGGTGAATGGGAGGTGGAGGATAGTCGACGGCTGACCCAGACGCCGACCTGTCATTGAACAGTTTGTAGTTTTTTGGGTTCATTTGTGCTGCTCATAAGCCAATCACTGGATCGTGTGAGCCAATTGCAGATTGCTTGTATGAATGGAGGCTGCTTGAAAGTCTCTCATCCTCTTCTCCTGTTTATGACTTCAAGTCAGATACCTGAGGGAGGGTCAGTTACATCCAAGCCCCTTGTTTCCTGCCTCACTCGAAATACCAGCTTAACCTTCTGTGTGACCTCGATCTTCTATTGGGGACTGCTTGCCGAGGCCGTTTCAGGAATTTAATGGAATCGGGGGGGTATCCACAATACAGGGATGAAAATAGTCTGAGCACTCCCTTCCCTTACCATGTGAAACCATTAGCACGGTATTTACCCAGGGCAGGTCTGACTCCCCTCGGTAGGTAACCTTAACCAGCCAGCCTCTCACACTCCCTGCTTCGTTATGGAAACTCAGCCTGGGCCTGGCCTTGCCCCATAGTCCTCATCCTGTAAAGAAGAGAGAGAGAGAGAGAGAGAGAGAAAGCTACAGCGTGCAAATGTATTGGCACCTTCTTAAGCATGATTGATTGTGCCATGGCTCTTTGCTCATAAAGGGACAGAAAGTGGGGTTATTGACACATAAAACTGGGGTTCCTGATGGCTAGGAGAAAGAGAGGAAAGGAAAGAGAGAGAGAGAGAAGTGAAGTGGCTGTAGAGGAGGGTGAATGGGGGGGCCATGTGATCAGGAGAGGAATAACAGCTGGCAGGCCAAAAGCAACGGGCCCAGCAAGCAGAAGGGAGAGGAGGTGAGAGGAGGGGAAAAGAGGGGAGCAGGCCCCTGGCAGGCTGGTGGAGGGAGAGAAGGAGAGAAGAGGAGAGATGGCGTGATAGCAGAGCCATGCTGTAGCCAGTGCAGCTGCTCCCAGTGCAAGCTAGGGGTGGCTCACCTGCCAAGAACAACACCATGTTTAAGGGCTATTTATTCTAAGAGGATTATGGTTACAGACATGACAATCCATTCCGCAAATTCTCGCAGTAAGAGAAGCCATGGGGCGGATTAAACACAGCAATTTATTCTAATAGCTGTGACAATATATAGTATCAATAAAAAAGAGTAGCAGCCATTACCAGGCTAGGGTTTCCCAGCGGCATGTGTTAAGACCATTCCCATGAACACCAGAGTGCCTGTCTCTACGCCCTCACAAATGAATACTTCCTCGTTTGTCCCTGATGGATATTTGTTTAGATGTATTTATGCGCTTACATGGATACTGTATCTTTTTTTTACCCAACCCGACAATCTGTATGTCTTGTACGATGCGATCACAAAATGAACCATTCAAGCATGGTCCCTCTTGGCAAGACAGCCACCATTAAAAACTTTATCTTATGACTATGTGAAAGTGCTCCTCAGCAAACAGACAAAAGTGTTCTTCTGACTTGATATTGTGCCCATGGTGATCACAGCCAAGTGACCTTGAATGGTATTGCTGTGATGATGGAAATGCACTACTGAGCAATTTCCGTATTTTGTCCCAAAAGGCTCCCCTTACTCAGAGTCGAGAGAGTAACTCACGGCAGCTATTAAGGTTTTCTCCATGATGGAGCAGAGGGTCACCGTTGAAGCATTTTTATTACATTCACCACGTCTCTCCCCCCAGTCGCCCCTCTGGAACACAACACCAGCTGAATGAATAAATAAACTTGCTATTATACCTTTGATCATAGCCATAAATCAAGCAATTGCTCAAGTGACACTTACTTGGGCTAAATATAGAGAGAACAAAATGGAGTGATCGCCGCCAACCATTTCTATTACATAACCTCCACAAGCAGTCAATAATTTCACAGAACCTGACGAGAAAAAAAAAAGAAAAAGAAAAACACTCAGCAATTCAGCTGACTGGCGATACCTGACCTGGGACTTTTTCCTGCAATCTCTAGGAACACACCAAGGACAGGCACCAGGAATGTTCCCTGTGCCCATGAATATAATTTACACTTTCCACATAATGGCACCCAGACACATCTCCATCAATGCAGAAAATGACAGAATCAGGAGGGAGCAAGATGTTTTCCACACAAATAAAAAAGGGATAAAAATACTACACACACACACACCACACTTCTAAATGACTAAAACTAATTGCATAAAATATGTATGCAAACGTACATGCATCCGCAGTCCATGTTTACTAATTTTTCCTCACAAATAAGAAATTAAGAAATTTAGAAATTAAGAAATTATGGTATGGTGTGGTATGGTATAATCAAATGCACTGCAACGCATGCAAACAAATGCAAACACAAATGTCATTCGAATGTACACATCTACACTTAGTGAATCACATTGGATCACGTCAAACATAACTCTTTATACACAGACGCACCCTGAAGTCTACTAAACCCATAAGCCATCCTAAACACACTCTCACACACAAATAGCAGTGGTTGTGCTAGTTGACAACTGTGAGGCTGGAGGGGACACAGTGAGTCTTTGTAGCTCTCTGCACTCAGGTCAACATTACTGTTTCCTTTTGCACTCGCGCACCTACCTTCCTTAACTCACTGCGGCTAGTCTCTTCTCACTTAGACAACGTCTGTGTGTGTGTGGGGGGGGGGCACATGAGTTCTATGCAACCTACATGGAAAAGTCTGTATTGGTCTCAGTAATTCATAAAGCTATGGGTTCACGAGAAAGCTGTGGAACTGTTTGCAACTCAAATGATTGTTTATGTTTTCTCAAACGAGTTTGTGTGGGAGCCCAGCAACTTGCTCTCGGTGTCCCAGTTCACTCTTCACAGCCCGTCCCAAAAAATGTCCCCTTCCCCTACCCCCCTCCCCTCTGTGTACACACCCATGTCCTGCTCACGTCCCCAGGCCTTGTCCCCCTCTCCCTCCAGCCGCTGCTGCCACTACCCCTGATGGCTTCTCCCTGCACCAGGCTGCCTGCTTGGCCTGTAACACAACCGTTCTGTCTTGTGTTTTGACTTAAACAAAGCTATTAATCACCTTAATCGCCCTCAATTAACCTGCTGCTCCAGATGCTCTTCTCACGTCACACTTAGACCCTTGCCAGGCAATGCAAACAGCCCATAAATCACCCCGCTGGGCCATCGCTCACCAGAGATTCATGTAACAACAAAACATTAGTGACATGGAAAAAGGTGCCCCTGCTTGAAGGAAACAGAGTGGCCTGGAGTCAAGTTGGACAGTCACTTAAAGCTGTGTGTATAAACATATATACATTTATTTAAATAAGTGTATATTTGTGTTGTAGTGTTTATGTATCTCTGTTTATGTGTGTGTCAGTGTGTGTGTTTCTGTTTTGGAGGAGGGTATGGGCTAAGTTAGGATAGGAAAGATTTCTCAGACCTCCGTCACGCTTAGCGCAAGGCACTTGACGGGCCAGGCCCTTTCTGTCCCCCGTCCCCCAGCCGACAGGACTTTACTGGGTTACAGTCACTGGTGCGCTGCCAAATGTTTGATATCCAAGCCTAAAGTACTGGCTTTGAACACGCATTCACGGATAGATCTCTCCCATTACACTGGTGCGAGACTTAAATCATTGCGCACGCTGGCCAAGCGCTGACAGGCGGGACAAGACAAGGTCTAATCTGAGGTGGGGGAAGACAAGTCTCTTTGTGACATTTACAACGTTGTGTTGTGTTTCATCCGAATAACAAGAAATCACAAATGGAAAATCAAACTGGCCGGTAGCTCATGAGGAAACCCTGAGACATGCGTACATACTTAGTGTCTGTGCTGTCACTTCAAAGGCAGTATATAAAGATATATATTTAGAGGCAATTTGGCAATCCTACTGGGATAACTGGGATTTTACAGCTGTGCTTCCTATTCATTTAGACACATTCTTTAAGGCTCGGTTGTTTTATGGAAGGCAGAAGTCATATGTCCAAAAATGGAACAAATTCTGATGAATAAAGTATAGGGTGATATATATAGAAATTAATCATTTCCTTTGGATGGTCACAGGACAAGAGGAGCATCCAACCTGCACATACTTGTAGTGGTTCCTGTTTGACCTGAAGCCACTGAGAGAACAATGCACCGAGGGTGTTCTGACTCACCTGTGGCAGGTATTGTCTTGAGTCTATCAAGCCCTTAATGAAAGCCCATTTGACTGGTAAGCAACCAGATCAGGTGTACGTGAGTTTGCCATCAATCATGGGACGTGACAGTGGGGCCAGGCGTCTGCAGGCTGCACAGAAGGTGTGTGGAAGGCTCTCACCAGCTCTGTTATGGCAAGTGTTACTGGAAGGCCACACTGACAGATGGATGCCTGGAAAACACTGTGGTTGGGAGCAGTTATTGTCAAAGCAGCTTAGGTGACGGGCATCCCCCCAAAAAAAGACCTTTGTTACGTAGGCTGAGTGGAAAGAGTGCGTGTGTGTGTGGGTGTGTATGTGTGTGAGTATGACTACACATGACTGAGAGTGTTGCAAAGTGCAAGAAAGCACGAGAAAAAAAAGATTTGGTTTGCGAGAATTTGCTTTGAGTTTTTCGAGTATGTGTTTATCCTTATGTTTAGAAATAAATGCATGTGTATGTGTGTGTGTGTGTGTATGAGTGTGTGCGTGTGAGAGAGAGAGAGAGACAATGTGTGTGTGCTTGTTTGCACATGTGTATGTGTGTGCACGCGTCAGCATGAGTCTGCATGTCAGCTAGACATGTGCGCGTGTGTGTGTCCAGGCAGGTGGGCAAAAAAGATTTTTTTAAAAACCACAGTGTGCAGATTGTGAACACTCTGGCGCAGGCCCAAAGAACCCGTGTTGTGCGTGTCGCACTCCTCCATGCGAACATGAGGCCGGGCTTAGCTGCAGCAAAAATGACCGGGGCCCATTTGATGTGCAGCCTCAGCGCATTGAGCGAGGATCAAGCTCTTATTACAGGGCCTGCCACAACGCACAAGCCCACACTGAGCGGCTAGGACCATGCCATGCATCAGGGATTAATGGACACACAGTCCCATTCTTGTGACTTGCACGTACATGTATCTTAAGGCTAACATATTCACTGTGTGGACAGCTTAATGCCAGGGGTCAAGCACTGGGACTCTGGGGCCGTGAGTGAGGAGGGCTGGTGAGTATGGGGTAGACTAGGTGCTAGTCTTACACTATTATGAGCAAGGAGAATTGCTATAGAGTGGAACAGATGTCTGGAGCTTCAACTGACCTGGAGAAGAATGTCATATCTTGTCCACCAAATCCCATTATATCTCTCAAAATTTCATCAGATATAATAGCAAGTAAGAATACCATTGTTGACTTTTGTAAGTAGAAGTAATATGACTTTTGTAAGTATAAGCAATATGACTGATTTACATAAAAATCTCATTAGAGGGTTAGACTCCTGACATTAAAGTGTTGATTTGAAGCTTTTTAACTAGCCTACTCAAATCAGTTTGTTTTGGTTGTTTTTAAAAGTGCCAGAAATATAGTATGAGGACAAAAGGACACAAATCAAGGGTGTCTTTGAAAGAGAGCCGGTACTGGGAGATGTTTTTCTGGCATACCAGAGAGGTGCACCCTGGAGCGGAAGCACTGAAATATTTCCATATATGCTGGCCATGCAAGCAGCAGTGTGATCTGCAGGGGGCTTTTGTTGTAGTTTATTTTTGAAAGCTTCACACTCATAGCCCTGCCGGCCGACCGCTGAAATGGTGTCATTTAAGTTTAGAGGGTCTGGAAACTGAGGCTATCGTCCATCCCCTTCCCATACCACAACCCCACCCCCCCAACACACACACACACACCTTTCCACCCTTCATCTGTGAGCCCTGGTAATTATTTTGATTTCCTGAGGCAGCTCGTTTTGCATGTCTCTCCGGCACCTTGGTGTTTGCTTTGGGCCCGACTTTGAGCTCAGAGAACAGCTCTGCTTTATTTTTGGTTTCTCTTTACCATGGATCTGACCCGTTTGGGTCCCTGGAGCTGGATTATATCATCAGATGTGAAGCATAATTTTGACAGAGCCCTGCATGAGAGTAACTAAAGAGAGCAATTTTTTGAAAGAGGGTATCTTTTGGTCTTCCAAACACATATTTTTTTTTTGTCTCATTACAGTAAGTGAAAAAAGTCACCCTAAACCATTGTACTAAATCAATAAGGATATACTGAGAAGTAAGAGAAGTAAATGGCTTATCAATGTAGTGATGACATCCTGCAGATCTCTAAGATTTTACCACTTAATGTCTGTAAAACACATAAAACAGACATAAACATGCAGAAATGCCTTGGGTTAGGGTTAGGGTTAAGATTGCAATGTGCACAAGAGATTCAAGGTAAACTATACCTCTCCTTTACGGCATTCCAAATAAACAGGACTTGTCAACAGCCTAAGAGCCACTTCCTCTCAGGTGCTGAGGGCTTGTGAGTGAGCTGTAGCTCTATAATTTGGCTGTCATTGCCTCATTTAGCCACAGAGTTTTCACAAGGGCCAAAATCACAGCCACAGCTATTTGCAAATACACAGGCAAATCGCTTAAGCCCTCTCGTTTAACACATGTCTGTTGTATTCCACATCTATGTTTTCACTACTGTTTAAACATGTATGTGTGTGACTTTCTCCCACAATTACCAAATGTATTCAATTAACACAGTAGTCTTTGGAAGGTGGCTGATATTTTCTTGCCTTGGCTAATTTTCATTATTCAGTGAAATATTCCACTCCACCAGGTGCAGGGTAAGATCGAAGCACTAAAACAGTTCAGTTTAAAAATACCTCTGACGAGACTCTCTGATGAAGCTCTCTCAGGTCACATGCAGTATCAATATTTATCTCATTGTCTGTCCTGACATTTATCCTGTGTGCCCTTTTGTCTTTGGTACTGTTGTGGCTACATTCTAGACATTGTAGACTGAGTGTTAAAATCACTGGATTTTGCACAATCAAGCCATCTTTGCTCCTGTACGTGGTGGAGAGCTGGAGCACCCTGGAGCCACTGGAATTGATCGAGGCGTGATTGTCAGCATGCGTGTCAGTTGAGACGCCTACTGTCACAACACATAACACACACACACACACACACAAAGAGATACAGACAAAAAGACAGTTAGAAACAAAGACATGCACACAAACACCCAGTGCTATCTTGACTGTATCACTGCCCGTGACGCAGCCAATGTCAATCTCTGTGTTTAAAGATTTCACTTTCCACTCTGTGATGTGCACCACTGATACTATTCCATTCCTCCCTACTCAGCAGTACAAGTCTGTCTGCCTCCACAGCACAGCCACCCTGTGCAATACTGGCTATATGCTATCATGGTTCAAGCACATTTGCAATACGTTCTTTTAGTATGTGCTTCTCCGTCCCAGTTTGCACCTGGCCATCCTCAGATTTACACATTTATTCACATCATAAAACTAATCCCAGACTTTGTCTTTGAGAATAACTTCTGTCACAGTTTAAATGACTTTTATCACAATTTATCCAGATTTAAGAACTCAATGTAAAAGATTTCCTGAATTTTAGCTTCAGAGAAGCCATTAGCCATAGCCATAGTCATCAGGCTCTATATACCCTAAACTTTTGTAGCTTAGCCTTGTAGTGTAGCCTTACACACACACTCACACACACACGCACGCACACACACACACACACACGCGCACACACACACACACACACACACACACACACACACACACACACACACACACGTCCTCTCTTGATGGAAAGTTGATGGGAGACACAAAAAACACTACAAAAGTTTAGGGTAACTCAACAGTTTGTGTCTCCCATCAATTTTCCATCAAGAGGATGTGATGTGAGCCATTGAAAAATCTGTGACCAGAGTGAGTCCAGCATGTTGTAAGAGTGGTACAGAGACATGGATCAGTGCCCACCTTCCTGTCTAAAACTAAACAACTTTTACTCCTGCTGCTTGCTTTTCACACTCTTGCCAAAGACAGTCAACACTTCCTGTTCTAAAAGAGACGTCCATATGTTGACAGATCACACAGGAATGCAAGCTTTTTTGCCAAGACTTTTTCCATTTTAGCAGATCATGTGAAAAATCGTTACACTGATCTAGACAGTTCAGTATACTACTTATTGTAAGTCATATCTTTCAATATCTTTAGTTTGTCTCATAAAAGCACAGCTCATGATGACTTGTGAGTGTGGGTGTGAGAATGTGTGTGTATGTGTGTGTGTGTGTGTGTGTGTCACTTTGCCTATTTAGTCTTCAGAAAAAGTTCTTTAGGAATTGTCACTTTGCTGAAAATGTCCTTCAGTTCAAGAGAAAGCTTGAGACACCTTTGTTCAACATGTATCTATTACTGTCGCAGTGACTGTCAGAGTGAATTAGCCCTTTCATCACGGGATCAAGAAATTAATAGGAAGCTAACGAGTTGCTGTTTGTCTTTGTGTTGGACTCGCAGCTGTTCATGAGAGACCTGGCACTGGGGTGAGAACCAGACTGGCAGCTCAAGGCATGGGCACAGGCGCCCCATCTCTGGAGGCCTGTTGAACTGGCCCCTGGGCACCTCGGGTTTCACATCAAGGGCATTTTAATTTGCTCCCGACTCTCATCTGGGAAGAATAGGAGACAAGTAATGAGGGAGCTTGTGCCCACAGCAGAACAGAGCAGAGCTGAGGTGCTACTGCTGCTGAAAGGGCTGTCAAAGAGCGAGGGAATGGAAGAAGGAGAGACAGAAAGAAAGAAAGGGAGAGAGAAAAAGAGAGGTGTGTACATAAGGAGCAAGTGAAGAGTGACTGTGTGAACAGAGAAAGTGTGATGACTAAGTGTGTGTGACAGATTGAGAAAGAGAGAGGGAGAGAGAGAAAGAAAGAGAGAGAGAAAAAAAGAAGTGCAGAGGGAACGTGTTTGCAGTGGGGGGGAGAAAAAGTTAGAGGGTGAGATCCATGAAAGGACAGAGTCTACAGAACGTGTGAGCACTGAGAAAGCGAACAGGGAAAGGAAGAGGATGATATCCAAAAAGCCAAACTCAAAGCCGCTCAAAGTCGCACTGAGCCTGATGTGAAGAGTGTGTGATCACTGCAGAGGTTTGGCCCCACGGGTCTTTGGCTGTCAGCTGAACAAGACGCCAGTCTGTGATTTCCCATTAGGCCAGCTCCACTTACTCAGGGAAACTCATCAGCGACAAACACCTGCAGCGCTCAGTAATTAGCGACCTCGGGAGTACACGCACCAGTCAGTGTCATACTTGCCGTGCACTGCTAACTGTTTCACGGGGGCAAATGTGAGATCACTGCAGAAACTGATGTATCACTGGAGAGGCCTGGGGCAAAAAGGTGTCCTCCCCATGGCATCAGTGTACACAAATTAGTTCAAAAGAACTAGTTCGTTGAACAGGTTTGTTTTTCAATTGAATTTATTACATTTATTAAATTTATAAAAATACATGAACTTTTGATTTTTTGTGAGATTATGAATTACTGTTCAGGCCCTAACTCCAGATAAAATCTTCGTAATGTAGGGTTACTGTCTAGTTGTGATGAATGAAACACATTGTTTGTAATACAAAGTTTAATGAACTTGATCATGAAATAGCTGTCAGTTGAAATAGTGAATTATGACCATGAATTTATATTTATATGTATTTTTTTAACTTGTTCATGTAAAGCTGCAAAACACTGCATGACATAAATACCTATACAGTTGGACAGATAATTTGACATTTTCAAGATTGAGCGTTAAGTGTTAAGTGTAAATATAATCTATATGTCTGCAACTCCTAAAACATTACTGAACAATTGCTGAAAAATGTGTAAATATTATATTGTACGGTCATAGTAGATAGATTGAGTAACACTGACAATGCTGAGATACTAGACACTTACATATAGACCTAAAAGAGTGGGCCCAGCCGGATGTGAAAGACACGCACTTGAGATTTTAAGAGGCATAACCAGGCTGAGAACATGCCAGAACACAAGAGGGGCACTTGAGCCGAGTATTTCACAAAGCCAGGACCTGAGTCAGTGTAACCCGATCAGTGAGAGAGTCGGATGGGAATGACAGAGGACGCCGCAGACACTCTTAAAGCCAAGGAATATGGCATGAGAAAAGGGGCGGCTTGGGCCTTTGTTGGTCTTATCTGTGGGCTGGCGCTGTCGCCACCTCAGTTTGGGATCTGTCTAGCTGTCTCTCAGCTCTCAGGAAAAGTTCAGACACACACACACACACACACACACACACACATTCCCATTGAAAGATAATGATTCAGTGTGTCACAGGCCAAGGCATGCAAGACAGCCATCAATGGAATCTGCCATTGATGGCTGTAAAATAACACACTACACTGAAAAACATATTGCTTTTTTATAGGCTCTGACCATAGCAACTGAATGAAAAATAGCACTGAAGAGGTCAAGCTCTGTCACAATGAGTTGAATTGACAGAACTGTCCATGAAAATCGTCTCCAATTGATTTGAACATTTCAAGTATGTTTTAATCAATAGAGTGGAAAACGACGCTTAAGCCACTTTCCATGCCAGGGAGCCAGGAGTTGCCTCCATACCCACTGGCACTGTTCGGCACAGCCGTCGCACAGCACACATAAATCCAGCTCAACTTGCCTCCATGCCGCACATCGAATATCGCAGCTTACCCTGTGCTGTGTTAACTGCCAGCTCTCCAGGCTGTTTTTTCTAACACTTTAAACAGACAGTTTGTCAGAGGATGCTCAGCTAATGTTATTGCCAGGTGTGAAGTGTGATGATTGCGTGTTGGCAGCCGTCACAGACGCCCTGGAGCTGGCCTGTGACCAGGTATCTGTGTTGGTTAGAGAGAGAGAGAGAGAGAAGGAAAGCGAAAAAGAGAGAGTGACGTGCACGTTGATGAGAGTTAAGTGCATTACCGTGGTGGTCTGGAAAATGGCGGTCAGCATTTCTCGCGCTTGGCCGGCCAAAACCCAGCAGCGGCACGGCCGTAGGTCCTGGGAGAAGCATGCGAGGGCTGCGCAACTCAGCTCTGCTCTGCTCCTCAATGGATTGCTTTCATTTTTCAGACTTCTCTCCAAGCTCATACCCCCCACCCACCCCAAAAATGACAAGAAATCACACCTTTCATCGACTCCTGGGCCAAGGAAAATACAAGAATTGAGTTTCAAGCTGAGCAGCTTGACCTGCAAATGTAAATGACACACAATGACAGATTTGAGGCCATTCACCCCTTAATGACCCTCTTTTAGCCACACACATGAAACTGCTAGCGCCTAGAGAGTAGCTGTGCCCTCGCTCACCTTCATCAAGTCTCAAGGGTTGGACGAGGTGGCAGTTAGAAACTATAAAGCGTTGGGCAGAGGTCCTGTATCTGCACATCAGACATGAAAATATTGTCCATCTGTGGCATCTGGCAGAAGCACTTGAGTCCTCCTGTAATCTAATCATCGGACACTTCAGTCTCTCGTTCTCCAGCTATGACCCGCATGCTGATCCAACACAAGGATGCCTCGGTGTTTCGCTTAGAGTTCGTTTGGGATCGCCTGCCAAATTAGCAGCACTGATTACTCCCCCAGCACAAAACAAGCCATTTTTTTCTTTTGTTGACACAATCTGTCACAGATGAGAAACCAAAATGTGCTTTAAATTCTTCAGTGGCTTCTCTCATCAAGAGAGGCAAAGCACAGCAGGTCTCTCAGAAGAGATTTACCCCCATAGAAGCTAAAGAACAAAAAGTATTTGGTGGTGGTGATAGTGGTGGTGGGGGGGTCCCAGAAGTCTGGCACTTAGGTTATACTGGGAACCCCATCAATCATGGCATGACTAGTTTTGAAGGGAGCGCAACATCAGAAAAGCACCCCCCAACACTCACAATCTTTGAAATAATAGTAACAAGGCTCAATAGGCTGTTAACCTCATCAGACTTCAGAAAAATCATGATGAAAAGACACACTCATATTGTATGATTTATTCAACAAATACAGTGGGCAGACTGGCTCGGGCAGGCCGCTCTTGGTCTCAGAGGTGAACCTGCTCGTGCTCACAATGTAATGAGCTGTCTCAGAGTCTCTTTCATCTTAATGGGTACATCAGTCTCAATTTGAACAGCTCCATAACAACCCAGCAGCAGGTGATGCATCCATCTTTCTTGAGATTAGAAAAGGTTTTAGTTATTGTTACTTGAGAAGCATAGTCATACAGCTTTGCGATCTGTTCCATTTGCTTGTTGTTTTTCAACAAAGGCATGGAAGGTGTGGAAACATGTTCTGCACTGCACAAGTCAAGCATCAAAGCAGGTCATTGATGTGAAGAAAATGTGATCAGAATAGAAACATTAAAGTGACAGACTGAATGATAGGCCATGAAAGCTTGATTTGGTGGATCAGAATTTTAAGATAGAATTTTCAGGGATTTTCCAATGTTGTGGACAAGGATGTGGTTGGCTGTTATTTACCTGTGCTGTGAAACAATTCAATTCTCCTTCCTTTCTCCACTTCTCCACCTGCTCTTTCTTGCTCTCTCTCTTCTTCTCTCTCTCTTTCTCTGTCACACACTCCCATTCACACCCACGCACACACACACACACACACACACACACACACACACACACACACACACACACACACACACAAGCACAGACATACACAAGCACACACACACAAATACAGACATACTTGGAAGAAGGCTGAGTCACGGCCATGTCCTCACTGATACTCTCCAAACACAGAGCCTAGCTCTCAGAGGAAACCCGACTCCTCCTTTGTCGCTTGGCGTAAGTGGTAGCTGCAGACAGACTTGACATTTAGCTGGCCTGTCACACAAGGAAGGAGGGACCCTCCAGTTCTGATTTCTCCCCCATTTTAAATAAATGAGGCTGTTTACTTAACACGGCCAGGTTTTAATCATATCCAATGGTGCTTTTAAAAGATTAAACACTTGGCTCTTTCGCACACCAAAAGAGCTGTCTAAAAATGGGACCCAGAGGTTCCTTGCGTGCAGGGGAGTGGAAGGGGTTTATGACTCACAGCACCTGTTAAATCCTGGGTGAATCATACATCTAAGCCAAGGTGAGTCACCTGTGATTTTGCTGTGAACATTGAGAGCTGAAAACAGCGATAGCATCGCAAAACTAAAGGCATGCCCCTCAGAGTGTTGACTCTACAGAGCAAAAGTCAGAGCCCATCAAAGCCAGTGACATGTTTATTGTTGCACTGCATGTATTTCTCTGTCACATCATTTCACATTCAATTTGAGCTCACATTCCATGGGTTTAGACACACTACATTTTCCTTCCATTTCATGCAAGACAACAAGGTTTCAAAAGCCATTTTTGAGTGAGGGTCGACATGGCAACAGAGCTCGGACCAGTATTAATTTCTACCACATTCCTCAGCAACAGCATTTAAATAGAAGAGACTAAAGGCTTGGCGATGAGTTGTCCACAGTGAGTAAATGCTTGGAAACCCACCCAAGCAGAGGATGGCTCTTAGACCAAGTGATTAAGTGCTCTTTAGACTCTCAGTGACTCGCGGCCCCTCAGGTCACGCTCACCTGTCAGGACCTCCATCACAGCATCCTCTCCCCATCCCCCGCCCCCTGCATTACAGGGTGGGTCACGGCCAAAAAACCCTTCCCTTCACCCAAACACAAGCCTCTCACTGATGCCGCAGCAATACACCCATGACATATTACCTTAGTGGACTTCATTTAACATGAGGATATGGAAAAAAGATGGATGTTGTGATGCTTTTAACATTTATGGGTCCAAGTGCCAATGGAGTCACTTTCTGACTCACTTTCTGTCTGTTCTCTACTGTCCTCTCAATAAAGACTTTAAAAAGCCCATAAATAAATTGCATTAATTAAACTACGTCATGTAAGGGATAACATTCTAAGAGGTGGTCATTATCGTGGGATAACTCCCGACAGAGTGATGGAAGACCGGTGCCTGCGGAGGGCTCTTGAATCACCCTGAAGGGAGTTATTCCATGATAATGACCGCCTTGCAGAATGTTATCACACCTATTATACAGCTACCTATTGAATACATTAATAACATGACAAAGAAAGCATGTTTATCATTGCTATCACAGTAATTTTAATGATTATAACGGATAATACCTTCCGCGAAAAAAACAGTAGTCCACAAATCACTTGATTGGTTATGACAATGTTCTAATTCACTTTCCTTAACTGTGGTCTGTTATACTTAGCAAGGGACCGTTATGAAGAAATATCAGACCGTGGAACATTAGGAAGTCCCACTGAAGTGAATGGAGCATTCTTAAGCATTATAAAGAGCTGTGGGACTATTATACTGCAGCACCTTGAAGAGTTTTTGACATGGAGAGCCATAGTCAAGCTAAGGGGGAGACAACACACCTTTAATGTCTCACAGGAGCTTTTTTAGATTCAAAAACAGGCTAAAGGTGTATTGATTAGGCTCAGGATAAAAGTGACATGAAACCATGAAAGTAAGATTGCCTTATGTTGCATCAACTCACTACAAAGCCTTTGTGTTACAAGCTGAGACTCCAGAAAAGAAAAACCAGCAGCATTGGCTCAAGGTAAGCCTCAACACAAATATAAAAACAGCTCAGTAAAAGCCATTTAACCTATTAAAAAGGATGATATTAAGAAAATTAGACAAATGAGCCCAAACAAAAATAATTCTCTTGAGTCCAAGTGCTTCGGACAACTGTTGCTGACAGGGTGTTTTTGAGAGAACAACTTTGTACGGCTGCCATCTTGATTTATCTGACACAACAGGTGAAATCACACACCGTTATGAGTCCTGCATGGAGTGCTTGGAATCTTGGGGTTTAACAACAACAACTCACCCATGCCACTGTTGCTGATGGTCCCAGGGACGTGACACTGACAAGGAGGGTTGACTTCGGGGTTGTTGTGGGTGCTTTGTCTGCATTAAGCCATAGAGTGTTCAATGGCTGGGGCCAAAGGCCTGGGGACATGGAGACAGCTCCAGCTCACTGTCCTTCTACCTGTGTGGATGCTGGACTAATCACATCAGTTAACACACCACCAAGCTCATCAGCCTTGCAGCCCCTGGATAGGTGAGGAGAGAGAGAGAGACAGAGAGAAAGAGAGAGAGAGTAATTAATGAAGATGAGCTATTGCAGGAAGGTATGTGGAGGGACAAATTAGATTATGAAGCTCTAATACCTTAACTGCTCACTACTGCTCGCCTGTGGAACAACAACTCTGAACTAGTCTGAGACACTGATACCATTAACCTCTGCACACCTCTTAATTAATGACATAATCATAGAAATAGCCATTAGCTGGCATAAAATTAAGACTTATTCTGCTGTGTAAATGATGTTGCCTTAAAAAGCATTAACATTTTAAAATAATTTAGAGGCCCCTACAAATCTCAGCTTTTATCTCCAATATTGTCTAATGTTTGCCTGCACAAACAAATTGAGATGACAAGAGAAAAGAAGTGTTATAGACCATATTGAACAGCACATCTTAGTTTTCCTAACAAAGACTAAACAGGGCGAGATTAGGACAGGACCCCGTAGCCATGCAAGCCCAAATCTGATGCACTGCAGTCAGTTCCCATGACGTGTGGTGGCGTCTTGGCCGGGCAGCACTGGTGGCGGTGGTGAGTGCAAGCATAGGAGGTTTATCAAACTGATAAGGATTTCGCAGTCTCCCCTTAGTCACCTGTGTTTGGGGGAGAGGGCCACCTTCACCCACACATCAGGAGACAGGTGATGATAGCACGGGTGTTTATCACAACCCCACTCCACCACAGGAGGCACAGAAGCACTCTCTCTCTCTCTCTGTCTCTCTCTAGCTACACCCACCATACACACACACACATACATACATACAGAGAGAGAGAGAGAGAGAGAGAGAGAGATACGATTCTCCCCATCACTGGTGGGCTGCCACATTAGTGATGTATATGAGCTCTCCATTATCTGGCTGTGTGTGGAGACAATGTGGCGGGAGACAGCATGTTTATATTTTTGTAGAGATGGCTGTTGTGGATGACTGCTTGTCACAGCCACAGAGGAGGATGGATGTCACAGGAACAGGGAACTTTCTCACACTGTGACGTCTGATAAGGCTCACAAAGACACACATGCTGTGCAGCTGTCAAAAAGGCATCTCTAGGATTTCTAACATTACAGGATTTTTATTGATTTCAATACTTAAGTGGAAGAACATAGAATAAAAATAGAGATGTATAGCCTATTTGTTCACTGCACACCAATGCCTAGATTAAGACAGTTTTTCTACATTGGAGTTACCAAATAATTAGTTAAGGCAAAAGAAATACCTAAAAGGCCATGCTTTCATCCCATTACTACTCCTACATGTTCACCTGGTCTGAACCAGTAGGCTTAATATTTTTCTTGTATTTAGCCTATCCCAAAAGCTCTTCTGTGATTATTCGTAAGTGGGAGAGATGGCATATCAAAGTATCAGTGCCTGGCTGTTTGTTCTGACTGGGATTAATGAAAAGGAAAACATCTGAATTAAACATGATACAATGTTTAATTAGCAGGCTAGGCAGGGCACTTTGCAATTATAATGTGACCTCGTTAGGAAAGGTTAAAAGATGTCGCCCTGGCATGGATTCTGCCTGTTTACACAGAAATAATAATTAATCTTTGTTTGCTTGAGGTTTGTTTGAGAGACAGTGATCCAGAGTAAGGTTAGTGTGTGTAAAAAGAAACAAATGCAGAGGTAGAAATACAAAAATAAAGCAAATTCTCCCTCGGGGTGAAAGGGAATCTGGTTTGATCAGTGCACTGGAAAGCACCACACAAATGCATCCCAGCAAAAGAAACAAAATGAAAACCGGGACTTTATCAGGACAAAAATGGCTTCTGTGATGTTAACTTGGTTGGACAGTGTGACAGGACTCTGTGTAAACGAGGTAACTTGACATGATGTGAACCGCACAAACCGCCCCAGAGAGCAAGCAAGCCAACAGAAAACCACAGTGGCACAATGTTATTTCTTCAATTTCATTTTCTTTATCTTTTACAGCCTGCTGTTTTTGGTCAATGCTATTTGGAATGAATCTTAAATGAACAAGTTTAAGTCCAAAATGGTATTTGGCATAAAGTGGCAACCAGGCTATGGTTCTGACACTGAAGATCTGTCAGTCAGCCACTGGCTAATCCATAAAGTAAGAAAAGGGAAAAGAAAACTGAGGCAGGCTCAATTAGCCTATAGTAATCCCCAAAACACTCCCATATTTCCCTCCATTTTGACTTATTTGAAGTGGTTAGCTTATACAAGTAGCCATGAATTACAGTTTTTTTCTGATTGCTTAGGCACAGTTTTTGAAACATTTGGCTATTTTTGCAAAACTCAAGCAAAAAATCACCCAACTAGTAAAACATCATAAATTACCTACAAAAGCACTTTTTGCACTCTTTGCAAAAACATTTTTGCTGAACTCTTCACTCTATTTTCAAAATAGTGTTTTTGTACACAAATAATACAAATAATAAAATTAATAAGCACACAAAGAACCAACTACACACTGACAGTAAGAATGGAAAACACAATTGGGTTTTGCATGCTCTTTGTGCAGGGCATGTTACACACACACACACACACACACACACACATATTTACAGTAAAGTTTTCGTAGAGATTTTGATTCTACCCTAGTACTTCATCCTTCTTTCCCTTTGCTCCATTTTTTCACTTCCTTGTCCCTCCTCATTTCTTCCCCTTTTCTGCTCCTCTAATTCTCACACCTCTTTCACTCTCTGCCCAATATAGTCCAAAACTGTAATCTAGACAAATCCTTACCTGTCTTTTTTCTGTGTAGTAATTATCAAAAGTGTTTTGACGTGTAGGAAGGCAATTCTCAAAATAGTGTGGGTACAAGACACAGCAGTTTATTTGTTTTCTACAAGTGTGCTATAAAATTGCAAAAATTGTATTACAAAATTGTCTACAATATTACAATATTACAAATTGTCTACGAGTGTTAACAGTTTCAGATATCGTACTAAAAGAATCACAGACATGGAAAAGCAATGCACCGGATGGAAGCCTACAAAGAAACCCGAGAAAACCAACAACCTCCCGAACGCATTTACGGCTCCGTTTGAAATAGAGTTAGTGCGCGCTCTTGTGGTGAAAAGACAGACTAGTCCTTTGGAATCTGTTTATTGCTGCTTAGCAACAAGACAGGGAAGTCTGAAGACGACAGCCGCAGCTGTTTTGTGGTTTTGCCAGTTTTGTTGAAAGAACGAATCTTAATTTCACATGGCAGACAAAAAGACGAAGGAAAAAGATCCCGTTGACATCGTTCACCAGAATGCCATCCACGTCGAGACGATTTTGAAAGAACAGAGATGCCAGAAGCTTTATACAAAGTTCAGCATCAACCCATACAAGAAACGTATGCAAATTACGAGGTTCTTTTCCATTCCCTGACGTTTCAATCAGATGTGTAATATAATTTTGTGAATTGTTAACTTATGTGTTATTGTTAATCCGTTAACTTGTTAAATGTTTTGCCTTTTCAGTCCATGTTCTGACTGATAAGCCAATGTCGAGGAGCACTCACGAGCAGGTGGATGAGGACCGTGAGTAGGCTAAACTTGTTACAAAATATAGCCTCAGTAACATGAGTATGATATCAAGCTACGGTTTAGATGCTGTTTAATCGCAATTTTACCATTGTCCTTTGTAAACAACTACAGCTGCGTTCCTGAGGATAATTCATGGAGCGCACCTAGAACCTACAAAGAAGTACACTCACCCAATGACCGAAAGTCAAGAGATTGGCTGGATATCTTCTCCTCTGGTAAAGTGTGTGGTTCACTGAAAGCTCAGCTTTTTTTGGTCAAAGATCTGAGCTGTATGGACTTTATCAACGGTGGTTCCAGTGACAACAAATACTATATATATATATGATACTAATAAATGAATTGTTTGTTGAACTGCATCATATGTCCTTTGTTACCCTTCTCAGATTGTGTCTGACCGCAGTGACCGGAGGCTCAACTTCCCCCGGCAAAACTCTGAAATCACAAAGTATATGGATGCTGCTTGGCGCCTCAAAGAACAGACGCAAAACCTGCATTAAATGTTGCCCGCCAACACTGCAGGGAACAGCTGCTCTATAAATCAAAGACTGTTGACAGACAACCATGTATTCATGTTATTTGTATTTGGTTACCTTTAGGCTGAATGTCACACAATGACAGATAGCTTGAGCTAACTTGTTCTTTTTTATGCTAAATAAAGTGGAAGTGGAAATCACTGTCTTGCCAAAAGATACTGTGCAACTTTCTCATTAAATCATCCCATATTAGCCATATCGACTTATCAAAAGGCTACATAAATAATGATCAATATTTCAAAATGCCACACTATGACACATGATCAATTGCATTGTATGTCTCAAGAGTTCAATCACAATGACTTCAACTAAGTAGTTATGCCAGTTTCAAAAGGATACTAGAGGATTATATTTTATTTATCATTGTACATTTAGCCTGGACTACTTGAAAGATCAGACCAATTGTGAAGGTAACAGAACAGTCCAGCCATGTTAACCCTCTGTTAATCCCATCACTGTAATGTAAATGGCGATTGTACACAATAGTGATGACTTATCATAGTGAAAGAAAAACTGAGGTAAAGGCTCTGGTGTGTGTCTGCACTTTTGTAATTATTCTAGGGCACGCATAAAGACAAACCTTGATAAACAGTCTCAACCTTGATACAGTCTATGGTGACACAAATGAGAAAAAATGACACAAATCTTCTTGCTCCATAGAAAAAAACCAGATCCTTCAACTCATGAGCTCATCTTTTCAGAGCCCTTTATGGGAAAAACAAAGCAAGAGCCCTTACTGTAGAATTCTCAGTACCTCACCTCCTGCTGCTTTGTCTGCGATGCTTTTTATTTGACATATTTCTAAAGTTTGATTTGAAAGATACTCTTATAATGCAAACTTATCTACATGTTATACCCAAAGTATACTGATGAGTTTCCATTAACCAAAACATGGAATATAACCTCTCAAGAATGTAGATCATTAAAGCGTGTAGATCATATAAATGCGACACATAAGGAAGAGGAAGCAAATGAGTCAGGCCAGTCTAGGTGATTCCCACTTCACACTGATGAAGTGTGAATCACCTAGACTGGCCTGACTCATTTGCTTCCTCTGTCCACATACACCACAATCATTTCTTCTGAGTGTCATCCCTGCCTCCCACTGGCTGACTTTCTTGTCACCAACTCCTCCTGAATGGACTGCGACCAACTTCACAGGTGGCCCATGCCAGGACCGACTCTCCTTCCTAGAGGCCCTGTGACCCACCCCTTCTTGATGGCACTGTCAAAATTGACCCACCCAATGCTACTCCCATGATCGATCTCACTTCTTCACTTTAACATTATGTCTGGCTGCTACTACCCTGTCCAGCCAGAACTTTGGACAACCACATATGGCCTGACTACCATATAATGTTGTCTGACAATATTTTAGAATTATTATGATGCTCAGCTAAAACCATGGACAAATTGTAGTTTATCATAGTAACTACTGACTGTACTTTTGCTGCATGACCCCCAGCAGTTGGGTTGCCCTTTGAGCCGTGGATCTGCCCTAGATTTCTTCCTAGACTAACCACCACAAGGGAGTTTTGCACTTTCTCATAGTAAGATTTTTCTTTATGTCAAAGCAAAAATAAATCCATGGATCTAAACAGAATTCTAACTTTCCTTTTCATTGTGATGAACATAATGATGAAGGTCAATATTCCATGGCAACCATGGCAACCAATAATGCTGCTGCATTCTAACAGAAATTCTATAAACATTATTCTTCCAGCATGTTCATCCACTTACAGGTGAGTTTTTATGCTGGTCCCCCATAAGTAAACTATGCATGGTAAAGTTTGACTAAAACTTTAAATGTCCTACAAATAAGGGTTTTCTATATCTCACAAAGGATGTTAAATTCAAAGTAATTCAAGTAAAGTCAAAATGATCAATAGTCTTGAAGAGATTAATCAGATTTAAAAATCCTCAGTAGCTGACTAATGATCACAGCCATTTTGAATTGGTTTTCTTCTCCACCTAGCAGTAAGCAGCAAGCTTTGATGTGACACAGTAGAGTAATGTCTGCCGTGGTGGCCCAATGTCATCACATTTTTGGCCTGAGAACTGGAGTGGCCAACAATGTGTCCTTCTTTGATGAACAAACAGTAATCTTCCCCTCTGGGAACAACTGTGTGCGTTACAACTTTGACCAGAAATGGCAGCGATTCATACCAGGTACATCTGTTTCAAAATGTGTACTTTTCAGATTTGATTCACCAATGTCCATTTTACTGTTTTTTTTCTGTAAATATTGACATAAAAACTGCATGCACTAAAAAATGCAGAACTTTATAGCAGAAATGCAGTATTTTGTACACAGAAATATTACAGCGCTACTGTTTGCTTTAAAAACTTGAAGATGCCTACAGGCAGAAGAGAACATGCTATTATATTGAAATGTGCAGCAGTCATATCAAACCAGATGGAAACTTTATGTACTTTTCATAGGTCTATAGACATGAAATATAAATCAATATAAATCACCATTTATCTATTTACAATTTGAAAAAACCTGACCGTTAAAGATGTTTATTCTAAACACCCCTGCATGCACATAACTGATGCTGGCAGACTGAAATAAAAAAAACAACATGACAGATAGATCTGAACAAACCTTTAATAACACGCTATAAACGGTCCATCATGACTCCCTCTGCAGGCCTGGAGAAAAGCCTCGACATGTATGCCCTGGCCATCAGCCCAAACAAGCGGTACCTTGCTGTGTCAGAGCTTGGTGAGCGAGCGATCATCACCATCTACGACCTGCAACATGAACAGTGCCGCAAGAGAAAAGTGCTTACAGGTGGTGATCTCGCCATCACAGAGTTTGTGTCTATGGCCTTTTCTCCGGACTGTAAATACTTTGTGGCCCAGTCGGCTGGCCCGGACTGGGTCCTCTTCTACTGGATGTGGGAGAGGCAGAAGGTCATGGCCACAGTCAAGACCACCATTATTACTAACCCCATCTCTCAGGTAGGTTAACTGTGTTTGTGATAAGATGTCCAAAAATGGATCAGCATGTTCAAGAGACTGCGTAAGACTTGACCTGGAGTGTGTACTCATCCTGTGAAGACCTAGTCCTACTTTATAATACAATATGGACAGGGCTAGATAGGCATAGACCCCACCCCTACTTTGAAATACATTACAGAACTATGCATGGTCAGAGACACTGCATGCTGTGTAATTTCTGTTTAATTGAAATGTATTGATTTTTAATGGAGAGCTATTTGTAGGGCTGAAATAGTGCATCCCTAAGTGTTCAATGTTCAACATTCAAATTCACATTCAACATGTCCAGCAGTCCTTGAGCCAGAGGGTTGGTCGGTACCATGAGGGCAGTAAGGCACATAGTGATTTATAGAATGGTATACAAGGATACAAGGAAAGTTTACTGTCACATGCATATAGTTTCTGGGGGTTAAAAATGCAGTGAAGGCAGGGGTGGAGTGGCAGTGTGCTGTGTGTATGTAAGGGGTGGGGGGGCTTATTGGTGATGGTAGTGGTGGGGGGGCAGTGTGCTGTGTATATGCAGGAGGGGCTTACTGTTGAAGACAGGGGTGGTGAGCAGTGTGCTGTGTATATGTGGGGGAAGGGGGGGCAGGGATGGTGGGCAGTGTACTGTGTGCATGTGGGTGATTGGGTGTGTGTGTGTTGGGGAGGGGGGGGCAGTAGTGTGCTGTATGTATGTAGGGGTGGGGTGGAAGTTCAAACAAGGTCTTTAGGTTGTCAGGTCTTTGGCTCGATGGGTGGTGGAGAGGAATCCATGTAGTGGTCCATGTAGTGGGGGGTGTATACAGTACTGCAAGTCAAGTGCGTGTGAGTGTGTGTGTGTGTGTGTGTGTGTGTGTGTGTGTGTGTGTGTGAGTGTGCAATGTGTTTAAGTCAGTATAGTGTGTGTTTAAAGTTCAGATGGCCTGAGAATAGAAACTTCTGAGGCGTCTTCTTCATCTCAGTTGCTTGAACAGTCCATTATTTGGATGAGAAAAGTCCCTCAGAATCTTTTGGAATCTTAGAAGTACTCTTCTGCAGGACAAGGAGTTGAGTCCTGATAGTGCAAACTTGCAAACGTGTAGATGTTATACAGCAGGGAGCTCAAAAAGCGAACCCCAGTGTTGATGGTTAATGTGTCAGACGTCAGACCGCCAACTCTAACCATTTGTGAACGGTTAGTGAGTAAGTCAGATATCCAGTGACACAGTGTGGTGTTCATCTTTGCGACTAAGGTGAGGGGTACTATCGTGTTGAAAGCTAAAGTCAATGACTAGCATTCTCACATGATTCCCCTTCCCCTCCTCCAGGTGAGTTAGGGTGGTGGGGAGGAGGTTTGAGGTGGCATCCTGTCTGGACCTGTTGGCTCTGTAGGCAAATTGGAGGGAGCCAAAAAAGCTTGGGAGGGATGAGCAGATAATGCCTCAAGCCTCTCAAAACACTTCAGGGCCATCAGGCAGTAGTCATTTAGACATGATGGACTTTTGTTTTTCAGCACAGGAACAATAATGGACTGCTTGTACCAAGTAGGAATTGTGTCTTGAGCCAATGATATGTTGAAGATGTAGGTGAACACAGGGGCTAACTGAGCAGAGCAGGGTTTCAGAACCTGTTAGAAATGCCATCCGCTCCGGCAGCTTTTCTGCAATTAACCTTCCAGTAGCACTGCTTTGCTTCTTTAATAGTTCGCAAACTGTCTGAAACTGCTTTGTATTCCGATATATCGCCTGAAATAAGCCCTGCATTATGTGGTGGTTTATGTCTAATGTAATTCTTACTTCTTTGTCCACTCATGGCTTCTAGTTAGACAAGCTTTATAGTTGGGATGATAGAATCAATTAGCAGATTCATGAAACTACTTCCGTAAACTTGTTGATATCAACAACAAAGGTTGTTTGCAATATGTGCGTGTGGGAAAAATGGCAAGTGTTGTAGTGAAGAGACTGACAGGCACAGGCTGAGACTGTATTTCAGTGTTCATAAGTCTTGTCACTTGGTGGAAAAAACTGTTCTGGAGTCTGGTGGACCGAGCCTTAACACTACGATATCACTTGCCAGATGGTAGCAGCTGAAACTGCACATGACTAGGATGACTATGGGGTCCTTACTGATTCTATTAGCCTTCCTGATGCATTGCCTTTTATATATGCCTATCATAGTCCTGGGTGGAGGGCGGATCACATCCACAGATGCTTTGTGCTGTGCGCAAAACTCTTTGCAGTGCCTTGCGTTTGGTTACTGTCTTTATACAAACAGTTTGCCTTTATACAGACAGATTCTCTGTTTTGATTGTTGCATATATTTAAGTTTATGATGCCTCATTTACACATTTCAGAAATCTTTGAAAAAAAATGTAAATAATCAACTGAGGAAGTTTTGTGGGGACATCTGTTAATGATTATTTGCCCTATTCACCTGCATATGCTTATAATGGACATAAACAGGCTGATAAAATTTAAAAAGCTACCCTGAATGCAATGCTATCACATAATTTCTAACTCTAGGGCTTTTGGCACACCTTGCCAAAAAAAACAATGAGACTTACTGTCCTTGATTGGTACCAATGGGCCAAATTTGGGGATTTGACTCAAGGACTACAGACCTTTTGAAAAATGTTGTTTTTGTTTGCAAAGGGGGGTCACACTGTAAGCCTATATACCCACAGGCAAAGCATACCCAAGCAGCGACTCTAAGTGTAGACTGACCCCAAACTATTTCTCTGCTGCTTTGAGGAGCAGAGCTGCTGCTTTGTATGTTAATGTATGAAAGTAAATCTTTTGTCATCTGACAGTTATCCATGCGTCTTTAGATAGACTACTATGCATGACACATAAATGCTTAAAAAGTAGCACAAATAACACAATATTATGTTTTTTTTGTTTGTTTTTTGAATGAACTTGAATGAATGTTATGTAGTGTTAACTAGACCTGGTAATCACACTTTTTTTCATCCCATGCTAGTTCTGTGCATGCTCAAAATGTGTTGCTAGTAGTATTAGCTAGTAAACTTCTGTATGCCTTCCGCCTTGAAATATAGTGGGGACCAAATGTTTCCTTCACATTTGTTTACTCTTCCCAAACACATCATCCCTCTGTTATTACGAGAATAAGATATTTCAAAGGCCCGATTTATTCCAGTCTTGAACATTCTCTTCCAGGTCAGCTTTAGCCCCTATGACAACACTCAGATCTGTGTAACTGGCTATGGGGTCCTGAAGGTCTTCCGGTTCACAGAGGGCATGCTTAAACAAACCGCCTTTCAGAAACTGGACACCCAGAATATTCTGTCCCATGCCTGGGTCTCTGAAGAGCGCATAATCGCAGGCACGGCGAAAGGCAGGCTGATGGTGTTTCTGTCGGGCGACCTGCGCTGGGAGATGAGTGTTGTGTCCAAAGCCTCTGAGAGGCCAGTAGAGAACATGTCCAGCAAGGGCAGGTGCGTCTTCTAATGATATGCTGCAACCTCCCCACACACACACAAACAAACACACACAAGCACACACACTCCTCTTATCACTGGCATTTGCTCCATGCTTCGTAATCTCTGTCTTCCATTTTACAAAATACATCAAAACTACAACAAGTTTTGGCTATTCACATGATGGTTTAAAGTAATGGATGAAAAAACTGAATGGTGACTTCATCTTACTGGGAATACCAGTATATGCACAGGACCCTGGCCTACCCTGGACAGATGAACCTGTCAACAATCCCACTAATCACCGTTCACAACATTAAAAAAATTGTGAATAATTGCAGGCTACATTGTTGCCAAAACTGCCATTACATCTCCATTTTTTGCTGTCAAAATACTCATAATCAAAAATAAATCAATCTCCCGTTGACCCAGGCCCAGGTTGGTTGGAGGTCTAGCAGTTCTGAAAAGTTTTATTGGGCACTTTTTCATGGCAGACCTTTGTAATATAGCCTATATATCCACACATAACAGCACTGCTATTACACCTGGAAGGAGGTGAGAACAGAACAAACACATTACTTCCTTGTGTCATAGAGGGTGTTTTAACAATATTGCTCAGCTGTGGAGGCAACACTACTCTGCCTTATTTAACTGTGTCAAGAGTGACCCCCACGAAATGAGTAATATCTCCAACAGGGATACATTAATTTCAGTGAAGTACATCATGTATTAAAACAGCTAGCTGATAAAAAGCAAGTGGCTCTGACCACATCTCAGCAGAACACCTCAAGTTTGCAAGCCCTAAGTCTGCAGCACTGCTTGTCATTTGTTTTACTATCTTCATATCTCAGGGACTGCTGCCTAATTCTACAACAGAGTATTAGGGCCACACATGAAGAACAAAAAATATTTTTGCCATAACGAGATTAAAGTTGACATTAAACTCGAAATTTCGAGAATGAAGTTGAAATGTCATGTTGACTTTAAACTCAAAATGTTGAGAAAAAAGTTGAAGTTAGTTCAAACTAGTTTGGAGAGAGCAACCTCTCCACAGGACCTGCACTGAATCTCACTGTAATCTTTTTTGTTTTTGTTTAGCTTTGTTCTGTTTGTCTGTTTTTTACATTGGGCATGTACAGTCTGCGTGTTCTTTTGGACTCCGAGTCTAGCAAATGAAGATGGTGATGATGATGATGATGATGATGATATTGTATTTAGACAAGGGTACAGTTAAGTCACTTTTCCCATACAATGACAGGCTATATTATATTATAAATGTGTGAACCATTCCGCATTCCCCCTCCAACCATTCCCCGCCCCCCGCCAGTGCTGCAAAGCCCGTCCGCAAATCCGAGTCTGAAGAGATCCACACTGAGATGCCCCGTGTGACTGCCATTATAGCCTATTCTAAAGGGTTTGCATGTGCCGCTGGTCCTGGGAAAGTGCTACTGTATGAGAAAATTGAGGAAAAAGAAACTTACAAGAAAAGCAGAGAAATACAGGTAATAGCTGCTTCTTAGCTCGATGTGTTATCTTGAGTTGCTTGTCTTGTATGTTTGCATGGTTTTGTGTTGTCCATTGCTGTGTCTGGGCGTGCAAATGCAGAAGTAGGTTTTTATGGCATGTTGTACATGTGTGTGTTTCCTCCATGCATATTATGTATGTGTGTGTGTGCATATTTGGTGTATGCACATTTGGTTGGTGTATAACCCTGTGTGTGTGTGTGTGTGTGTGTGTCTTCTCCCCAGATTCCCCAGGACCCCAGTAGGAGTGACCCTGGTCGTGCGGAGCAGCAACAGATCATGTCTATGGCCATTAGCCCAGCAGAGGAGACTCTGGTGACCAGCACAGACTTCAGCCAGCTCTATTGCATAACTCTGTCCACTGCAGAAATGAGCAAGGTCTCTACAGGAGGCTCCTTAAGCCCATCTAATTTAAATATGGCACAAACTGTTACCTCAATAGACATTTTCCTATCTAAAATTAAGATTGCTCGTGATCATTTGTACGGCTAATTTGATTGTGTCTCAGTGTGTGTAAGTAACAGTGCATGCTGGCTGTGTGACCTTGGCAGGGTGAGCTGGCTCACTTTGAGTATCTGTCCCACTCCTTACACTCGGGCTGCATCACTGGTCTGTCTGTCTGCGTCCGTAAACCCATCATTGCTACATGCTCACTGGACCAGTCTGTTCGCATATGGAACTTTGAGACAAAGTATGGAGAATGCCACTCATGGGGGTTTGACAGAGACATATGGACTAGTTATTCTTATCACTTCATTCTTTTTCTGTTTCCCATCTGTATTTAAGGAATTCCTTGTCAAAAATGTTATTCAAATATGTACAAATGAATTGAATGCATTTTAGTTCTTTTTGGCTCTTTTCCATCCTCAGCACGCTTGAGCTTTCTAAGGAGCTTCAAGAGGAGGCCTTCAGTGTTGCTCTGCACCCCTCTGGCCTCTATGTGCTGGTGGGCTTCTCCAGCAAGCTCCGCCTGATGAACCTGCTCATCGACGACATCAGGACCTTCAAGGAGTTCACCGTGCGAGGCTGCAGAGAGGTTAGCAATTTTCCGTCCAGTGCCACAAATTAATAGAAGTGTCCCATGTCATGTTTGTTTTTTCTGTGTCTTGCTCACTGTCTCATTTTTCCCTTGTTGTGCAGTGTGCTTTTAGTAATGGTGGTCACATGTTTGCTGCTGTCAATGGCAATGTCATCCACATTTACTCCACTACCACCTTTGAGAACACAGTCAACCTGAAGGGTCACAATGGCAAGGTAATACACAAGGGTGCTGAACAAACAGACCGGGTGAACTTAGCTGAACCTGCTAGCTGTACTATATATGGACATGTGCCTTAAAATGATATTCCTGTTGTACTAGGGTCTTATAAGCCCCCTACTAACTAAAGCTAATTTACTTACTCTTAATAAGCGGTAATTAGGGGATTATATTGGAGAGATTCTTAGTCAATGGCCATGCTGAAGAAGGTATTAATAAGTGATGTGTAATGACTAACAAATGGCCAGAACAAATGCGTCAACACCAGACCCACTCAACCTCAACTGAGATTTGAGCAGCAGTCTGGGTTTAGCCTGGCTAGCTGGTCAATGCACTCCTATGATTTTAGTGCATGGTGTCACAATGATAAGTAGGCTATAATGCTATACATGATATGGAAAACCATACACCCTATGTTATTAGTGCGGACACTTTAAAAGTGGTGTTTTGATGCAGTTTAATAAAAGCTGTATGGGTTATTAACAGTTTTACAAGTCCATTTTCTTTCACCTGTATATAATTAATTAATTATAATTAATTCCAGTTTGGCTGGAATTGGACTGGAATGTTATATTTAATTTTAAAAAAATCACTTGAGAAACAGACAGTCTTAACAGAGGCTTATTGCATCTATTCTATCAGTCTATAAGTAGTCTTTGGTAGTGTTTCAGTATTGACATCAAGATGTTTCAGGAAGTCATCACTGTATAATGACAACAACTAGTACATACTCTATATCCATGTAAATATAGGGACTGTTGTGCATTTGTCAATGTTGGGGCAATAGTGGTGCAAGTGGTAGAAATTCTGCAATTGGAGGGTTGCAGGTTCGAGCCCTGCTCTGCCTGACCCAGTGAAAGTGTCTTTGAGCAAGATACAGAACCCCAAATTGCTTCTGGTGGCATCTTGCATGGCACCCTCCATGGGTGAATGTAAGGCATATACTGTAAAGAGCTTTGAGTGCTCCTAGGAGTCGACATTTACCATTTGTCACAACATAAAAAAACAACAACAAATCCCCTAGATAAAAAACAACAACAAATCTCCTGCTATTGGCTGGGGTGTCTGTCTGTCTGGCCTCAGGTTTCTATCCTGTCAGGAGCACACACTTGATTGAATTCAATCAAGAGCTTTTAGACCTCAAACAAGCATGGGCTGATTAAAGATGAAAACAGCCAAAGATGAAACCTGACAGTTATGTCACAACAACACACTTGTTTATAAAGAGTGAAAAAAAAAACTTGATTAGAAAAAATATCATTAAAATGGGGGGAAAATGAATGTTTGTAAAGGGCTAAAGTACTTGCAAAAGAAAGGCTTTGTCTTAAGCTTTTGGTTTTGCTGGCTTTAGATACTCTTGTTGGAAAATTGAAAAAACATTGACAGAACAATTGATTTGGCCTCCAAAGCCAAGAGAAAAATGTGCTTTTGGATTAGTCTCACAAGCTAACTAAATTACTTGATTGATTTGCTGTGTAAAACTTGATTCCCCCTCCCTGCCCCCTCCCAAGCCTATAATGAATGCACACTTGGTTTTAACTACATAGCAGCTTTAGACATTTTTATGCTTTTTCTGGCTCTCGATGGTGTAAAGAGAGAAGAAGGACTTTGTTATTGCTTAGATAATTCAGAACACCCATTGGATGTTCCTTTCAACTGAAAAGAAACTGATAACAAATCTCTCACAACAAACTAGAACAAGAGATGGCTAGAGAATAGTTTTAGCAAAAGACTGCTACAAAAGAAGTTTCTTCCTCTCTTCTACCTGCCTTTATGAAAGTGAGAATGAAGTATGTTATGTTAAGATGTTTTGTTCTGACGAATTCTCCCGACATGATTCATTGAGATCACTGTGTGATTTTTAAGAATTTATTGCTACTGATGAAATAAGTCAAAACCTCAGTGCTAGGAATACCAAGTTCACTGAAATGACACAGGAAATGACCCCACATTTTGTGTTTATTTAGGGTTGGTAAGAAGGACAAATGACCTACAAATGGATGTCTTAAAATGATGTAAAACATTTGTAAAAAATTGTAAATGAAAACTACCCCCCACCCCCCATTTTGTGTTTTCATTCCAGTCCACAGCTGTGACTGTAGTGGCGAGAATCTGCAAGATTTTGACCTTAGCTGTAACCCTCTTAGTGTTAACCAGGATGGTTGTGACGAGGATCTCATGATCTGTGCTGGAACCCCATCTATGTCCACAGGTGCGCTCCATCGTGTGGAGTGGTGATGACAGCCGCCTGATGTCCTGTGGCATGGACGGCGCCGTGTATGAGTGGAGCACTCTGAAAGGCGAACGTTTGAACGAGAGCGTTCTGAAGTCCTGCAGCTACATGGGAATCAGCCTGTCACCTGACAGCAGGACCATATTTGCTGTGGGAACTGACCACACCCTCAAAGAGATCCAGGGCAGTCAGGTGAGAGACACACTTCATATAGAAGTCCTGATGAAAGCATAAAGTATAAGAATCCAATTAGATATATACTATCTTGATCCCGTGAGCGAAATTCAGTCTCTGTATTCTAACCATTTGAGAATTAGTGCCACACTCACACACACACAGAGCACACATTGAGTGCAGTGGCACCTGGCACACAGGGGTGAGGCTGCTCAAGAGTATCTCAGCCATAGGTGTGGACATGGGAGAGTGATGTTCAACCATTGCCTTGACCCACATTTGTTCTGCTGGTTGGAGATTGAATGAGCCACCACTCGAACTCAAGTCCAAGGCTCTAACCAATAGGCTATATAGGCCAGTAAGCCTGTCGGACAGTAAGCCTGTCTTAATGGAATTATGTAAATCCCCATATATAATTATATTGTTATCTATGTATTTGATACATTTCACTATTTGGTTTGTAGCCTATGAGATGTAAAATATTAATGAGATTGCTGTAAGGAGGAATGTATGTGTATATATGTATGTTTGCATGTACATATGTATGTATGCATGTATGTATATATGTATATGTACAATATGTATGTATGAAAAATGACCAGCACATATATGGATTATGTAACTTTGCAAAGCAGTGTTATTGCACATTTGTCCCTTAAATGTTTTGCTATACATGTTCCTTTAAGTGAATTCTCTAGCATGGTTAAATTTACAAACAAAGTATTTTTGTGCACCAAAAGGTAAAGTTAAATAAATATATCTGAGTGATATATTCAAATATGGGACACTCAAGACAAATAGCCCATAAACATGTTTGTGTAGCTACAAGTGCTATCCTTTCAATCTGTCAGTTCTTTAAAAGTAATGCTACTTGCAGTCTCCCAGGATGGGCTTTCAATAAGTTTGCCTGACAGGGCTTGACAGAACCCTCTGAAATGGCTCTTTCTAGACATTCATGGAATGTGAAAATACATTTTATACGTATGTATCAGATATCTAAGAAACCATGTGACAAACATGCAAAGTTTGGAGTTTCTTCAAATAATATGACTATACTATAAGGTTTATGTCCATAGCAGGTAGATTTTTTGTGGACAAATGCGCTCCAGGTGTTTGAATTTGTCTTGTGGTACTGAACCCTTTGTAACACTGACATCAATATTCTACCAGCATATGGTTCAGAGAGTTCAAATAGCACGGTGCGTAGCTGACAGATGGGGTGTGTGAACAAGGGCCGCTTATGCATCACATCTAGGCATTGCTGTACCTGTACCCTCACAGATCTTACGGGAGGTGAGCTCTGAGGATGTGACTTACACCAGCGTTGTCATGTCCCGTTCCGGACGAACTCTCTTCACCGGCACGTCCATCGGGACAATCCGGGCCATCAGATACCCCCTGTCTCTCCAGAGGGAGTGGATTGAATACCAGGCACATGCCTCTGCTGTCACTAAGGTTTGTCTCCAATAGAAAGAACAAAAAAAATTATTATGGAAGAAAATATAACAGGCCAGTTTCCAGGCCTTAAATTAGGCCTATTCCTATATTATAAGATCATTGAAGGATGCTTAAATAAACTACATAAATGGAATTATGCTTACAATAAGAACCTGATTAAATGTATGAGGATAATTATATATAATTTTAAGACATTGTCTTTTGTACTGTACATAAATGTTTGATCACAGGTTCTTATATTTTATGGTTTAGATTTTATTGCTCCAAAAGTGTGCTTGTACTGCATAACTGAGAATTTAAAATGTACCCTGTGCACAAGTTTCTTCCAGCTAAAGAATATTGCTTTGCTTTTGCTCAGGCAGCATGAAAAAGAAACATTCTCAAGGGAAGCCTCAGTACAAGTCACAAGCTGTTCCTTACAGCATCGCACAGACTGGGCTGTTACAGTGTAATTTAAAGAAGTCTGCTATTTCTGTCCACGGTCATCTACTCAGATGGCGATAACGTTTGACGACCAGTACCTGCTGAGCGTGTCTGAGGACGGCTGTCTGATCATCTGGAAGCTGATAGATAAGGATGGCCGCGGCCTGAAGAGGGATCGGGAGATCTGCTATGCCGAGGAGATCCTCATCACCAAGTCTGACCTGGAGGAGAAGGTAAGTGCTTGATCATTGCTCAAAGACTAGTCACACACAGCCCAAAGGAGTGGGGTGTTCTTTTGCTCTTGTTTGGTCTTGTCAGAGATACTCCCAGTGTGCCAGCTGTCTAACTATGGTTACGGTTATAGTTATGGGCTACGCAAAACAACCTAAAATACTATGGTTATATGGTCTATGGTTATGGTTATAGTTATGGTTATGGGTTATTTTGGGAGCCTAAATTGTATTTTGTTCCTATAAATAGACCAATTTTTACATATTACTGAAGGAGAATAACTGTTCCTGTTGTACTACTGCCTTATAAGCCCCCCACTAATCAAATTATTTTAAGATCATAATTCATATACAACAAATAGCTTACTCACTATGAATAAGAAGTAACTAAGAGTTTCTGTTGGAGAAATTCTATGGGTAGAATAAGCTCATGCAGAATAAGGTATTAATAAGTAACTTGTACTGACTGACAAATGGCTAGTATGTTACTAATTTGGATGCTAATTAGCTGCTAGTTAATAGTGAATATGTGTACCCTTATCTAAAGTGTTACCAACAAAAAAAATACTCTTGGTTTGGTATTGTCATTCACATTTTCATTCAACTTTTTCTCTTGTACAATACAACATGAGTTCAACTTGAATGACTTTCATTTTTAAGTGTGTTGGGCGTATTGTGAGAAAGCCACAGAATTGCAATTATTGTATGTTTATTGACAGTACAATAAAGTAAATGATGGATATAAATAAACTATAAATGACACTCTGGATGTGAATTCATCAACAAGAGCCTCCAGTGGCATTCATCATAGTCATCCTGTGTGTGTGTGTGTCTGTGTGTGTGTGTGTGTGTGTGTGTGTGTGTGTGTGTGTGTGTGTGTGTTGTTATTGTTGTTGTGAAATGTCATCCCAGAACCAGATTATGCTGGAGCTGAGGACACGTGTGGAGGAGCTGAAGATGGAGAACGATTACCAGCTGCGTCTCAAAGACATGAACTATAGTGAGAAGATCAAAGTGCTGACAGAGAAGTTTAATGAGCAGATGGAGTCTCTGAAAACTAACATTCAGGTGAGTGTTTATGATCAAAACCAAATCAGATAATCTGCCCCGTATTCTGATGCAGTGCATAGAAAATTATGATTATTATGTATGAAATAAAAACTTGAACAATGATCTTCCTGTCCTGAGGACTACAGAGAATTCTTTATGATAAGGGGGGCCTAACTTGTTTTGTCATAAAGATCCTGAAAACAGAGAAAGAACGTTTGGAGTCCAGACATCAGGAGGTGATGACTGAGGTTCTTGAAGAGCATGGCAAAGAAGTGCAGAACTTAGGTGAACCTCTTTTCTTCTCTTCTATTCCTTTCTCTTTCTTTTTTCTTACTATTTCACACACACACACACACACACACACACACACACACACACACATAAACACAATTAGGTTGCCCTCTAAATGATTAATGTCACATTAATGATATCTGATTAATTCGTCAAAGGGCCGTAATTAGCCTGTGGTGCTGTCAGACAAATGTTATTGTAAGGAGAATTTAGTGTTATTACACTTGTAATAATTCACCACGGGGCTTCAGCTCCCAATCACTGTCTGCGATATGGACAGTCTGAGTTGGAACCCACCCTGGCTGGCACATCCTGCCCCATCAGCACCTGATCCCCCTCCTCCATGCCAAACCCTCCTGTCTGGTGTCCTCAGAGTCGGCCAGTAGCCAGAAGCAGCTGCTGGAGTATGAGAGGTACAAGGAGCTGCAGGTCAAGTCGCAGAACATGCAGCTCAACTACGAGTTGCAGCTGCAGACCATGGAACAGGAGAAGGCCACAGCAATGCACACCCTCACGCTGCACTACGAGAACAAAATGCAGGAGAAGCAACTGCTTCTGGAGCAGGTGTGTGTGTGTGTGTGTGTGTGTGAGTCTAAGGATGGAGTAGAGGGCTGTGCAGTTGGGGCAGTGTCCTCTCCTTTAACTTTTTTGTCCCAGAACTTTACAGCAACTGTCAGGATGCACCCGTTTCTAAGCCATTATGGAAGCAGAAGGCAGAGCGAGATGTCTTGGCAGGGTGCCTGCGTGTAGCAAACACAAGCCAAGAAAAAAACCCTCAAAAAAAATGATGTTTGTCATGGTGGAACGGTGTGAAATTACCCCAGTCCAAATTTAAATCCTTGCCACATTGTTTCATAATGCCACTGTCAATGATGCATATACATAAGGCCCTTCAGGTGTTGAAATAATGTTTCAAAGAGTAGTTTAACTGAGGCAGTACATTGTCAAATGAGTTTAGCCCCACCACATCACACTTTCCATATTATCTCCTGTGGATAACCTTAGTAATCAGACTTGAATGATGCTGTTCAGTGATCAGTTTATGGAAGTTTGATTAGGAATGTTAATATTGTTAATATGAAACAACATGCATGTGTCATTAGCCTGTGGTGATTAGAGAGTTTTTGTGTGTATTTACCATTTCCTGGCCTGTTCTAATGCCGTGAGTCATCCTCTCATTTTGAGCTGCACTGTTCTGTGCATAAATTGCTTTCTGATTTGAGTCTTGAGTGATGTCTCGGTGTGTTTTAGATAAGGTCTTTGAGAAGGCAATTGTGTCAAGCAGTCTTCCTTTCTTTGATTGTGTATTCATGTCCGCTAGTTTGACTCTGTTGAGCTATGAATATGCATGTTTGTGTGTTTGCGTTTGTTTTGAATTTGTGTGCCATGTGCACACACACACACACACACACACACTGTCCACAATGTCCCACTGTGACACTGATTGGAATTGAGAAGACAAATGAACGGGTGTGCACGGCGTGTTCTAGTAGGGCCATCCGCAGAATCTTAAAGGAAACGCCGCGTCAAGTGCCATCAATCCTCAGCTGGCACAGAGCTGCGGGAGACTGGCCTGCGCCCAGGACTCAGCATAATCACCGATTATTTTCCTCCAAAAGGCATGTTAAGTGAATCATATTAGGTCTCGCCAATGATGCTGCAACCCAACAGGCTGACAGGCACTGCTGGCTACGGTGTAGGGGATGGGGGTGTTGAGATGGGTTGCAGGTATACGCTGTTTCTCTTCTTCATTCTCTTATTGTCTCAGGTATTTTGATATGCTGTCATAACAACTCCCAACTCCAAAGGAATTGTGTTTTAAAGTGTTTTACAGACATGGTTATCTGAGCAATACATTGACTTTAAAGTTCACACACACTCACACACACACACAATACATGCACACATACACATACAGCCACCCACACACAAATACACACACACAAACACAAATATAAACACACACACACACACTGTGTCCCTGTGTTCATCTGACCCCCTTTTTGCCTGTCCCTCTCTCCCTTCTCTCATCTGCCCCCTGCAGTGCCAGGAGGAGTCGCGCACGCAACTCCGCGAGTTCGAGGAGTTCAAGAGGCAGATGGAGGAGGACGGTGACCGCGAGATCCAGGACATCCGCGTTTGCTACGAGCGCTGGCTCAACAACGAGAGGGAGATCAACTTCAAGATGAAGGGAGACACGGGTACCATGAAGAAAAAGGTACAACAAGAAGAAAAAAAAAGTCCTATTAATTACATGAATTACATGAATTACATCAGTTATTACCTACTCCACTGACTTTACTAGCTAAAGAATTGCACATGCCCTGGGGGACTCCATGGTAGCTTTACACACAGTCCTTATAACAGAACTGATTTTGGAAAGCACCACAAACCCTCCTACCAGCCCTGTGAGCCTCCCATTCACACACAGATAGTTAAGGGATTATTGCAATTGATCAGGGATTGCACTGATCAGTATTTCACCTGTCACTCTGAACAGTTTTCTTTTTTCTGTTGACACTGCAATTTGTACCTCACAGCACTTTACATTTTGTGAACTTTATTTGTGTTCATGGCTTGTTATTTAAGGCACCAGAGTATAGACCAGCTGTGAGTTTTGTGCAGTTGGTTTACACCAAGAAAATACAACCCATCATAATATTATTGTCTGACTTTCAGAACCTGTTTTGTTCTGGACAATTGTGACAGTTTAATGCTCCCCAAATCAATGAGTCAACATTTGGTTCCATGTGACATTGTTGTGCTGGGACTCTTTTCATTGCAGTTTCCTGCCATTGGGAGGGTCACAGAACACACTCACAATGAAACACAGTTCAGGCACGGGCCACTGACACCAACACCAATTCACCCAACCAGCTGACACTCAGCCAACACTGCTCCCTTACACACACACACACCTTTCCTCTCTTCCTCCACTCCTACCCCCCACCTCTCTTCCCTCCGCCACAGAGGTAGGTTATAATTATGACCAATAACGGTGCCATACGGCCCACTTGCTGTGACCGCGTGTGTCCATCTGTCCACATTTGTGCGCAACACACCATCAGCCACAGTCAGTAATGAGGAATAAATTCCTCAGTAATAGTAAAGGATGATGTTGACTTGGATCGCACAGGCTGGCACGTGTTTTCAGCGGGTAAATATTTGTTGAATAAGCACAAGCGCTGTCAAGTAAGCCACACAGCCTATTGGTTTACTCTAACAGACAGGGAAGAGGCATGAGCCAGGCACTGTGTAATTGGGCTCGACAAATACTAAAACTTGCTGGTCTTTAATTGTATCTAATTTGCTCATGAACAGAACATTAAGGGAATATGTTCATGATGCCATGCTTTAACCACTAGCTAAATATTATTCAAATTAAACACCAGCATTACTTATAATCAGATGTTGTTTGTGTCTGATGTCAGATGTCCTGTATGTCTGTGTGAGTATGTTTGTGTGCTTTTGCATGGTCAACCAAGCTTCTAAGCTCGCTCTGTTATTTCTTTGACTGAGATATCCTCTTCTCTATTTGTATAGTGCTAGTCTCAGTGTTAGTGATTGGTCTTGCTTTCCTCATCGCTGTGCTGTGTGTGTGTGTGTATGTGTGTGTGTGTGTGTGTGTGTGTGCTGGGTCGTGCAGTTCAGCAGCCTTCAGAAGGAGATCAATGACAGGAACATGCAGATCGAACGAATGAAGGGGGACCAGAACAAGCTGCAGGTGGTGATCAAGTCCCTGGAGAAAGACATGCTGACCCTGAAGAAGGAGATCCTGGAAAGAGACGAGACCATCCAGGACAAGGTGGGTGGGTTGGGTCGGGATATGTGTGTGTGTGTGTGTATGCATGATCAATATTAAATGCTCTTAGCATCGTTTCAGGTTCTTGTAGAATATCTGAGTGTTAGGCTTCACTACCAAACAGTCAATCAGCTTTAGATTATTTTACTTTCCCTTTGGTTATTAATTAAATGAAGATCAATAAAGGGATTTTTTACAAAACAAATTGTTTGCCCACAAGCCTTGAACTAATTTCAATGCAGTCTTGCTCTTGACTGGGTCCAACTCAGGGCCCCAGAGCGCACAGTCAAGGTGACTGAGGATGGTGCACAGAGTCTGGAAGTAAGGAATAATCAGGGCCCAACAGCATGTGGGCACTAGTTCAGACATTTTAGATAACACACTCTCTCTCTGACACACACACCCACACACATACACACACAGCCACACACACTTCACAAAAACTGACTGCAGGCGTACATACATACACATATACACACATGCCTGACACAGGACTGGAGACACAGTGAATTTCATATAGTGCTCTTCCCTAACATCCATTGAGATCCAGCATCCAAACTTAAGTTACTCTGCAAATCTTCAACATCAGGTGCATTATTGCCACACACCCTTGAAAATAACAAACGTCAGCTGCTCTAACACCATGGATCGGTTAGGCTGTTTTGGCATTTCATCTTGCATTTGAAAGAGCATATTTTATCATTACGAGCCCAGTCCGTAACAGGTGATGGACTCCTCCATGTTTTTCCACTCTCCCCTGGTGAGATGGAGGTGGCTTAATTGATAACTCGGCTCAGTCTTTTAAATGTCACAGATGCTGTCTACGAGGCAGATTAGGTCCTGCACTGCGTGGCTTCCGCAGCCTAAATTGGATTTGAGATAAATGATACCAAATGTTTTGAATTGAAAGAGAAAGGGAGTTCAAACACTGATCTGTGGTATAATGAATATTAATGGAACTCCTGTTTTACTTTGGGTGAATTTGTTTCTTTGCAGAGTTTCTTTAGTTTTGAGGGGAGTGTTTATGGAACTCAAAAGGCATGGAAAGAAGTTCCTTTTATTAAGTTAACTTTTAATTAGTTAGGTTTAGGAGTTAGGTTTTATTTCTGTGTTAAGTTTTATTTCTGAGTTCAAGTAGAGTTTCAAGTAAAAATGTCATTGTTATACTAATGTGAAATTCTACTTGAATAGGTGTATATCATTTTGATTGGTATATTATTATTTCTCCTTAACTACCTTGTATGACCTCTAGGTCTATTACTTAATAACCACCTTCATTTTTTCATTTACTTTAAACCGACTTAAAACAACTCACATGTATCTATCAACGCAACAATCAGGAGAGGAGAATGTCTGACCTAAAAAAGAAAAATCAGGAGCTGGAGAAATTCAAGTTTGTGCTGGACTACAAGATCAAGGAGCTGAGGAAGCAGATCGAGCCGCGTGAAAACGACATCAAAGAGATGCGGGATCAGATCCAGGAGGTGAGTCACTCAGGAACACAAACACAGGACAGGTAAATGAAGCAGTGACCTTCAGAATAGAGAGCTCCTCAATGGCCAATAGGCTAAACAATGGTACATAGACAAATGCAGTCTATTGCTTTATCAAGCAACTGAATTAAGCACTGACAAAAAAAATCAGGCTTACATTAGCCTTAGGCTTATGTTTATAAGCCCATAAAGAAAGTTAATGTTGCAACTGGAATAATACATTCCAAAATGTGGAGTGCATTCTAATTACACCGTCCAGAGTTTAGTTTAAGCACACTTTAAAGCACCTCAACAGACCACAGATGAGTTTTGTAATTCTGTTAGAGCCAACATCCCTGCAGTTATTTCCCCAGCTTTCCTGTCACCATCTGGAAGATTTGTTTGAGCATTGCAGCACCTCTGCCACACACTGATTGGGAATGGAGGGAGTCGTAGGAAGCCGCTACTTGCGATGTTCACTGTGTCACGTTAGGACCCTTAATTTGAAAACAAATGAGGACAGGAGCCCAGATGACTGGGTTAGGTCAGCACTAATGGAGGCGGGGGCGCAGGGAGGAAGGCCAGGTGGATCAATAGGCTGTGTGCTGTGATGTGATGTACTTTGGTGCCCACCCCCACAGACACACACTCACACACCACTCCCTACCTTTCTCCCCCTTGCAGATGGAGAGGGAGCTGGACTCCTTCCACAAACAGAACATCACGCAGAAGCTAGACATCAGTGAGCTGACCCTCAAGCTTACCGCCAGCCAGAAGGAACTGCACAAGGAGATGCAGAGGGTGGGTTTTCTCTTTGTGTGTGTGTGTGTGTGTGTGTGTGTGTATGTGTGGGAGGGAGACAGTGTGCGTGCTATGTTCATGGAAGTAAAGATTTGTGTTGTGTTTATTGGAGTGTGTATATGTTAGTGTATATGGCAGTGTGTATATGTTTGTGTATGTGGCAGTGTGTATATATGTTTGGGAGGAAGGGAAAGAGCAAGAGAGATGAAAATGAGAATATAGAGAGAATTCAATACCAATAACACTGATGGCAATCAAAGAAAATTACAAATAGATTGAATAGATTTTTTTGTCCCCGATGCCTTTATGTTCCATTTTCCACCAACTTTTATTTCTTCATTTCATATTTAGTCCTGAAATCCAAGCGGATTAACCCTCCTTATCTTTTTCCTCTATTGATTATGCTCACTCTCTCAGCCACACCTTTAACATCTGTTTCAATTTACTCAACTCAATTGCAGTTAGCAGTCAGCAGTCATACCATTACTGTAAGTTACCACAATTACATCTAAGACTGTTTTAACTACTTGTACTCCTTCCCATGCCTTGACAAGTCATTGTCAGCTTGTTACCCTTTACTGGACTACTACATGCACAGGCCACATGAAGTCGTCCATCCCAGTATATACCGTATCAGCTAGAGATATCTTTAATATCATGCCTATGGCATGCTTAGTGTAGCCATACTGCAGAACATTCATTTAAACATGATCAATTATTCCAGTCTGTTCTTTCCTCATTTCGTGAATTATTTAAGTCCCTTCTTTCTTTCTTTCTTTCTCTCTTACTTTCTCTCCTTTTCCATCTCAATGTACGTTTCTTTCTCTCTAGCCCTGTCTCTTCTTCCTGAACTTATTGAATCTCAGCTTTATTTCTTGTTGCCCTCCTGTGTTTTCTGCACATTCCTCCCCTCTTCCACATTCTATTTCACCCATCCAATCCCATTTCTCTCTTTCTCTCTCTCTCTCTCCTCAGGTATTGGATGGCCAGGCTTTGATAAAGAGGTTTAAGACAGACCTCCATAACTGTGTGGCTTTCATCCAGGAGCCTCAGAAATTAAAGCTCACCATCAAGGACTTACACAACCGCTACATACATCAGTCTCCTATGGTGAGAAAGAGCCGGAGGCACAAAGTCACAATGAGTTAGAGATAGAATGAATTGCAAATTGAAAAGGAGTAAGGATAATAGGAAATAAAGAAAAGAAAATCTCATGTAGGCTTGCACAAGACACAGTATAGTATATTAGGGCTGTTTATAAATCCCCTCCTCTGTCCCACAGGAACATATTGCACACACACACACACACACACAAAGACACAGACACATCCACTTACTCTGTGTTACTGTGTGTGTTTCCATCAGATGGACATAGTGGGGGTTGACAAAGCTGTTCAGATGGAGTATACCCGACATCAGGGGCATCTAGAGAGAAGCCTGGCCTCCCTGAAGAAGAAACTAGCCAGAGCCAACACAGACCATAACAGAGAAAATGTGAAAATCATGCAGGTATTCTGTCCCTGAAGTTGAACATAAGCACATATGAAACACGATCATCAGTTATATCACAGAAAACTGTGGTGAGCTATGAATATAAGCTTAAAAGCTGCAACAACAATGATCATGTCCCTAAATTGTCTCAAGTTCAAATATATCTGTTCAATTATATTCACATAACTAATAAAAATTACTATTTACTACTATTTAACACAATGTTAAATGTGCAAGATAAAGCAATTTATGTCGTAAAAAATCGTACTCATTACTATTTATTTTTTCATAAATTAGATCTTGCAGCACAACAATGAATAACACTGTGTTAAGTGTTCCATTAATGTGTTTCAAATAATGAAACAACAACACTGCGATAAAAAACACTTGCGTGGCCAGAAAACACTACACTAGAGTGTATTGCGACATGTGCACCAGTGTGTTCTCCACTGATTTCTCTGGGGACTCTGTCTGGGGCTTGTTGGGCGCGCAGGAGAACGTGACCCTAATCACCGAAATTAACAACCTGCGACAAGAGCTGCGGCTACTGCGCTCCCAGATCCACAGCTACGAGACCCAGTTGGAGCTGAACAAGAGAGGCCAGAAACAGCAAGCCGCTGAGGCCAAAGGTGAGCCGATGGCAATTGAACCATGGCTGGTCAGGGCGTTAATGAAGGTTGCAGGGTTGCAGGGTGTTCTCGCCTTGTGTATTCCCCCCTCAGCAGTTGTTTGGATGTTTTATTGAGTATGCAATGCGGTTCAGGAATTGACCAGAGGATGGTGAGGTAATGTTCTGTGTCTTGTCAAAGGCATGTGTGATTCCACTGACTAGTGCCTATGGATCCTTGCTCTCCTGTGCTCTGCACTGTGGTGAGACATTTTGAATGCCTCAGCAGCAGCTTCCATCCAACACCAAGTACACATGGATGATTCATCAAACTATCAAACCAACTCCTTTCTGAACAGCCAAAGCAAACGCCATTCCCTCTTCAATGTATCTGTCTTTCAGTGTCCCAAAATGAATACTCCTATTTGAAAGCAATGCTTACAATATGTACCTATACAAAACTAGGATGGAGGTTAGATTTCTGAATGCTTTCATTTGTGTTAAACATTTCTGCCCACCAGATTCATTCACACCCAAATCCAAACCAGGTGAGAATGTCCAGCGTCTGAATCTTCATGATGAGACAGAGAGGATCGTTCAGCTCCAAAAGCTTCAGATTCAGAAGCTGAGAGAGGAGATCAGACACCTGTCTACAAAGCAGCCACACATGCCACCCTCCAGTCCCAAGCTACCTTCTCTCCCCCAGTTATAGCAGCCTACATGTGTCCATATTGCTTTCAGGGGCCACTTAGATACAAATTATTAAAGTATTTGAAAATATCAACTTGGTTTTATGTAGTGTTTTCCTAGTTCTTTTTAGCTGTCAGAGAAGTCACATTAGAGAGATATTGTCCGAACTGCACCGCGTTGCTTGCTATTATGGAAATATTATATTTAGCTAAAGGACTCTTCGGAGCGGAAAAGCGCTGAGGCAACCAGAATAAAGGGCTGAGACGTTTTTAGGTAAACAGGATGGGACCTTGTGTTGTTGTCATATCGTCTTGGCTACACACGGACTTAGCAGTGTTTGTTCTCACCACCGGAGTCCCCACGGAGAACAGGCGAGAGGTTACAGAGGAACTGAGTCCTATTTGGGAACTGAGCGGCTTCTGAACCACACCTCCAACGGGGCAAAAGTCCATGCCAAATTGCGTGTACACCTGACGCGCTGTAAACAACAGTGGTTTTGTTAAAATTATAAACATCAAGGTAATCTGTATTCAGTTTTAAATCAGTGGTGTACGCGTACGCAAAGATCAAAGAGAGAGAAAGCACTTGCCTTCGAGAAATGAGAAGAGGCAGCGGTCGCGGAGTGGTCAGTATTAAACGCATTCGGCGCCACACAGGTAAGAATTCATTGTGTTTAGTACTTAGGCACTTAACTTGAAATATTGCATAGCCTACAAACGGACGGCCATATCGAAATAATATAGAGCATGATATAACGAGTTTGTCTTCACTTCTCGGCTCGCTACGTTTCTGTGTGGTTATCAACGCACGCTTGATGTTAGGTATCTGCTGAGAAATGTCACTTTAAAGTCGTGTTACCACGGTCTCATGCGTATTGTCCACAGTAGCCTTAGTGCGATATATTTGCAGCTCATAATGCAGACAAAAAGGCACTGTTATAGGTTATGGTACGATGCTGATGATATGAGCCTCGTGCAACTCTAAACCACGACGCATCATTCAGTTACTTGTTTAGATTTCAGAATAGCTCAGAACGTTCAACTTTAGTTAATGCCATGTCCACGTTGCCTACCTAACCTTTGCACCTCGTGATTTTAAGCTTGTAAAAGAAGACAGGATATCATAAAAGCAACTGCTATCGTTTGTCATGTCTCAGTACATGATTATGCAAAATCTCTCACAATAGCTTACTCTTACTGTGCAGATTACTTGCTACTCATTTATTTAATTCCACACAAACGTCAATTATACCCTCTTGTTAGATCCATTATTCCGTAGACTTAGTATAGAAACATGCTGATATCTGTATAACAGTTAATATCGTGATCATCACTGTTCCAGTACAGTGTGTATGGGCTTTTCCTCGTTTTTTTCCTCCCTGCTGTCTATGCATCAGGTCTTATTGCTCCCTTCTTCACAGTTCTAAGCTTACCCATTTTCCCTGTCCCATCGTCTCCCCACCTTTTGAACCATGTACTGCTGTGTTCTATTTGTTTATTTATTTATGTACTTACTCCCAAGGGGAGAATATCCTTGCTATTGTTACTACACGTTTGGCCTGGGACTGAAGGCAGACAAAGGCTTCATTATTTCGGGAAATGTTTGGTCCTTCAGGAAAAGGGAATTTCTCGAAACTGTTTAAAGAAATGACCTAGAATATTACGATTGTTTCTTTTAAAGCCACGTTATTTAAGGTGTGCGTGTTAGAAAGGGGGGGTCAAATATAACTTTGAAGTTTCTCCAAAAGTGATTTTGAAAAATACTTGTGCTTCACAACAGGACCAGGAGCTTCCATACAGTAAGTGAAAGATTAGGGCCAGGTGTATACTGTAGCTCTGCTGCTGGTGCCTGCCATGACGACACAGAATGAGGTCAAAGCGAAGGGCTGCGCAGCCGGTAGCTGGAAGCCTGCCCTATCAGGTTATGTATCGGACGGCCTCAGATAGCCAGCTGATACTGCCGAGAATGATGAAGACCGGCATAGATGGCCCCTGTTTAGTGTGTATGTGTGTGTGTGTGTGTGTGTGTGTGTGTGTGTATATATGAGTGTTCATGTGGGTGGAGGGGGTGGGTGGAGAGAGGTGAGCAAGTTTTCTTCCGTCAGCAGCGCAGAGCTGGAGGGACATGCATGCTAATTGGTGATTTAATTAGCGGTTATAAATTGCAGCTGTTCCTTCCTAGTGCCCCACCAGGGCAGGATGGCGATGTGGAGCCAGTGAATTTGTTGTGAAGGCTTCTTCGCTTCACTAGGTGGAAGAATTGCGCTAAAGGACATGGCCCAAAATATAAGAATTCAGTAGAGTGGCACGTGCATATTTTTGTTAGCTTGCAATGTGAAGAATATCTGTACAACACAGATCATTTAAAACACACTCTCTCCTTCACACACACACACACACACACAAGTGGCTGGATATGAGTAGGTTGTTGAAGTAATGTATGCACTTGTGCCCTGTTGGAATGATCCGGCACTCAAGGTGGGCATGAATGCAAGAGGAGAGCGGCAGTGGAGGGTCTGTGTGGTGGCAGCTGCAGTGGTGGGGTTGGGGTGAGACCAGTTTGTTCAGGTAAGGGAAGTGGGCAGGGTCCCTTAGCCAGCGTGGGTTTGGAGAGAGAGAGAGAAAGAGCAAGAGAAGGAGGAGAGAACCCGAAAAGAGAGTGGGAGGGAGGAAGTGAGGGAGGGAGGGAGGGACCATGCAGTGCACTCCTTAGGCAGGTTATCATTCTTGGCCCCCTTAAGATCAGTTGCACTGCAGAGAGGAAGAGTGTGAAGACAACAAACCCAAGAGAGAGAGAGAGAGGTACAGAGGTGAAAATCAAAGCAAGACAGAGAGAGAGAGACAGGGAGAAAGACTAGTCACCAGGGCGAGACAGAGGAGGAGCAGGAGCAACACAGAAAGAAACAGAGAGAGTAAGAGAGAGGTGGTGTGCTGTAGGGGGCCAGCTTACGCCTGCTCTGCTCCTGAGGTGATGCCTGCCAGTAACCTGAGACGGGTGCTGCCACTGATAAAAAAGGATTAAACACGGGGAAGGCAAGAGGTAGCGTGTTTTGCAGGCATGGCAAAAACAAAATGTTTTGTTTATTTTCTTTTCTACTATCAGTGCAGTCTGGTCTTATGGTGAAACAATGACTATGTGAATATGGCTTGGTGAGATGTATATTGATGTTACATAATGGCTGCAACAGTTATCGATGTGTGTGTGTCCCAGATACGTGAAGTGGAGAATTGGTTGTGTGATCATGTTGTGTATAGTTGTTGAGAAAAGACCACTTCTATACAAGCATCAGCATAACTGGGTGGATTCAAATGAATTCATGATTTGTTTTTTTTTTTTGTTAATTTGTTTGGTAGAAGCACTTGATTGTGAAAGTGAAACTCTCATTGAAATGTTGAGAAGATTTTGTTATTTTTGGGAATGTTGCTCATGTCTGTCTTCTCATTTTCTCTGTCTAGGCTTTTGTGCCAAGTTGGGAACAGGATGTGTCCACTGGCGCGTTCTATTGTCCTTTAGCCTCTGGTCTGGATCTGAGTTTGTCTGTGATACTCAGTGGAAGGAGGCAGGCGACGACCACTGCTGTTGTGTGTGGTGACAGCATCCGCATGGCTCTCTGAATGATCCTCATTCATCCCCACTTCCCTCCATCCGCTCCTCCCACCAACACACACACACATCAGTGGAATCGTGCCACCCCGTCTGTCTCCCTGTCCGTCCTCCCCGGCGGCACCCGATGCTTGGCTCTGGTGCCTGTTTGAAGCAGCAGAGGTGCTGGACCAGGCGCCTCTCATCTTCATTGAGGAGGCTGTGGTGGCACTGAAGAGGGAGGGGGATGTCTCCACATCAGAGCAGCGGAGGGCCGGACCAAAGAAGCCAGAACCTCCTGGACGTTGCACCTCCACGCCCTGGGCTATCAGCTTTCATGTGCTCCTCACTCCCCGGCCTGTGAAGAATCTCCTGGACCTCATGGACAGAGCACAGGGGTGCTGGTCAGCACTCTGAAAGGCAGTGGACAGAGCATTAGACATCTCTTCCATTCACCTTTTCTTTTTCTTTTTTGGTCACGTTTGTGTTTTCCTTTCTCTTTTAAGTTGAGTGGCCTTCCAGGTCATGATGAATAATTGCAGGGGAATGGGAGCTGTCTGCTGATGGGGACACTGAGCGTTTGGTCTGAAACTCAGTCCACTTGATGGAAGCCACGCTGCCGCAGACCATCAGGAAAATACCGGACTTCAGCAGGAGCAGCTAGAAACCCATTCTGCTGTCACGTCTGTTGCCAGCTCAACACCGTACTCTGGGCCAGTTTATGTGTTATTTATGTGGTGGGGGCCAAGTGGAGAAGCTGGGGAGTTAAAGAACAGAAGAAAAGGCTGCTGAAGAAAATCAAGCCAAAGCTGCAACCCCACCACATCTGCCCTCCACCACCATGCCACCTTCTAAAAAAATTTGAACCTGCAAAACATTCACACTGAATCATGAAATGCACTTCAAATGCGGCAGCTCCAAAGGACTCTATTAAAAAAAGTGCAACTGCCAGTGCACACCATCAACAACAAAAAGAAAAGAAATAAAAAGCTGAATGGGCTTTTCTGCTGCTGTCAGAATGACCTTGATCAGAAATCCTGAGCTAAGGAGATCCAATTGATTAGCCAACCTTATGATGATCTCAGAAGGGTTTCATTTTTGTGATTTGTTTTTTTAAGTGATTTTCCCACAAAGCACTGTGTGCAAATTGAGAGTCCTCTCTGTACTGTGTACTAGCAAACCTGTGATTTACAGCTGAAGAGCTTGTTTGGATTAGACTGTCTCTGGAGGAAGGAGGAAGCTGGGACAAAGCTAAGGTAATTATGGCTTGTACTATGACCAGCACTTTTTTGGATATCCAAGTGTGTGTGTGTGTGTGGATAGATGGGTATGCTTGTGTGTGTTGTTTGTGGTGCCAGAGAGAGAGAATATAGAGGGACACTTTCAGAGAAAGTCACCTAGGAGATGGAAAGAGAGAGAAAGAGCAAAGGAGTGAGAAATGGAAGGAGGGAGGGAGAGGAGAGGCGTGGTGGTGCACTGGCTCTCTGTGGTGCTTGTGGCTTCGGCTCCTGTGTTCAGTGACTGTGGATTGTTTGCTTTTTACTCTTGACTTCATATGTCACCTCAATTACTGACTCCTATTTCAGGGAGCAGGCCATCACTGTCAAATCTGCTGGGACCTAATTATGAAACTGAGACAAAGAAAGACTCTCACAAGCACATTAAAGCACACATGGTGGCACACTGACACACACTATATTCACGCATGTGTGCGCACACACACACACACACACATGCGCACGCGCATGGACACGCTCAGTGAGAGAGGTGACAGTGGGAAAGAAAGTGAGTCATATTATATGCCCTACAAATACACAAAAATTCAAACACACACAGGCACGCACACACACACACACACACAAATACACACACTCAAGCAGAGTCTAAATTCAGAGCCGGCATACAGATAGAATAATTTCGGTGGTAAATACAGGTAAAATCCAAAGTTGCTAGAGGGGCATTAAATTGAGCGCATTATGCCCCCCTTCTCATGTGTCCCAGTCTAATAAATGCGGCACGGGTTTGTTTGTGTGTGCACGGCTAGGATTCCTTGCCAGCCAGCTCTCTGCTGACTGCTGGGGTAAAGGCGCTGACAGCATTGTAAAGACAAGCTGTCAGAGCAGCAACCTTGAGGGTCGGCCGGACCACGGGGATGGACCATTGATAAAAGGATTAATACCTGAGCTGGTGATGTGAGAGATAGGATCAGTGACACACACACACACACACAGAAGTATTCACACAGGTGTTCATATATTTAGCTTTCAACTCTCGAACACACACACACACACACATGTAACACCCTCTTTCTTCCTTCCTCTCTCTCTCACACTCACATACACTCACTCACACATTCAGCTCATCTATAAGCAAAGCACAAGCGCCTGGCTGCACTTCCGTGCACTGGTGTTTGATTAGGTGCTCAATATTTGTATGTGTGCATGCATTTGAGTGTTTTTGTTTGTGTGTGTGTGTGCCACCAGTAGGTGGATGTGGCCGAGGTACAGCAGTGCAGAGGCGGACACAAGTGTGTGCCTGTTCTAATGTGTGGATTTGCTTAAAAAGTTTACACTGTGAAATGTTAACTTCCTCCTGAAACTGTTTGACATTGGTTCAGGGAAACTCACTCTGTTAATCTTTACTGTGGAAGATGAGTTTTATAAGCGCTTATGAGTCACATTCTCTTTACTTGTGCCAGTTTCAGATCTCTATAGCATTACTTTACTGAATTATAGACTGTAGACAGTAACAAAGTGATTGTTGGACACTGTAACATCATGGAGCCCCTCTGGATAGTTGTCAGACATGTGATCTGAGGATGAGCAGAACTGTGTGCTGCTTTTAGCAGTTGACCATGACTGGGCTGTTTTTGACCAGGAAACAGAGGCTTCAGACCACAGAAGGTTCCTAATTGTCACACACACTGTATAATAACAGTAAGATCAGAGGAAAAAGTACTGTTATACTGTAACTACTTTTCATGACCACAATGTTTATGTTTGGCTAAATCTAATCTAATGAATGCATTTTTCACCTCTACTTCAATACAGATATTTTATGTTGTTTATGCCGTGCATTGTAACAGTGCCCTGAATCAACCTACATGGGATACTCAAATAATTGGTCTTATCCTTGAGTGTGTGTCAAGGATAAAACCAACTATTTGGGCTTCCTATGTAGGTTGATTCCAGGCACTGTGTGCCTCTCCTATCTTTACCTTGCACCGTTTGACTTGTCAGCGCTGACAGGTGCTTCATGATTATTTCCTTATTTGCACTTCTGTATGCCTGATCTGTGTTCAATTGATTATGTTAGAGTTCATGGTTCCCAATCTTTATCTTCACTAACCAGCTTGTATTTAACCATCACTTAGTATCACTGCCACGGTATAAAAAGGGCATAAGAAATCTGAAGCTCCTCATAGCACAAAAAACACAGTGGTCCATGAAGCTCATCAGTTGCGCTTTTATTTCTCAGTAGAGCATGAATCTTTTTATAGGACCCATGGCAGATTGAATTATGTGTGTATGTATGTATTATTATGTATTTTGAGTATGAAGTGACTTCTCAAGTGTCCCATTATGCCTCTACAGGTTTATATTCCTCTGTGTCTTCACCCCTGCCCTCAGCCACCTCCAGCCCTGGTCTCAGAGCTCATTCCCCCCCTGTGACGGTGGCTGTCTGGGGGGCACCATGTCGGAGCTGGAGGACTTTCCCCAGCCCCGGGACATCCAGCCCGCCGACCCGGCCCGCATCCAGCAGAACCTCCTGGAGGAGCAGGTGGAGCTGTGGTGGTTCCGCGAGCCACGGAAGTCGCTGCTGTGCTACTGCGTGGCCGTGCTGCTGATCCTGGGCTGCGGGCTGGGTGGCGTGGGCCTGCTCTCCACCACCACCAGCGTGTCCAGCGAGTGGCGCCTGGGTGTGGGCACGGCGCTCTGCCTGCTTGCGCTCGCCGTGCTCCTCAAGCAGCTGCTCAGCTCGGCCGTGCAGGACATGAACTGTGTGCGCAGCCGCCGACGCATTGACATGCTCAAGAGCGGCGGCCTGGCCGACCTGTTGGTGGTGCTGCTGACGGGCGTGGCGCTGCTGGTGTGCGGCGCCGTGCTCCTGGACCTGGCCCTGGCCTTGCACATGCCCCAGCCGGGCCGCGCGCTCAACGACATGTTCATCTCTGCCGTGGTGCTGCTGGCTGGGGGTGGCATCGCCACGCTGGCGGTGGTTGTGTACGTGCTTGTCGTCTTCCTCGTCGAGCAGACGGGCCCTGGGCAGAGGCTGAGGGAACGGGCAGTCGGGGTGTTCACAATCTCTGGACAGATGCGGGAGGCCAGGAGAGAGACGACATCCAGCCTAGCCCAGCTTATCTGAGCTTGGTTTTGTTGCTAGCAGGATGAGCGTATGGGTGTTAGCCCTGAAGAGTCTATGGGATTTTGTGGTGCTGCTGGAGTCAGTGAGCTCTTCACGGTTAGCCCGTTGAACAGATGAGGACCTGATCCATGCATCTCCCGCCTCTGACACTGTAGCAATGTTTTATGATAAACTAAACATGACTTGCTGGGAGGGAAAATTAAGGAGCCCAAGGGGAGAATTATCGCCATCCTTATTTACGCACCAAGAAACCATCAAGGTAGAATCAGGCCAACCGACCAATTTCCAAGAATGATTAGCCGTGCGATTGCCTCGGACGGCCCACGGAAATGGATCTGTCGGGATGAGCAGCTCCATGGGAGTCCATAGAAAAAATTGATCGGGATGAAATGGACCTTGGACCTGTAATAGGGCATGGCGCACTTTCAATTCACGCCACTGCCTCTCCCCCCCTCCCCCCCCCTTTCTTCACCTTGGAGTTGCAATTAATTTCGACACGTCTGTCCTTCACACTTCTATTTTGGTGGCTCGGGGAGAGCATGCCAAGAGGAGACGTCCATCTGGAGGTGTCGGCTGCAGGAGATGGCAACGCGGGTGGCCGGCTAGGACTGTGTGACTCTCCCACGGATCTGCATGGTTGTGAATTCATACCTCTGCCTCTTTTTCCATTTTTTTTGTTGTTGTCACTTTTCTTTGCACGACAGTTGGGAGAACAAATTAAAAAAAAAACACAAACACACACACACATCGTCACCAAAAAGTGAGAGAGTGTCTAGCTTTGCTGATCCAGCTGCATATTCCAACTTTGCCACATGTGTATGTCATGTCAGGCATCAAATTAAGCAGTGCTTTTAGTATTCGTGTTCCCTAGTAGAGATGAGCTTTTCAGCCTTTGCAAAATTCTTGCCTGCCTCTTGCACTTTTGCCGTCTGACTGTTCACACACAGTCCTAAATAAAGCTTGGAAAGCCAGAATGGTATGCATGGTGAGTGTCTCAGACAGAGAGAGGGGATGGAGTGAGTGGGGAGATAGGAAAGGCAGTGCAGTGCTTTTGCAAATGGGCATTATTCTGCACCACAGCTGTACAGCTTTAAGCCACGGGCAAGTGTGAGCGCGGATGTGTGTCTGTGCTTGTCTCTGTCTCTTCTGCCTGTCTGATAGTGCCTTTATTCTCTCAGATCCATTCCTGCCTATCTGTGTGTGTGTGTGTGTTTGTGTGTGTGTGAGAGAGAGAGCAAGACAGTCCATATTGACATGCTATTATCTCTGTGCCAATTATGCTCTTTAATTTTATAACATGTATTTTATACACATTGATGTGTCTGGATGCAGAAGTACTACAGACTAAATGTACAGGCTAGCTGGAAGGCAGTAGATCAGGAGCCTAAGAGGAGTCCCACAGCCACATATGGTGCCTGATGCAGTGCACCAGAGGCAGGGCCTGGGCAGAGTGAGCTGGTGCTGGGCAATGCCAGTTCCCACAGACCACAACCAGACTATTGTGTTACAGCCAGCCAGCAGCCGTTGTCACAGTGGCTCACTCTGTGACCCACTGTCACTCAGGCCCAGGCTGGGCACGTGCAGGACGCGATAAGAGGATCTGCTTTTGGTACTTTCTCCCCAAGACACAACCCCACCACCACCGCTGCCGACACCACTCCTACACCAGTTGCACATGATCAGCTTTCTTGTTTCACAGAGACTTTCCACCAAGTGTGCGTGGAGGGATATTCACACCATGGTTTGATGTGGTTTGAGAAGATAAAAAAAAAACAGAACCCAGAAGGCTTGCTCTTTTTGGTGTAAATTCACCCCTTTTTTCATGGAAACAATGAGATGAGACAGATCTGTGTCTATTGTTCAATAAGTGATAGTGAAGTAAGTGGTTGTGTCATCAAGTATACACTTGTTCATCAGTGATGAGATAGAGTGCATCTATGGAACCACACATACTCCAAAGAGGAGATAATATAAAATGATGTAGAATGATGTTATTCAGTAATAGGCTACTGTACTATAAATAAAGTAACAATGTCAAACATGCTGATAAAATGTATTTATTTATTAATTCTCAAAATTACCCATTTAATGCCCCATGAATGCACAACATCTTTATTAAATACACACGTAAAAAGCACATCTAATGTGTGCACCAGTGTGGAATAAATATTAGGAGGTTATCACACTGTGCAGTGTGCAGCAAAAGTGAACCAAACAAAGTTCAGTCTTCATATACCAACAACAAATGACATTCTGCATTCTGCTGCCTCTGCAGTAAAGCCCACTATATTGCAGCTGGCAGAGGCCATCACTGATAACACCAAGAGTCTGATGCATACCAAACAGCTGATTCTCTGTGGCAGTACCTCTGAGCATGGTAAAAAAAAAAGACAATGTTGGGGTGGGGGAGTGTCAGAACTTTGGAGCAGCATTAATATCCTAGGGAGAGACTCTAAATTCTGTCAATTTTCTGTGAGGGAGGTGTTCACTGGGATTGTGACGACTAAAAGTGTCCATCATTGAATGTGCAAGTTGTTTTTGGCTACCAAGTTTTTGGTTTTCACATACTGACTCAGGTGTGAGTCAGCTACTGGATCTAGCTTTTGCCTGCTATGTGCTATGGTCTATTTGCAACTGACATGAGAATGTAAGGGAAATGACTGCATAATTTAGGTCCCCAGCCTTCTCCTAGTGCTGCCGATAGGCTGTAGTTTGGGTCTAGTGTTACAGCACTGCTTTAGTGAAGCCGAGACTTATTAATGATTGATCTCATGCTCTTGGTGTTCATTTCATGGGCTGGGGATATTATGCTTACAACCCTCAAAGTAATAAAAACCATCCAGATCAGATGCACTCCATCTAGCAAAGATACCCAGTCGTCTCACATAAACACTCTGGTCCTCAATCATCCCGCAGACATTACGCCACATCCACTAAAACCCATAGACGGTAATAGATAACAAATGTCCAACAGTAAAATGAAAAAGTACAAATTTTAAGAGTCCTTCTTACTGCTGAGTTCAGAGTCTTTTGTCCCATAAAAAAAAGAGTCTGTGCAGCTTCTTCCTGCTCCCGCTCCTCTCCTGTTGGCACTTTGTGGAGTGTCCAGGGATCAGAGATCTGAGGCAGAGAGGATCCGGGGGGGCTGTTGTTTGTTTGGCTCCTTCCTAATTTGTCCGCAACTGGTAATCTGTCAGAGGCAATGATGTAGAGTGAGTGGAGCGTTCCCATGGACAGCCAGAGACTATCAGGCTCAATGCCACATTAGGCCATGACAAATGCTCATGTCATGATGTGAGCAGACAGTCGATTCAGGCAGTGTTTAAGGTAAGCAACACATTTTCTTTGCCAGTGGCTGAACAACAGAGGAGTTTGTGTGTGGCTTGAGGTGTGCTAGGGAGGTGTCAAGGTTAGGGAACACTTCCTTGTTCCGTAAATTTGAGTTTCTATGTGTGGACATGGGCAAGTCAAGTCTGTCCTTGAAAGCAGGACATTACAGTATCATAAAATGTAGCTAATAGGTTTTGCTTCCATTCAACTCAAATGTGCAAGTTGAGAATCTGTTTTCAATGAATAAGTAAACACAGACTAGTCTGCATTCCCCATGTCACTTTGCTAGACACCTGAACTTCCAAACATTTCAGCGGTTTTCCAACTGAGAGTTTTGTGTTGTGTGTTTGAGTGAAGCTTCTATCTTACCCCCACTCTGTGTGATGTAGCGAACCCATGGCAGAGCTTGGTAACCACTCTTCTCAATAATCTTCAGATAGCGCACCTGTGGTTTGAACACAGGCTCAAAATCAATTCAGTTTGTCAGTATTGTCAAGGTGTTGTCAGTACCCAAGTAATGGGGTATCGTATATTTATTTAATACATCTCTCTCTCAGAAATCTTAACGTACTTAACAGTCTTAAGGTAAAGCAGACACGTTAACAAAAAAACATGGCTTACTTGGATTCCAGAGACGGTGAAGTAAGGGATCTCAAACTTGACCGTGATGGGTCTCTTAGCCTCCAGCTCACCACTCTCCACACTAGGCAGTCCAAAATGTGCTCTCATCACATACTCCTTCCCCCCCTTTCCACACACACACATATACATTTGCATGCTGGTATGAACACAATATTGCAAAATATGCTAAATCTTACGACACAGCACATCAGAGAGCACATACTGTAAATTATTATAAATCTTCTCTGAATATAGGGACATAATCCTTCGTGTTATAAGTTATGGCAAGTGCTTAGATAGATAACACACAACTATTACAAACCTTAATAACCTTAATTAAAGGGGGAAAAGTAAGAAAGTGCTGAATAGATAGAGCAGTGTTTGCATAACCTTGGTAAATCACTCGTCTCTGTACAGTGCCTTCTTTCCACCTCTGCAGTTTATCCAAAGTAGACTCAACACACACGCACGCACACACACACACACACACACACACGCACGCACACACACGCACGCACACACTTGTCATTCTAATACATTTTGTGCCTCTGCCCATGTGTCCCAGGCTTTTCCAAAAGATAGGCAGACAGACGGATGGATGTGCTTCTGCTTCTCTGCCAGTTTGCGAGAGATTTTTTTTTTTTGTCAAGAGTGTGGAAGAGTTACCCCTCGCTGCCCCAATCCAACACAAACATCAGTCTATTCTCATTTCCTTGTGGTTTTATCAGCTCGTTTCTGACACTCTGTGTTTATCTGCAGCTCTGTGAAACTCTGATATCGACACAAACGCTGCCTTTCCCTTGGGGGGATATGACCCCAACAGCACCCTCTGTGGATTGTTTAGGCATTCATCAAGGCCAGATAGGCATGCAGGAATGGACTTGGGCTCTGGAACACTGAATGCAGACATTCCAGTACAAGCAAAATGCAAGATAAGCAAGTAACACCTGCATTTAGCAGGATGCCAGAGTCAAAGAATTTAATGTGCTCTAAAACTGACAGATGTTGAACATGTCATTTGCATGTGCCACAAGTAGGATTTTGCTGTATGAAATTGCACCTGATGTAATGAATTAGTCCCTCTTCACTGATAGACATCACATCTGTAGACATCAGTAAAATGGGAGGTACTTTCAGTGGTGTACTTTGCTGAGTGATGAGACTCACAGGGAAGGATTTGATGGTCCATTCCAGGGCATTCTTCTCTGGGACCCACTTGGCGTGGCCCGTGCTGGTTTTGAACTTGGGCGAGTCGGCGTCACTGGGCACGGGCACCAGGATGACCACGTTGTTGGCCGTGGAGCGACTCTTGAACTGACTGCGAGCCTGAGAGTGACCAGCGGAACAAATAAACCAAGAAAGGACCAGCAGACAGATGGACAGATTATGAGAAAGAAAGAAAGAGAGAGCAAGAGAGAGAAGAATAAGTCTGACACAGCCAGTAACCATGAAGAGGAAAATGAGAGTTGAAGTGTCCAGTCTAGCGCTGCTCCCCAGCTTCCATTACCACAGACACAGACACACATTAACCAGCCATTTGTCACCGTCACTGCAATTACCAGACATGTCTTATCAGTAGTGAGTAGTTTCTGACTGTGGCATAGGAGAAAAAGGAAGCTATCTAATTACATCTCTTTCATATCCTCTATGACAAGATCATAGACAATGAATCACACTTACAATCCTGTGTGAGTTCATGAGCATGGCCATCTCATCTTTACAGCAGGATATTTCACAGAAACCATAACATACTGTAGCTCATTGTTAGAGTAAGGCAAAAATGACTGAAATTCACATTTTTGTCTGGCCTGGGTCAACCCAACCTATGCACACAAAAGACTTAATGTTTGCCTCTCCATAGGAGGCCAAAGCCAACCACGATCCTGGAGACCCCTCTCTAAACAAAGGAACTGATCCGTGTAATATGGGCAGCAGTCTGATCATAGTTTTGTGGCAATCAAAAGTATCTGTACATATTTATATGCAAATAACTATATTGTAGTCTGTATACTACTTTGAATTCACACCTTTCACTGGTATAGGTCAGCTGACCAATTACAGACTAGTTAAGGCATCATTGTTCGTGTCCAGTACTCTCTCCTCTCTTTCGTTCTACCTTTCCTCCTACTCTTTGCTCTCTCACTGTTCCTGGAAGGCAGTCTTTCTCTTTGGGCCTTCTCTGTCTCTCTCTCCCTCGCTCTGTCTCTCTCTCTTTCTTGGGTTTGGGTTTCTTTACACTCTTTGTTTATTCTTGTTTTGGTTTATCTGCTTATTTCATTTGTTTATGTTTTATTTGATTATAACTTGCATTCACTGCTATTGACACATTTGAGTTTATGGCTTACTGTTAAATAAATCATCCATTATTCCACCAGTTCATATAACTCTTCTCCTATGCATGCCACTCTTGTGCTTTTAGCTGGTAAACTGCTTGGTAATATTTGAGGTCAACCTATTAATTTTATGGAATCAGATTAATTGTAGTTTCTCGCAATATTTACTATTAATACATGCTTCTATCCAAAGTTCAAGAACAAGCATTTCCTGTATGAGTGCATGAGCATAGCCGTCTGCATTCACAGAAATCATAACATACTGTAGCTCGTTGTTAGTGAGAATTAGGTTACACACCTAGTGACAAACACAATAAAAATAGTTTTTCCATATGTGTATTATGAATGTATTATTTTATCCTGACTTTATATACAGTAACACTCTCCATCTCCCTCCTCCTCCCAGCATCCTCAGCGCTGACTATAAGTATACACTCCTGTGCACTCCTGCAAGTGCCCCCTTGTCAACACGCTTGTGGCAGCCGCTGCCGTCACCCGCTGAGATTGAGACGTAACCCACGGCGTTGCGGCACGCATGGCCAGTCAAGTGTGTCCCATACCTTAACCTTGATCTCCACTCGGCTGTGCGAGAACTTCTCGATCACGCTCTCAATCCAAATGAGAGGCTTCACCTGTCAGGAGCAAGGCACACAGTAATGAATCAGCGGCCCGCTGGTGGCAGGCCCCGTCAGGCTCCATTGTTTCTGCAGCTCAGCCACCAAGCCTTCAAAGGCCCAGGCAATTCAGACAGTCAGCGTTAGATAGAGTACAGCTCTAAGTACAGGAGCAATGTTGCATACAATCTAAAGGCATTTAGCCCTATCAGTGTATCAGTAATCATAAAAATGTATAATATGTATAAAACAAAAGACCTACTGCCGTTGTAAGTATAATACAAAAAACACATTGGATATGTGTGTGTATGAGTGACAGAATGAGGGAGAGAGAAAAGAAAGAGAAAGAAATAGAAAGAAAGGGAAAGAGCAGTACAGTACAGGACACTGACCGTGGTGTTTAGGCGGTAAGACATGAGCTCTGACTCCCCATCAGGGGGGATGAAGGAGATGGTGCGGTCGTTCTCGAAGCGTGAGAGACGGACACACTGGTGAAACTTAACGTCCTCCAACTCCACAGCCTTGCTTTTCTCCCCTGACACAAACAACAACATCCCCATTTCCCCATTTATATTCAACAAACAATGCATTCACCTAGACAGACTGATTTGCAATTTTCTTATTAATTCAAAAAGCAAAGCCAATGCGGCCTGGAAGTCAGTCAGTGTTGATGGGCAAGGGGTGTCTGCGTGTTTGCCTATAGGGTGTGTATCTGTGTGTGTGTGTGTGTGTGTGTGTGTGTGTGTGCGTGCATATGTGTTTGGAAATTATTTTCTGACTCAGATTTGAGTAAGACAGAGTAGGAACCAGATCACTTTAATGACTGGGCCCTTTGGTCTCTTGCCTCAATAATGCTGACAGACAACCAGCAGTCAATCTCAGTTTGGCATGTACGCCCACCGAATGGGTGGGGATGAGTCAGTGACGCACATGTGTGTGTGTGTGTGTGTGTGTGTGTGTGTGTATGAGTGTGTGCATAGCCCTGCTGAGATAAAAGCTATGAATGTGAATGTGTATTCTGAAAGACAGTGACGAAGTGAAGCAGAAACAAAGAAAAAAGGGTGTGTGTGCATGTGATAAAAAAGGCAGTGTGTAAGATGACAGACAGTCAAAGAAAGAGCAAGCTGTCCAAGTGACTGTGTGTGAGAGAGAGAGAGTGAGTGAATACATTTGTATGGACGCATTTCTGAGTGTCACATTCCACTGAAAAATACATTGCGCTCTCAGAAGGTTCCAGAACACAGGCGTCAGATCAGAGAGCCATGCAAGGCAGTGAGGGCCCTCATGGAGCACGGGCAGCTTTTGGTTTGCTCCCCTTTAGCAGCAGGAAGAGAACACCACATAAGGACATCAGTGACAACAGCAAAAGGTCACAGAGGAAATGCCCCCCTCCAGCTCTCTGATTGGCTCCTACAGGGTGTCTCGTGCAGAGAGAAAGAAGGGGTTGGGGTGGTGTTGGGTGATAGGAGACCTCAGACAGACGAGCTCTAGTGCTAAGCCACTTTGTATCAGACGGGATTCACTCAAAGGAAGTGGTGATTGGGTGATGAACAGTGCCCTACACCTGCCCCCGTTCCCCATTTCTTTCCCGCAGTGTCACTGATGGCTTGCTGTCATCACCTTTAACCTTTCAAGTCCATAAACAGGATTTCAGTCCTGGAGCTACTGACTCACTCACAGAAGACTAAGACACCTATTCTCTCTCCTCTCTTGTCTGTTCATCAAGGGGAAGAAAACACTTACATATGCTCTCCAAAAGAGGGCACTGTTTCTCCTAGAAGAGAATGCTCATTTGACAGCCCAATCAACAGTACAACACAACACAAATCATTATATTTTATGAGTTCTAATCTATCTAATTTGCGTATCTTTTAGTATGCCTATATACAAACATATATACATACAGTCTATTACTTACTGGGTACCTAATCTGGTCAATGCCAAGGTAACCAGTACATGTGCTAAAAACATAATCTCCTTTCTTCTGTGTGATAATCAAGAAGCATGAAAGTCAGCAAGTATAACACTATGGTAAACTGTGAGTCTCTAGTCTGATGGGCATAATTAAGAATACTCTATATATAGTTACTGTGTAGCCATTTACTAAATGCAGGAAAGGCATGCCTTTCCCATTTAGAAATCCCATTATATTTTAATCCCTTCCTAACACACAGCTGCAGCCCATCCTCTTACTGCTCCTGTGTGTAACCCAGCCAGCTGTGAGCCGGGGTGATGTGCAGTGCAGCGAGATGAGAGCCGATGAGCATGGTGGTTCCCACCTGCCCCTACTGCCTGGGGTGGGGATTAGGACGAAGACATTCACCCAGGGTACGTAATCCGTCGCTCCGCGCCAAACGAGTGCAAATGAGAGAGGGATGCAGATGAGAACATGTGGGAGAGGGAGAGAAACAGGAGGACGGGTGGACAGATGGGCGATAAAGACCGAGAGGTGGAGATGTGTGCTTCTCTGTGTGTGTGTGTGTGTGTGTGCGTGTGTGCGCATGTGCACCCGCATGTTACTCACTGCCCGTGATCTCAAACAGCACTTTGTCGTTGAGGCCCAGGCGGAGCTCAGGCATGCCAGACAGGATGACTTTGAGCTTGATGCAGCCCAGGATCTCACTGCGAAGGACACTGCCCGTGGCACTGACCTGTGCCAGGAGAGAAACAAGAGATACACATGAAACCAGTCAGGGAAAAGCACACATAGATACACAAAAAAGCATAGCATGTTAAAAAGCAAAGGAGACAGAGAGACAAAACACTAAGTCAAATTAGAGCCCAAAGCAGAAAAGACTAGATCGTTAGACTTAAAAAAAAAAGTGATCCTGAATCATTGGGCAGACAGAATGAGGCTGAGAAAGTGTCCAGTCACAGACAGGCCCATTGGGAGACTGTACGGGTGAATGGTAATGCCCCATTAGAAGGCAATAAGGCATTAGCTTCCCCTTAATCAGCCTGTGAAGAAGGGAGTCGCGTTCAGCACCCTGATCCATGGAGACATCACCGCGGCAATATTAAGGCAGGGGAATAGCAGCCGGGGTGGGCCGAGGCCAAGGCGGAGGCCAGGGGCTGATGTATTAAAGGAAACCAGGGTTTGTTATTCTCAGTTTGAATTCAAGGAAGTCTAGGAAAGGTTGTTTCCTGAGCTTGTTGCTCTTAAGTTATTTGAGCCTGGGCTATGTTGAATTTGCTGTTATTCCTGCTGAGTAAAAAGGGTACTGAGTGGACTGCAAACATAAAAACAAGGTGGATAATAGGCCAATTTAGTTCAAGGAATTGGTAATCTATTCTGTTTAAGCCATGATGAAATCGGGGCTCCATTTTTTTTTTACATTCACTTTGCTGCTTTGCTCATTTTGAATGCTTTCACAGGCGTGCAGCCATGGCCTTTTTTCCTACAAATGATGGTAAAATCCCCTCACCAGTAAATTGACAGATTCAATGACGTCCATAAAGACTTCATTCTTGCGGTACTTGATGCCCTCAGACCTCCAGGATACGGCGTTGGTGACTGTGGCAGGGGGACGAGGAGCCCCGACCTCCAGCTTGTGCCCCTGCTGGGTAATGTACCTATCAGGACCAAGAGAGTCATATCAGGTGATAGCATAGGAAAGCAAAGGGGCCATCTAGGGACACAAAATACAAACCAGAGAGGATGTTTCAACTATTTGACAACAGCACAGCAATAGCACAATTACACAATGCTTACTGTCTTCAAAACAGTGAAAGTCAGGTTCGGTTAATGAATGATCCAATGTGCTGGATGTGTTGACAATGTTGTTGGTCAAAACTAAGCTGAGACACTTCCAAAAGTGGTGAAAATAGTGCTGTTCCTGTGTATGTGGTGTTTAGCTGCAAATAGATATATGGTGAGAAATTACCTGACCTTGGAATTGTATTTAAACCTGAAGGCAAACACTGGAGTCTGTTGATACCATTCTCGCCACCCACATCCCGATTCTGTTTACTACACACTAACAATGGAGCAGCACTCTCTCTTTATCTATCTATCTATCCTTTTCTTTAAAGTCTTTTCTTTCCTTCATTCATCTCCCACTCCCACATCCATGAGGTTTGCCACTCAGGGTTGACTGCATTGATCTGACCTCCCAACACGTTTAGCTGCTGTGGGATCAGTGCTGCTCCTTTGCTCTGACCTTAACCTTATTCCTAATTCCCAAGAAACAACTTTGCCCACAGCTCTGAACAGACCCTGTTCTTTTGCTTACTATTACAAGTAACAGCCTCAAGCTCTACAGCATGAAACTGCACACATAAACAAACTGAGAAAATGACCAACCTTAAAAGTTGAATTCTAATATTGACACCAATCAGTAATGGAGTTATTTAGCATTTTAAAGTTTTGCACTAACACACAGGGCACCATTAACTAACAGGACTGACCGACTGCAGGTGGCAGAGACAAAATGTACTGTTCGTTTGATAGTTTGATTCGTCTCGCACGCCCTTGTACATGCAAACAAGGGCATCTGCCCATGTCTCAGAACAAACAAAGAGAGAAAATGCGAGAATTTGCATCAAAATGGCCAATATCCACATAAAACTCAGAACTGCATCTGGCCAGCATCTCTTGGATACCATGGCACTATGCCTGATCCAGGGCGTGCCTGCCCAGGGACAGACTGGGGTGGAAGGGTAGGTGGGTATGTGGGCTTGCAGGCATATTGTGCTGGTCAATCAGATGCAGTAATCACTGATTCTGTGTTTTGCAGAAAAACGGCAAATATTGGCCCAAACAAAAGCTTTGCAAAAGACACAGAAAACAGCAAAACAGTATAATTCCCACCAAGCTGTGCTGGCCCTATGGTTTGTAAGAACTCATGCACCACTTCAAAAAATTACGCTTTTACTTCAGAGTAAAGGAAAACTATAAATAACAAATAAACACCAAACTGGGTACTGCTAGGAGCGGAGCTTCACAAAAGACCATTGTGTCAAGACTGTCTAACTGTACCCATAAATAAATGATTTGATATATAAATGTTGAAACTAGTTGTGTTGTATGAGGCTTTCAGTGAATGCAGTAACTCTCTGGTCCTCTAGTGATGAGCAGGAGGTTTTGCAATAAAGGAAGTGAGTTAGCATTAAAATAACTAGCCAATACCCAAACCACATCAGTGTGAATTGTCTTTCTCCATGACCGTTATGAATACACAATGCCTCAGGGGCTGTGTCACACTGACAGAGGACAGTGTGAACTCACTCCTGTAAGACTTTACTCTCCGTTGTCTGGGGAAAGCCAAAGTCCATGACCTCGTCCATGAGTTCATACACAGTCACAAAGTTGTCCCGGATGCTCTCCTCCTCCAATGCCTTGAAATACTCTGTGAAAACCTGATGAATGCAGGAAGGCAGACATGAGACACACGCCACAAAGGCTAGTGTCTGATGTGATGTGACAATAGCCAGTGATTGTTGGCAGAACCATAGTAATAAAACACCATGACCACACAGACATTAATACTCCTGTGTTGTTTGAGAGATCTGTTTGAGCACTTGAGACAAAAACACACTGTTAAGGGGACACAGATGACACTTGCACTGACCTCAACTATTTTGTAGAGAAATGAATACACAAGGGCTGCATTGGAGTTCTTCTTAGTCAGTGCAACCACTGAATGGTGACTGTGTTAAGGTCAAACTCTGTTTTCTGGAGAAAAGTGAAAGTGGACTGACAGAATCTCAGAGTGCCTTTAAGCTAAATAACTCCATGGGCTGGCTGCTCAAAAATCTAAGTACTTTGAAGATGAGTAGTCTTATTTAAAAAAAGAGATGGAGACTGAGTGCAGAAAGATTGACTGAAGGATACAGTAGAGGTTGCTGTGCTTGATCCAAAGGAAATGGGTCGATCCGTGGCTCAGGACAGGAGAGAGTTCTGATTCCTCCTCCCTCTTCATTAAGATAGACATGAAGTGATCAATCTCACCCATATCTATGTTCCCCATGTAGTTCCGACATATCAGCACCTACAGAGGGAAGCAGCATAAAGATGGATCTAAATGAGAAAGTTCCATGGCAGTTTCATCTATCTTCTCACTAGCACAGCAGAATGTTTAAATAAAACATAGCTATAATATCAGAGTCTCTTTAGGTTACTGCATGTCAGTGGTATTTAAAATTACATGTAAAGTTCTTCGAGGATTTCTCAGTGCATACTAAATATCCTAACTATAAGTTACTGTAAATCTTTCTTCATTGAGTTTACTTTTACATAACTTCTAGCCATAAGCCTCTAGCCACGTCTAATATTTAATTATTTATTTGTCTGTCATCTGTCACACCCTTTCACAGTGTTGCACCAGAAATGCATGCCTGTCAGTGTACTCCAGCCAGAGCCCTTGGATTGGCATTGCTCTTCAGTATCCTCACAAACAAAGCAGCCAGGCAGGAGACGCTGAGCTGTTTGGGAGATATACTGCAGCTACACTAGAACTGAACAGTGCTGAAAATCACCAAAGTTTAAGTCTATAGCATTTTGCATTCACAACTTTTTTTTAATTGAATGTTTTCTTTTTTGCTTTCTCTCAATTATTTTCTCTTGTTTTTCCTCTGAAATGCATTAGTATTATGCATTTGTACTTCCCATAAAAATACCAAAAATGCACAGATCTGCTTCCATTCAAACACTGTAAAAGGAACCTATGAAGTATCTCTCAGTCATTGAGAAATACCAATTAACTGACGGTACAGTAGCACCCATGGTACCAAGCGAGCGCATTGTGCAAGTGAGGCCCAAGAGACTGGTAAAACAACACTTTTTTCTAATACTGAGCTCTATAGTGCAAGCATTTCTCCACGACTATTCTGATGCAGTCACGGGGGGAAAGAGAGTAATCTTTTTAAAGGTTCAGTTCATAAATAAGTCATATTTCTTTTTCAATACCAGTCTGTGTGACAAGGGTCAGTGGTTCAGAGGAATAAAAGAAAATGAGGAACTAAGAAATTACTTCACGCCCATGGTGCGTAATGCAACAATCCATTGTGCTTGACAAGTCTGATTTACAAACAACAAAGACGTTTTGCACCATCATCTACGACAGGGATTCCTCTATATGAAATGTATTTCAGAATGGCAAAGCAAACCCATCGTCTTAAATTGATACCACAGGGTGATCCAGTCATGTACTTTCGTAATTCATCTGTAAAAAATCCCACTGGCTTAGTTATTTTAAACAAGTAAACTACTGAACACCGAACTTCATTAAAGGAATCGTCCAACTTTCGCTAAAACATAACAAACGAGTCCTCTGACCTTCTCTGGGTACGGTTAAGTCTGCCTACCATCTTTAAGTCTTTGATTATGAATGACTGCATGTCATAGATCAGCACTGACACAACTGTGGCTTTGGTAGGAGACAAACAGATGTGTACTAACTAGAAACCCACTAAGATAATATAAAGACGTGTCGTGACCAGGGAGCCACTGGCTGAGTGAAGAAATAGCTTGAGGAGGAAATAGCTTGAGGATATTGAGTTGCTCTGAGACAAAAAAGCTTTCACGTGCACTAACCGGGGTCCAGGCCACATCTGGGGGAAATCCATTTGAATACCACCGAGCCTGGATTTTCAGCTTTCCCTCGGGAATCCATTATTCTACTGTCGTTATCATTCTCACAAGAATACATTATATTCAATGGCAATGTATTGACTCTGTAACATGCATGGAATACCACACAATCTTGCGTTTAGCAGACTGACTCAAGTAGGCTAAAGCCTATTAAAAATGGTATAGTCCACGCTTGACATCTAAACGATCCCAACAACGCTTTAAATATTGAAGAACACTCTGTTAAGTCAAAACTGTTAAACTGTTAAATTTTGAAAGAGCGTGAAGGACCACATTCAAAGCTCCCATTATATTCAGTAAAACAAGTTTTGTAAGGTTGTACACCTGTTCTACCGGGCCCCGCCTACGTCCGAAGCCGTGAGCTAACCATCGAAAAGTCGTGTCCATGCGGACGTTTTCATTCTATTTATGCTTATATTTAATTTAAAACGTTTATCATTGGTGAATAAGCAACAGTAGAGTAATCTTCGAGTACAACTATTTTTATGTTTAAAATATCGTTTAATTTTCTCCCCCAAGAGTGCCCCAGGTGATTCATGCAAGCTATCCATCTTCAGGGGTCTCGGCAGGAAAGTTACTGCGTTATCAATTTAACGATCTCATACTGCCACTGACATGTCATTCCGTCCCCCAACCTGTTGCCTTGGACTTTCCCTCATAAAATGTTGATGTAGCCCAGTAGCCTACACTGGCCGTGGTTAGCGCACACAATTCTCTTGTTGTTGATTAGCGTACATAATTATCTTACCTTGCCTTTCAGGTCCAGAATAAAAATAGCTGACGCAGACATCTTTCCGATAAAAATGCTGGAACAGCGTGACAAATTCCGTTTCTAATTTGGACGGCGAACAAGTTAAATTTGTGCAAGAGAATCTCTCTCCATCCTCGGTATGTTTCCGGGGTTTACGCGTAACCAGAAGAACAGCTTTCGAAAGAGGTTTCATGTGGGGGAGGAAAAAAAAGAAGCGACTGTCTCTCACTGGCTAAATAGAGAAAAGTCTGAAAGCTAGGTAAACAATTGTTAAAAACTATTTTAATTTTCATGACAAATTCAGTCAATAAATTACTGCACTGATGTTTTACTTATTGCTTAAAATTTTATGTTAAAGGGATTTGGTTACATGTGCTACATAGGCTACTGTATTTCACCTGTAAAAGACATGTTCACATTAATTGAACTGTTTACTATTCCTACCACCACATTATTTCCACATTCCGTGCCCAGGATGGATTAAGTGGCAGAACAGTATCTGTATGTGTGTATTGGGTCCTGAAAAAATGCCTGATTTCCCTATACAGTTATACAGTATTTATTATGATGCCTACAGCGTTTTGCACCATAGTTGTTTTTAGTTTAATGCTTTCTAATTCGTGTAACATGTGATTGATAGAAGACACACAATTTATTTTTGTACACATTGTTGGCACCAATTATGCAACAAATGCATCACTATTTATACTATAACACTCTATTGCAAAGAACTGATCCTGCATGTATGGCCTGGATGGAAGATTTGTTGCTGTGAGCTGATGCTCTGAAAATGTAGCTTATGGCATGGAAAGCTACCACACTACATGGCCAAAAAATAATTAAACTAATGAGAAGCTACTAGATTCAGAAAATAGCTTTGCTATAGCCATGCTACTCAAAAATGTAGTTAAACTAGTACTTTTGCTACTTGTAGTGAAGCTACTGCCCAACTCTGTGTAGTCTGCATGTAGGTACATGTCATTTACTATATAAATACTAAATCAGCAGAATGCAGTTTTTTTGTTTGTTTTTTAAATCTGCAATTAGTTCAAAGACATTCTGGTCTTGTGTCAAACAGCCTACAATGGATTGCATTAACCACTGTTATTGGTTAATTATACCATTTGCATTTGCATTATACCATCTGTCTCATAATCAATGATTAAGGTGAAGGTAGTCTACTTTTTTTCTATAGGCCTAGTGTTATGAGAGTGAGTTTTAAATAGGCTTAAAATATGATTCAGGGTGGACAAGTCGTGTGTTTTGTGTGTCAAAGTCATGTGTTTTTGCAAGTTTTTTCAGTTATCTGGTGCTGCCATTCATCACTTATAACTTAATTTAAGATAAACATAGGCTGCATGTCACACATTTCCGTCATAGGCCACATAGGCATATGTCAAACCGCCTGGTACAATAGCTTAAAATCGCTGTTTGTTATGCTATATATTGTCTGTTTCATAATAAATGATTGAGGTGAAGGCTAAACGTTTTTTTCTGTACCACAGTTAAACTAAACTAGAGAAACCCCCTTTGTTGGAAACCAGTTATCTTTGCACGATAAAACCAGAGAGTAAGCAAAAAGGGTCCACTGGTTAAGACCAACAAATGTGCAGTACTGATCTGAATCAGCAGATGGCACTGCTATACCAGAGCCGTATGCTCTAAGATAATACCAGATACATCTCTGTGCTTTCATTCTTTCAAAAACTGATACTGAACAAATATAGCCGAAGTGAAAGGACAATAGTTTTTGATTATTATTTTGATTTACTACTATGGATACTATTTTTCAAAAGACTTGTCCATAACCAAATCGTTGCGAGACCTGTCTACCAATAGAAAACGTTTCCGTGGTTTGCCACGGAAGTAAATGCTGAGAAGAGTCGTGAAGTACCACATTGTACGAGCGCGGTTCCATTCATTTCTGCTCATTATACATGCTTATCATTATTTGTCGTTTGTTCCCGCGGGTTTTTGTTGGTATCTTTCCTAAAACCTGATGTTTTAGTAGAATAATACGACTTTTACGACTACGAATTTTGGCCGTAGGTGTCGTTTAAACGGTAAGTGAAGAGAAAATCATCTATTAGCTAGTTAGCATTAAGTTAGCTTCACACGGGTGTGCAAATGGAAACACAATGAACATCAATTTTCTCTGTTTACACTAAACTCCATAACTCCATATATACAGTCAGACTTCTTGCTTCTAATGTCCTTCTTGGAATAGTAGTTTCACAACTGGGCTAAGCAATGATGGCAAAGCAATTTATGACTAGCAAATATGGAGTTTATGAACGCCTATTCAATCAAAGTCATGTGTCTTCATCAGATTGATAACAAACAAGGACCGACATGGCTGGGATATTGTTTGAAGACATTTTTGATGTGAAAGACATCGACCCAGATGGGAAGAAGTTTGACAGAGGTAATGTATGCGTTTTGATGCTGTGTGTTAGACAACAAGGTTAGAAGGAGCGTTGGTATAAAGATGTCTAACAAACTCTGAACTCTATTCCAGTGTCTCGACTTCACTGTGAAAGTGAATCTTTCAAGATGGACCTCATACTTGACGTGAATATTCAGATCTACCCCGTGGACCTTGGTAAAATCAATGATGACGTGCGAAATATAGCTGTCAAGTGTCATTCAACCTTCTGATCAAATTGTCCTTCCTCAGGGGACAAGTTCAGGTTGGTGATAGCGAGTACCCTTTACGAGGATGGAACACCAGATGATGGGGAATATAATCCAACAGATGACCGTCCTTCAAGGTGGGTGTGTGTGTGTGTGTGTGTGTGTGTGTGTGTGTGTGTGTGTGTGTGTGTGTGTGTCTATGTCTATCTCTAAGTTTAGATGAGATTTAAAATGAGTTATCTGTGTCTTTTTCTCAGGGCAGATCAGTTTGATTATGTAATGTATGGAAAGGTGTACAGAATTGAAGGAGATGAGACATCTACAGAAGCAGCCACTCGTCTGTAAGTATTAGATTTGGACTACAGCCAATTTGAAACTGGAGTAACAAACAATTCTTTTCTTTCGGTCTTTGTATGTTGGTTTCAATTAACCATATATCTCTTTGTTTTTCTGTGCAGTTCAGCATATGTCTCCTATGGTGGTTTATTAATGAGACTACAAGGTGATGCCAACAATTTGCATGGATTTGAAGTTGACTCACGGGTCTACCTCTTAATGAAGAAGCTTGCGTTCTGAAAGTGGCGCCATTATTTTGTATGGACACATTGCATTTAAACATCTGGATGACAGTATCTCCTGAGGATTATGGACATGCATCTTCCTTGATTGTTTCATAGAGTTTCATTGGGGATTTTTTTTCTCCTTTTTTAAATGACTTCTTTATGTAAAAGTCATTTAGACATATTAACACTGTGGAAAAAATCCTGTAAATAAAACATGTTTTATATATTTGTCAGTTGTTTTTGTATTTGTTGTTTGGGGTACACATGAAGATCACAATATTTTATTGTTTGTTTTGACAAAGCTGATGAGTTTGTTTAGTTTGTGATAGACAATGAGAGATGTTTACCTTGATTATAGAAAGTTTTAATGACTGGCGCAGCATGCTTTGCCAAAATTCCGGCGTAATGTACTTGCATGTAACGCAAAAATCAGTACTGTGTTTGGCACGGAAACCTTTTCGTAACGGTATGCTCTTCTCGTTGCAAATAGTTTGCCTGCAAGGTTGACGCTATGTGCACACAAAAAAATCAGAAGTTCATTACTTGCAACAGTGCGTGTCACTTTACGGCCGCTCGGCCCCGGCCTGTTTGGTTGCTAGGTGTATTTACAAGCGTCTTCCCCTTGGTTACTAGGTAGCTGGTTACAAAGATGGTTCGGCTAAGTATTTATCAATACGAGTATAGTGTTATTACGGGACAGTACCTGTGTGGATTGTGGCCAGTTGCATAACATCTGTTATATTGGTGAGTTTAATTGTTTCTTGTAAAGCAAAATGTAACCTTTAACGCGGTAGATGAATGGTAAGCGTATTTAGCAGTAGCATGTTTGGCTACAAATGTGTTGTAATCCATCACTGAAAACAGTGCGGTTAATGTTAGCTAGCTTCAGCCAAATGATGAAAAGCATTAATGCTGTCAACTGAATTTATTAATTCAGGGTTGCAATGATTTTCGTTCGTAAATTACATTGTACGTAGTTTGTAAAATTATTGTAACGCAGTCTTTCATTAGTTGCTAGCTAGTTATTGCTACCTTGCTAACTTTGTTGTGATGCCGCTAATTCTGGTAACGGTAAATTGGTGGAGGTACATGTTTAACATTAGCTTTTACTTGTTGATACCCAGCTCCCTTACATAAACGTCCGAAGATGCAGTACAATTTGTCTACGAATACACTGGTGCACTGGTCTAATCTGTGTGAAGCAAAGGAGAGTAGGAAAAACAAGACAACCTTTGGGTATAATACTATTATCCTAGCTAACACCCTTTGGTGCTGATAGCCTTGTGCAAGCAAAGTTGTATTGCATGCAGGTAATTATCGTCTTAGTAGTCCTTTAAAATAAATGTATTTCATCTCTCTGTTTCAGCATCTAACGTAAAGGACCCCCAAGAAAACTCTTGAGATGGGTGACATGCTAGAAAATGAAACAGATGTTCTTGGGATGATCAAGGAGGTACAGACATGCTATGTTGATGTCATGCATATATCCACAAAGTATTGTAGTAACCAAAGGAATGGCAGATAAAAAACAGGGTTAATACATATTAATATTACTGCCAATTGGAAGTATTTTCACATCTAATTTGCATAGACTATGCCTGTTTCAGGCAGGGAAACATTTGCATAGTTGTGTAGGCAAATCATACCATAAAATTGATCAACTGCAGTTAAAGGGTAGTGCATTATTTTGTTGGACGTGTCACCCATCATGTGTATTTGTGTACACAGTATCTCCATTTTGGGGAATTTGAAGAAACAGCAAAGCAGTTTGAAAAGGAATGTAAGATCAAAGGGAAACTGATTCCCAAATCTCAAGGCAATGCAACTGTTAAAGATTCTAAAGCCCTGATGATACAGGTAAGTCGATTTTAGGATTCCAGATGCTATCTATGAAGTGTCTTAAATTAATGTTTCATGAATTAATGATTAATGAAAATTCATGATTCATGAATTTTATATGAATTCATATTCATATATATTAGCTAACAAACCATGTTAAGGAACAGGTTTAAATGTAATCATTGTTTGAAAAAAAAAACTTTTATTCACATCATAATATGATTTCTGTCAACTCTGTCTGGCACTTCAAGGCTCTATTTAAAGCTTTATTTTAATTTGATCAACCCAAAAACAATGTTAAGTCTTTAGGGATGTAATGTAATGGAGGTCTTTCGCAGAGTAAAATGGTAAAAGCATTTTATACATTTATGTTATGATTTTTTTTATGACACAACAGTGTTGACAGAGAACTGTAGAAGGGGAAACTGGAGCACTGGAAGCGCTTCCTGATGAAGTTGGCTTTATCCATTCTAGTTTTCCATCAAAAAAATAGTTAGGAGGACCTTTCAGCTCAATCAGTATGAATGTCTACCGTCAACCTTCAAAATCTGTTGGAGTTGATGCCTGACGGAGTTGACAGAATGCTTATTTTTCCATCTTGTTCAAGACGTGTACACTGATGGCATCTTGCTTTTCCTCAGTAGACAGATGAGTCTATAACTTAAACTAAAATGCCAATATTTCCTCAATGATTCATTATTAACATTATCATACATTACACAGTAAAGCTGTGACCGCAATCACATTGTTCGTTCAAAAGTTTTAGAAAGTGAAATTTTACAATTCCACGTGTGCTACTTTTGCATACACCAAAATTAGGAAGTGCATAAGGGACCCTTAGGTTTACAGTTTACCATAATATGCCTAATTTATCCATGGTTTAAAGAAAATACTGATGGAGTTGACTCAAAGTGAGGACACAGCTTTGATAAGTACATATTTATAGAAAATAAAATTTAAAGTTCACTTAATTTAATTGGTGGAAGCATACATTTTTTTTGGTATTAATATTTTTACATTTCTTGCATTTTTAACCACTTTTTTCACTGTTTTACATTGAGACCTCCTGAAGAGGACCAGATAAATTGCATGCACTTTCAGCGCACGGTGGCAAAATTTTAACAAATAAGTATCAAATGATTTTGAAATAGCATTAAATTAATATCATGAGTATACACACAACCTGGAGACTAAACTTTTGGTGTCCTTTTTCATTTTCAATTTCCTTTGAATTTTGACGGAAATTGCCATTTTTATATGGAGGACGTATTTTGTCTCTTATCTCAAGAATGACTGATTACTAGGTTTAGTGTCCTTAATGTGTCTCAAAACTGATTCACTGTATCTTACTCTGTACACAGAAAGATCTAATGAGCTCATTCGAGGATGGAGACTATAAGGTATTCTTTGAACTCTGGAATGAATACATTCCTGTGGAGGTTCGTAACAATCACCCCGCAACTCAAAAGCTTGAGTTTTATCTGCACATCCATTTCACCATCTATCCTCTGAAGCACTGCCTTGGAAGACCAGTAAGTTGCTAAAGCCTGTCAGAGACAGTCCACCATTGCTTGTTTTGAAACATACATGCCAGTGCCAGTTACTATACTCATTTTTGCCTTGGCTTTGATAAATAAGGAGAGGTTGTACATGGTTAAAGAGCTATCATGAACATGAGGTATGGTTGTACCCTCCTTCATATAGAAATCTTGAACTTAGGAGTAGCCACTAAAATACGGGTGAATTAGAGCAAAGCCTACATGTGATGTCAAATAGCACAAAGCAATTTTCGTTCTGTTGTGGTTGCCAAAGAGGGCACCATTTAGCCAGAAGGACATTTTTAGTACCCAGCCTATAAGGTTTTAATTGAAAATTGCAATTGAACCAGGTATAATACTCGATTCATCCATTCTGTGTCCCCTTTGATTCTGAGTAGATATCAATTAATTCCAGTTGATAATGAAAGTATGTGGAAAGTGTCTCTCTAATATACTTGCTAAATTACTTTACAATTCAGCCGTACATCCTTTGATAGAGCTTCTTATGGTTTGCCACAGACATGCCACCTTGCATATTACGTAATTTCAAAGCAATTATGTTTAGATAATCTAATCTTCAAAGCATGTTGTGTTATAGGCTTTTTCAGTGAAGCAGGTTTCATGCCTGTACAGCCATTATTGAGACTGTACAAAGATGGAGAAACTGAGAGAAACTTCTTTAGTGTACAGTTATAAAGTTAGGATGTTTTTGGTTGTGTGTTTAAATCATTTTGAATCATAAAATGCATCATAGCATGTTTTATAAAATAACACCTGACTTACTTTTTGCCTACTCTAAAATCACTACTAGTTGAATTACAACTAGTATTATGCAGCACATTACTTCCATGTCCTTTTTAGCCAGTAGATGGCTCCACCTGTCTCAGTATTCTGCTACAAGGAACTATGGTGAAAAGAGTCCATGATCTAACACGATGAGGATTAAGTCAGAAATTATGTCTGAGCATCAGTGCTATGCATCCAGTGGTAGTGAGCTGCATTTAATATTTGGAGCAGGATCGAGGGGATTTTGATGAGAGGATTACACACTTCAAACATTTTCTGGAGACCAGAGGCTCTGCACTGAGTCAGACCACTGAGTTCCTGCCCTTCTACGCCCTCCCTTTCGTACCCAATCCCATGGTGCACCCGTCCTTCAAGAACCTTTTCCAGGTAGGCTTACCCTCAGAGCAGCGCAAACATCAAGGCTGTTTTTAATGGAGCCACCTTTAGATGTTGGACACCTGCCTGACTTTTGTTTTGCAGGAGTCCTGGAAGCCAGAAATAAAGGAGAAGCTGGAGAAGTTTCTCTCTGAGACACTGAAAGCTTCTAACACTCCGAGACTGGTGTCCTTATATGTATCCTTAACTTTGTTAAACATTGATGCTAATCAACATTTTACATGGTCTGAATGTAACTTCAGGCCCTCTCATTCCTCTGTCCTCTGACAAAAGCACTGGTTCTATGTCAAGAAAGACGTGAAACATGGAGAAAAACAGTTCTACTAAAATAAATTCGAATGCAATATCTTAAGAATAAAGCAGAGGAAAAACATCATCTCCTCTGCCCTTAGTTGTGAGGGCCACATTCAAGACCTTCTTAAAAGCTTCTCCCCAAGGGGAACATTCATTTACAGACAGGGGCCTTCCATTTCTAAACAGGCATTCAGAAACAGGAGTGGAGACAAATCCACTTCTTTTCCCTTCCTTTCCCCATCAGTGACATGTGGTTCAGGCCAAAACCTGATATGCCTCTCACCCTGTGGTGACCCTGATGCTTTAAAGGCACCTGTGGGCAACTGACATCAAAACAATAACTGCCTTATAAGAACTCTGCCATATTGGCTTTCCTTCCCAGTCCATTGTGGGAAGAGACAATCCTGTGCCATTAAAGTCCTGGATTAGGATTATGTAATTCATAATCCCCCAAAGTCAACTGGTGTTGCTTTGCAGTTTATAACATTGTCTCTGTTTGAGCTGGTCCCATGTGAGTTGATACAAAGTATGTAAAATTATGTCTGCAAATACAAAGATATGACATTGTAAAACAAAATCATAAATAATGTGACTTAGCATTTTTGTGACAAAGCATTTTTGATAATAGTTATTCATCTTTAGAATTTCCGCTTTAGAATTTTTGTTTTAATGATCTGTCACTGTCATCATTCTCAAGTAACGTCTTTAACGTTGATGTCAAAGAGGGAAGGTATCCCTAGCAACAAAGGTAAGCACTGCAGTTTGTAATTAAAAATTTCAACTAAGTTCCAGTAACCTATAGGTAGAGAAAAAAGAGTTCGCGTCTGCTGAGTACTACATTGTGGACACATTGGAAAGAACTGTGACCCATGAGAAGGAGAGTCTCTGTAATGGCTGGCTGCTTTTCAGTCTGATGTGATGCATTTATGCATTCTTGGCTCAAATCGCTCTGCATCTCTGTGAAACCACAAGCCACTAATTTTGAGGCCTTGCCCAAATCTTATGCATCCTCCTATTCCCACTGTCAATCAACCATATCAGTGGTGTTATGAGGAATTGTGTGGTTATTGCAAAGTTCTGCTGTGGAATTTTTGAGTTACTCTTGCTACACAAAAATAGCTTTTGAAGAAGATTAATTAAATGTTTGTAATTGTGTGTGTGTGTGTGTGTGAAGATATGGTTCTACAACTGCAGTTGCAGTTGGGAGAAACTGAGAGAAAGGCTTCCTCCTACATGAAGAAGTTCCACAAGATGCAGGCTGACTACCACAACCTCATCGGTATCACAGCTGAACTGGTGGATTCACTTGAAGCCACCGTCAATGGGAAAATGGTACATTAGCTCACACTGCTACTCAGATCACACTCAGAAACGCACACACTAACACAGACACACGCACACACGCTTAAACTGTTACATGAATGTTATGTTCTTAACACAGACACACACACACACTCACATCCCAGTTGACTCATGGGAGTGTTGCCGTCATGGTTGCAGATCTCCCCTGAGTATCTCCAGGGTGTATGTGTGCGCCTCTTCAGCAACCAGATGAGGCACAGTGCGGCCCAGAGCATCGACTTCACCCGGCCTGGAACTGTGAGTGAGAAACACACTTTCCCACATTTGACACTACCAACACCAACACCCAGCCAGAGACTCCTGAGGCCTAACAAATGGCCCCATAGGAATATTTACACTCCCACGATACTGATGAAGACTATGATAATTCCATTGTTTGCATAGTCTAAAGACCCGTATACCACCGTTTCCCTTGAAGTCTTGTTAGTTAGAATGTGCTACGGTGTTTCTTTGTTGCTGTGTCACTGCGTTGCTCTGGTATATTCTTCCCTCATTGCCCCTTATGGAAGTCTGGTTATATACAGCTTGTGTCTATTTTTTGTCGTCATTGTTATGAGCTGTTATCGTGTGTTATGTACAGCATTGGAAGGAGGCTTATTTGAAAGGGGCTGTGATCTTATTACGTTTAGAAAATGGATATATCTGCCATAAATGCACCGCCATCATTGTTAGTGGACTCCCTTTGAGGGGGGTGGTCATTATCTGTGAGCATCTAGCTGTTTGCTTCTGTTCTTGTTGTGTGTCTGTATACCTTCATTTAGCAGCGTGTGTGTGTGTCTGTGTCTGTGTGTCTGTGTGTGTGACTGTGACTGTGACTGTTTGCCCTTGAAGGGATATTACTCTATGAGCCCTTATGACAATGATGATGGATATGTAAGTCTCTGATGTTTCATACTTTACCCTCTTGTCTTGCTCTTCACCCCCCCCCCCCCCTTACATCGCCTTGCCGACCATCCCTTTGTTCTCCCCATCCTTCCTCCTCCTCCTCTTCCTCTCATCCTCACCGTTCATCCCTCTCTTTCACATTTCTCCTGAAACCCACCGCTGACTCCACTTCTTATGATATGGACTCTGTCTGATGTGATGTATGGCCACCTTTGCTTTGAGATTGCTGCTATTTTTCTGTTGGGGATTGGCCATCACATTGAATCTCTACTGCTGTCAGTCACTGCAGTTTGTACGATGCAGCCTGTACCATGCATAGTCTGCCATATGCTGTGCATCTTTGTTAGTCATTAAGATAATGGTTAGCTTGAGCTTACATGAGCCTGGTTCCTAAAGTGTCCACAGACATGGAAAACATCTTAGACAAGCACCCTCAGAGCTAGAGTCGGCTCAGTACCACTGGACCTGTTTCAGACTTTCACTGATTTGTTCATGGACAGTAGCACTGCTGTGTCCTAAAGTTCAACTCTACCACAGATCAATTGCCTTTTTCTTTCTTTTTTTTTAACCATGGGGCAGACCATTGTGCATAGGCTGATAAATTTCCAGGATGTATCTGGACTCTCTTAATCCCTGGAAGTAAAGCAGTACAGAACCTCAGCCAAAGGTGCCTAATCCAGCGAGCAAACAGACTAATCCGACTTTGCAAAGTTTGACCAATACCAACTCCTGCTGTAATTTTCTTCTATATCCAGACGCCCTGCGCTGTCTTGGTGACGCAGATCCCAAAGGCGTCCCTTATTGGTCCTCAGCACCCACATTTTTCATGCTCGAGATCTGTGGCAAGTCAGATCCGTGTGGGGCCTCTGTGTTTCCCAAAGGGGAGGCCTGCTTCAATAGAGCCTCTGGAGCACGTCAGATATAGCTGATTTCCCAACCCTTGTGTACATTTGAGGCCTCGTCCTTGTGTCCCTCCAAACTTAAACATTTCAATGACCTCTTTGAGGCCCTGGGCCCTACGGCATCATTAGTGGTTGTTTGGAGAAACCCAGCCTGAAGGCCAGGTGCAATGTGATAGCGACAGCAGTTAATCGCTCCTCTTACTAACCTCCTCCCATACTTCCTATTCCCTTATTAAGGCTCCCTGTTCCCCTTGCCACTCACTGCATGCAAAAATAACAACAACAAAAGGGTGTTTACTGAATGTATGCCTGAAGGTATTGCATGTGATCAGAGATCTAGTCCAGCATGCATTGTATATGTCTCTAGCATTAGTAAGACCTAACTTTTTAGTGGTGTTGATAGGGTCTCAGTCTCAGTGGCTGTATTGAAGCATTTCAGAGAAGGTGTTTCCCATTCTGACCCAGGATCAGAATTGCTTCCTATATCACTTTGTCCTTAATGGCTGAATAGTGATGAGGATGACTAATCGATGCATTCGGTCGATACTTTTGATGAATTATGAAGTAGTCAAACAAATAGTAGCATTGACAGGAAGTTATTACTTATATCTATTCATCCTTCTGGGAATGAAATCAGAGTAAAGTCTGATTCACACTTCCTCTGAAATGACTTGCAATCTGAGCTCTTTGGGTTTATTTTAGGCATAAAACAGGTGAGTGTGAGTTGCTTTTTCTATAAATGTGTATGAATCTGAATTCCTTGCATCTTGGCTGTTTGGTATGTCAGTGGGACTGACAGAATAGGATTTTAACTATGACATTTAGTTTGGTATTAATGAATACAAAAAGCATGTTTGTCTGCATGGTCACACATGCCAACACCATTACTCATTGTTTTGAAAACGGCAGTCTAGAACCTGCTGTTGATAGAATGACCTGCTGTTGATGGATGTATTGTTAACCAGCGAGTCTCTCTTTCTCCCCCAGGCCTCTTCTATGCTGCGTGCCTCCATTGCACCCCCGTAAGTCCTCCACAAGTCTTCATCTCCAATCATCTGTGCACTGCAACAGAGCGCAGGGCCCTGTGGCACTGCAAAACAGACCCACGGTAGAACAAATTGTTCTCCATGCTCAATGCACCAAGCCTGAGATTTATGATGTACAAAACAGTGGTACCAATATCCTGTTATGGGCTGTCTTATGTTAGCAGAACCTTGTGCCATCATGTAAAAAAAAAAAGGCGACTACATTTATGTGAAGCGACTGGATTGTTGCCCCAGGACCATTTTTCCTCTCTACTCCTGGTCTTTGGCATATTGCCACGTCTTTTATCCTGTAGTAATCTGATAGCCTACAGCACTCTAGTAGTATTATTATTTGCCTTTTTTGGATACCTGAAATTTCCCCAAAGGTGTTTTTACAGCAATGCCAGGACTTCTTTCTCACATTCATTCTTTTCTTTTAAACTTAATTATGTGCTTGTTGCATGGGATATTGTGGACTGGACGTAGTCTCGCGCATCAGCAAATCAGCAAAGCATTACATCCTTGCTGAGCTGGTCGAAAGCATGTTTGGGAACAGATCAACTGACCTTAGACAGTGTCCACTGAAGAGTTCCTCTGCTGTTTTCTCTTTAGGAGGTCCAAAGACGTGCCATTGCTGCCCTCGCTAGACTACGAGAAACTGAAGAGGGACCTGGTCAGCGGGTCGGATCGGCTCAAGGCACTCTTGCTGCAGGCGCTACGCTGGGTCAGTCACACTTGAGAAACCCTGGTTGTGGTCTCACTGTTTTGAGTGGTTATAGAATATTGCAGCCAAGTTCACTTCACTCTTGAGTTGTATCTGAGGTTTAGATGCCCTTTGACGCGTTGTACTAATTCTTTCCCCCTGACTAATTGCCCTGTCTAATTTTGGGACTGTGTGTGTGAGTATATATGTTTGTTTGAACTTTCCAGAGGCTGACTCGGTCTGTCCACGGTGAGCAACGTGACACGGTCCTTCAGGCCTTCATCAGCAATGACGTCCTGGAGCGCAGCAGCAGCGGTTCCAAGAAGGTATACTGTATACCATGACCCTGCTCCACCTTCAGCCCACATCCCATCACTCAGCCATACAACACAGTGACAGAGCAAACGCCCCACAACTCAAGTATTTACTGAACCAATGTGCACCTTAACTCTTTTTTTTTTTTTTTTTTTTGAGAGGATCAAAAGAGAAGCATACAGCCATTGCCATGAAGTTCCTTTCCGTTCCATATGATTCACTTAGATTCCTGGGGGTCTCTGAATTCAAAATTGACCTGCCAGATTTAGTGACTTTTCTTTAGTGTGTCTCAAAGATTCTGGTTTAATTTGATTAAATAGCTTCATTTCAGGGTTTAAATGCAGGCTGGTCTTTTTTTGGACCTGGAGGTCAAGGGTTGTATTGACTACACAAGGGTTCATCTAAAGGGAACCTCAGCATTCCCTTATATTTTACTCTGCTTCCTGTCAAATGAGATGCTAAGTGAAACTGGTTTCACCAATAGGTGACTAAAGATCCCAACACTACAGAAACCAAAGCCTTCATGAAGCAATAAAGCTTTTACATTTCACCATCTCAGGTCAGGTGCGGTTACTTGTCTTTAGTAACCATAAATATTTGGTGGAAACATAAGGAACTGCCTCAGGTTACAGGGTCACCGACTCAGAGGATTCTGATATCATCTTCTTTTTCTTCTTCTTCTTTGTGCTGGTTTTTATTTCCCTTTAACCGCATGCCTCTTCACACTAAGTTATTCTGCACATGACCTGAAGCTGCCGAAAAGAAAGGTTTTGTTAGAGAAACATCTTAGTCCATTGTTACTGTCCCCTCTGTCAAAGAGCAGGTAATCCATATAGGACACTCTAGTAGTATGATGTTTATATAGCTTTCAGTAGCATACAGTAGACCCTGGTGTAAAGTAATTGGATGTAATCATTACTTGGCTGCTCTCCTTGAGGAGAACACTATGGAATAAGATAAATGTCCTTAAGTGTTATTGTAAATGCTTTCAGTATCGTGATGTAGTTTGACATCACGTGTGAAGTTCTCACAATTCTCTACATAACATATGGTTGTTATATTATTGACTGAATAATTTTACCTGGATATATAATAGATGATGGAATTTACAAGGGTTATTTTTCAAGTACATTATAAAATTACTGTGTTTTCACACATCACCAACTGCATTTCCTACATGGTGGTGCGTGAAGTACTAGAGGTCAGGTTTAGTGCTGTCTGAACATGCCCCTCAAGTTCTCTACCCCTGCCATTACCTCCGTTGACTTGGGATAAACTCACAGCTCTGTGGCACAGCTCTGTCAGTGACACTGTGCTGGCGTCATTTTTTATGACAAAAGTCTGTCAAACCAAAAGATAAAGAAACAAAGAAAACAATTTCAACAATCATGTCTCAAAGTAGCATCAGTGTTATTATGTTATTAATATCCATTGGCAGTGCCATGTCATGTAACTCTTAAGACATTTGAAAATCCTTTCTGATTAAATTAAAGCATTTAGCTGTGTTGCTGTGTAAAACTGAAAGTCATTTAATACTGTCTGTGTTTGCAGAAAACTGTGCTCCACCTGATGAAATCAAAAAATGAGATTGTCCGTCAATATATGTCCCGACTCATCAATGCTTTTGCCTCTCTGTCAGATGGTAAGTAAGAAACTGCAGGTCAGAGTGCACTCACATTACATTTGTGTATTTAGCAGATGCTTTTATCCAAAACGACTTACATTTTTGTCAACTATCAATTGTTCAGGGCCAGTCTCCCCTAGAGCAACTTAGGGTGAAGTGCCTTGCTCAGGGGCACAACGGTGGCAGCTGGGATTAATAAATTCTTACAAATTCTTACTAAATTCTTACTAATAAATTCTTCAAATATGTTGTTTAATACATGAAACAGTTAACTTATGCTTGTAGCAGTTAAGACTTGATATATACTGTTGATTTGATCTGAACATCCCCTCTCTAGGTCGCATGTACTTGTCTCAGATCCCCTCCCTGCTGAAGATTCTTCTGGACTCCATGAAGTCAGAAGAGAAAGACTCGCTGACCAGAGAGAATGTCCTGGGAGCTCTACAGAAACTCAGCCTCAGGTACCTAACTCACTTATTCCTTTCCCGGAACATCCTTGAACTTTGGTCAGAGCTAGTGCTCGATGTATGGAATGAGCTGCCTGGAAAGATATGCCAGTGATTGTGGTGGGTATTAAAGGTTGTATTAAAGGTTGTAGCACATTAGTTTATTGTCTGAATGATAAGTAATCTCCAGAGACCACTGATGTATCCTACCGTTGGCAGAAGAGGTTGGAGTCGGGAGGTCTGGAAAGTATAATAAAAATTAATTTATTATTATAACATCAGTAAGTTACAGTGTCTGTCTGTCTGAACAGAACAAAAGTTTTTTTCTTCATGTTTCATATCTGAGACTTCTTTATTCCTAAGAATTATGGATGCTGGAATTCCTGACATGTAATATCAGTGTCTTTCACACTCTCTCTCTCTCTCTGATTGGCTCCTGACAGGCGAGCTCAGCAGACATCCATGATCAGGGCTGGTCTGATTGGCTGGCTGGTAGATGAGCTCCAGGACTCTGACTGCCTGACAGACTACACGCTGGAGTACGCTGTGGCCTTGCTCATGAACCTGTGCCTACGCACACAAGGTAGAGGCTCCCTCCCCATTACTCCCTCGTACTGCCAGAGAGGTGTCTAAAGTTGTAGATGAGAGGATCAGTGCCTATGTACATTCAGCTAGCCAGTGTTAACTACCATATAATATAAATATCTAAATTGATTTGACTTGACTCCCTGGTCTTGTAATGCTTTTTGTAATCAACAAGCCACACCACTAGAACTTATTCACTTGAATCGCTAAAATCACTGTTTCACACAAAGTTGACCAAGTTCCAATTTTGAAAATTAAAATGTTTGATTGAAGTGTTTGCCATGGGTTGAATGTAGAGTTCCTGATGAGGGATGTTTCAATGTGTAGGTAAAAGGAGGTGTGCTGAGAACGCCAAACATGTGCTCAAGGTTCTGACGGACCTCCTTGGACACGAGAACCATGAGGTAGATGCAGAGCCTTATCCCTTCAGATGACTGCGTAGAGGACACACCTGCATGCATTGTGTCCATTTTCCTGTGGCTGTATGTGTGTCTGTTGCTCTGTGTCCACGTGAATCATCATTTTCCAAAGAATATTTTAGAATTGACTTTGCCTTTTGAAAGGACCCAGCCTAATGTCAATTTGCGGAGTCTTGTTCACATCAAAGATGGCCAATGGTGCATGCAATCAATTAAATGTGAGAGTGTGTGCTTTGTACGTGCTTTGCTGTGTCAGTCAACACTGTGGGGTGGCTTCACCCAAGATATAATCCATCTTTTGTGATGGCAGAAAGAGGTAACTCCTTGGTTGTAATCAGTTTTTACACAGATGGTAATGAAATGTGAAATGTAAGATACGCAATTAAGCACAAGGATTCATGTGATTTTGTTTCATGCATGATCTATCACAGATCCGGCCTTATGTGAATGGAGCCCTGTATAGCATACTGGGCATCTCGGCTGTGCGTCAGGCAGCCAGAGAAATGGTGAGTGTGTGTGTGTGTGTGTGTGTGATGAGTAACATTGTTCATATGTGTGTGAAGTAACAAAACAGATTACCGGACCTCACTGGAATTACATTGACACACTGATTCACTGTTTTCTTATTTTTATAATACAGCCTATAGTTGTATAGTACATCACCACAATTCATCTGCATGTTTCTAAGAGGTTTTGAAAGTTTTGGTGTGTTTTTTTCCTCTGTTTTTGACAGAGCATGGAAGAGATTCTTTGTTGCTATAGCAAAGAGGAGAACCCAGAGCTCAACAGGCAGATTGAGTTTATCATTAAACAGCTCAATTCAGGTAGGCGTCACATTTCACCACATCAACAGCGATATCCACAGACACAAAAACTAGCATACTCCAAACAATGATTGAAGCCTTATTTCTGTGGAGATTTATTTTGACTGACGTGCATTTGACTTTACACAGTGAATCATCATTTGGCTAATGAAACAATCTAATCGGGGGTTGATGAAGGCAAACAACAAAATGGCTAACTAAGCTTTCATGGAGTTAGGCTCCATTACTGCCTGAGTGATGCATTGTGAAAAATTGACTTAGGATTATCTCCTTGCATCAGTAAATATACTCTCTTGAGATATCCTTTTACAGTTTATGTGAGGCAGCTCAGTTGGCCTCCTAATATCAGCACAAGATATGTGTACATTTGTGTGTTTATGGAGTAGCTATGAGAGATAGCACTAATGCTGATTACATGAAACAGTGGAGGATTTCAGCTGTAGACAGGTGCTAAGTTGCCTGATCTCACACATTATCGTTAAGCACAGTGCTGCTCTATCGTACTTTGGTTTCTTGCATTTACTTACGGTGCAGTAATACAGTATTTATCACTGTGTTTGATTGTGATAATTTTGGGTGTTGTCACCATTCTAGCCCCACTAGGGCCAAGGTTTACTGGTTTTATCCTTGTGTTATTGATGGCGCCATGCTACCACTAGTGTTGTGGTATCCCACACTGACCTCGGCATGCTTGATTCCTTCCCAGGGGATATAACGGAAGACGGGCCTGAGTCCGACGATGAAGAGGAGGATGACGATGACGAGGTGAGGAAGGGGTTTGTGCCATAGCTCTTAAATGACACAAAATACCTTGCTCCATGTGGCACGTTCTGTACCCTCCGTCTGACCCACATCATTGACCCCCATAGTAGAAGAGGTGGAGGTGAGAAGAGAGAAAGAAAGATAGAAAGAGGGAGAGAGAGAGCGAGGAAGAGATTGACAGACCTTTATCAAAGTAACCCTTCTCCTAAATGGGTTGATGGCAATCTCTCCACGACATTGATATAAGGTGTCATCCACCTGGGACATGGGCTTGGTGTTTAAAATTGGGTCAGAAGATACAAAACAATAACAGTACAACTACTTGAAAAATGGCCTGTCACTCACAACCACGTTTGAGTGTATGTGGTATTTTCAATACGATTGTAAGATCCATTCATTTTAGCTATTGTTGCCTCTGTTGACAAAACAAAGATTTGCTTTAAATGTTGAGGAAGAGGCTCTGGAAATGCTTTAAATATTTTTGCGAAATGTACATCTTTTTCAAGTAAATTTCACTCTTTGTAAATCAAGTGAGTCGGGACCTATCTGACTGCTATTATTTTTTAACTCTGGCCAGCCTCACTTGTTGCTGCTAAGTGACATACCAGGCTCTTAATTCTTTTGAAATCTATGTTTGAACAGGAGGATACAATGGAGGCAGATCTGGACAAAGAGGAAGTACTCCAGCCACAGCCAAAAGAACTTTCCGGAGAGTCGTTACTCACAACAGAATACCTGGGGGTAAGACAGCTGGCCAGTCTTACCGATGTGTGTGTGTGTGGTTTTTTTTTGGGGGGGGGGGACAAAAACCTTCAACATTCACATGATTTTCAGTTAAACTGATTTGAGGCTCACACAGGCGATTCATCATTGGTGTCAAGAGTGTTTGTGGCACATGTGCAGTTAAAAGTATGTAGCCTTGGGGCGTGAAGAGGTGGAGTGGGGGAGTACATTATTATTTCACTGATGTAGATATTTGGGATATTTGAGAATGGCGAATTTTATTCTGTGCTGTATGTATTATGTAATCTATACAAACTTAAGGTTTATACATATAGTATCAATGTCCCATCACACCCACACATCCAGGGCTCTGAATAACCCCAAAGCAAAGATTTACCCAACAGACCCTCCGGCTGTTGGTGTATCTACTGAACGAGTGTAACATGAGATGAAATGTGACCTAGGATTTGGAATTTTACTAGATCATGACTAACATGCCCAAGACGAAGAGGAGATCAGGTCCACCAGCGGGCCATAGTGGGGACGAACCACTGCAGCGGCCAGTTACACCGAGTTCTCACCGAAACGCAATGTAAGAATATGCACATATACACACACACACACCAAGTGACACACCCTTTGACAGAGCCACCAGCATACTTACACAGTTGTACAGTACTCTCCCACCAGTGTACCTGTGGCTCATATGCACAGTATTATCAAGCTGGACAAATTGTCTTTTATAGAAAGACAGAAAACTAATATCAAGCCAGTGCCAGTGCCAATATCAAGTATCATTTAAGCATACTGTATGTATACTGTACATACCCTTTAAATACTTTAACCATGGTTATGGGTTTTATGAAGTGATTTAATTGTGACGCTGTATCTCACTGGCCAAAGAGCATTTGATGTTGCAAGGATTCCAAGTTCCCTTTTAAACCGCTGTTGTCTAATCAGTTGTGCTTTTAAATAGTGTGATCAAGGTCAAGGTAAGGTTATTGGAAATTTGGTTTGAATCAAGGGAAATTGCTTCATAGGAGTAACAAGTATAGCACGTACAAAGAACAACATATAGTTTTTAAAAAAAGAGGGACAGGTGTTCCCATGATCTTGCCTGCTGTCATGACCGGACTGAAGATCTGAGCTTTAGATTTGACTGTTCCCAAACCCAAAGTTCCCAAACCAGCTGGTGGTGCCGTACTTAAGAATTGACTCTATTGTCAATAGATTGTCAGATTAGCATGATATATTTACAGACAGCAAACAGTCAAGGTCAGTGCAAGAAAAAAAGATGCTGATAGATTCAGCAACAGACACTAGATTGTGCCAACTCTTTAAAAGGCGGTCACTAGTTTAATGTCATGACCATGAATGGCCAACAGCCTATCTCCAGTTGATCTAGGGTCTAAAAACATTTCTAACTGTTTTACTTGTGTTAATTTGAGGTTTATGTGCATCACACCAGTCAGCAAACCACAGCTCAATGTTGCCAGTGGCATCGCGATTTCCACCGTCTCTGATTGCTCCAGAGTATGTTAAGAAAAGTATGTCACTCAAACACACACACACACACACACATACATACTCAGTTATCCTGTAAATGACTGGTGGAAACTGCAGTGACCCATATAAAACACCACTGGAATGTGTAACCTGGCTGAATGGCACTGATCTATTTTTGGTGGGGCTCTTGGCTAAATTCTACTGCTCTAAGTCCTGCAAAAGGAGCCTGGCTGCCAAAGCCACAGTGAGCCATTACCATTGGTATGGAGATTCCTTCCCTCCTATTGAAACGGGTCACTGAATCTTATCTTTCCACTATGTCTCACCTCAACAGAAGGCAGGTAAAGGACCTGGTCTGGCGTACTGGTTGCCTCTGCTGTTATGATGGCCTGAAGGGCTGTTCAGGGGGGTGGGGTGGGAATTAGACCTCTCACTTCATATCTGCTTGAGCGATGTGCAAGAAGGATCTCAAATACTCTAATACTCAAATATTAGATTAGTTTAATTTTTTGACGTCATGTCAAAAATCAGTTGTTTTGCTGCTTGTCAGGAAGATCTTCTGTCATGTTGAATGTTATTGTCTTAGTCCCATAATGTGAAGGAAGAATGTTTTTTTTTAATTATTATTCTAGGATCATTGTCATGAGCACTTTGTTGTAAACCCCATCTGTCAGGTAAAGGTGTGTGGTGGCATATTGAGGTCAGAAGGGTTGACCTTGAATCCAACAATAGGGACCTCAGCTCCTTGTCTCAAGTTCCCCAGGTCTTTGTCAGCCGCTGGTTTCGCTGAATTAACGAACAATGACTGCAAGTTTGTGAGGCATTTGTGGAGTGCCAGGGATTGTTGTGATGACTAAGTGCCCGTATTTGTCCCCGATGAAAAGGCTATAGAGGGTCACAGGTGCCCTGGGACCACACTGAGACAGAGACAGCAGTGATGGTAGTAGCGGCGTCAGGCAGACTCACAAACAGCACAAGAGCTGATGCTCACTCCACACAGGCTCATCATTGCTGAAAATGTCTGTCCTCACTCTTTCTCTTGAAACAGAAGGCCTGTGGTCCTTGAGAAGTGCAATGAGAGAATTCCTCCATAGAACACTAATGGAGATTCTGTCTCTTTTTAGGAATGTCTTACAATAATATTTGGTGGGTGTGAATTCACTGCTAGTCAGTGGAGAGCATGTCTTAGTAAACACTGGTCCAAAAAGTCTCAATGCCGCTGAAAGTAACCTGCCTATTTAAATATCTCTTTATCTCTCCAGAGATTCCCGGCGAGAAGGAGACTACCCCCTCAGCAGACAGCGTAGCCGAGAGAGTCTCCCCCTGTCCAGGTACGATTCCCGTCCCCCTACAAGGAGTGGCAGCCGACCCAGCACCTCCGACTCGCTGCAACGCACTGTAGGTATGTGAGCAATCTCAAGTTCAGCCCCTACGGTCCTAACACGACACACCTCTGCACATCACCTCAACACAATGGAACTCGTCCCCCATCTCTCTTCTGCAAACACCTCATCCCCACCTCAATACACCCCCTATTTTGACATCTCACCGTGAGGTATTTTCCAACACTCCCTCCACACCTTTTCCCAGTCATATCCTACCCTCCCCCCGCCCCCGCCACTCCTTAACTGCTGCGCAGGAACACGTTCTTTGTTCGCCTACTGGAATCCACACCTTCTGTCACTGCCTGCAATAAAGGTGCACAAGTATCGGCTGACTTGGCACTAAACAAGAACCTTTCAGTTTTATTTGTGAAATATGCATGTGTTCCTTCCTTCTGGTTTTCCCACCTCTCCTTTTCAAGACTGGCCAATGGCTATCCACATACAGCAAATGTTCTTTCTGGGGAAAGATATAATCTTGCATTGTTTGTAGTATGATTATAGTGGAACCTTGTGAATTCCTTCTAGCTTTTTCCGTTACAGAACTTTCATATCCGCCTGCTGGAAATTCCGCCAAAATTCTTTTTCATAGCTTCAAAGTTTACATTTCAGGATGGGACTGTTTTGAGCCCCTGGGTTTAGGCCGTTCCTGAACTGGACTTCAGAGGTTTGTTTTGCCCACTCCCTCTGCCCACTTCCTTGCATGGTACTGAATAAGCAGTTTCTCCCTGCAGAATACAGTTGCCAGTTTCAGAGGAGTGAAGGCTGTGTATCTAACTGTGTTGGGCCTGTGGAGGTGGCACGTTTCATGGGGTTTTCTGTAAATGCAAGTGTGAAGTAGAATGACTAACAGCTTGCAAAGGCCAGAAAGTTTAGGGAAAGTGCCATAGACTCTGTTGAGGCAAAATGAGACATGTGTCTCAAGTGTGTGTGATCAATTTGATCCTGATTTTAAACAGTACCCCTTTGATTACTTTGCCTACACATTTTTTCAGGCAAAGTAATCCTGGTGAAAGGTCAGCTTCTGCCAGGCTTTTTGAATTGGCGCTCCATTCTGTTCCCTCTGTCCTTTGAGCCGATGGCATTGACATGGCTCCAGTCCCCCAGGACACTTGACACTCCTGTATGAAGATGAACCTAGGCAAAGGCTTCTGCCAGCACTGTGTGTGTGTTAATGGTGTCGGGGAGGTGAGGAGTGTGTCCATGAGCCTGTTGTGTCTGTGAGAAGCATCGGACTGAGTGTGTAATAGTGTGCCTTTTTCACCCCCTTGTTTCTTTATCGGACCCTCATGGCATAGGTGATCAAATCTTTTTGCATTTGTATGCAAATGAAGTCAGACAGTAGTGCCTGGTCAGAGCCATGCAGATTAGGTGGCAGGTTCTCCCTTCTCAAGCCACACAGCCTGGAGGAAGGCAGAGATTGACTGTGTTGCAGTGGCAACATCCTCCTGGCCAAAGGAAGCGAGTCTGCCTGAATCCCAGGCTTCTCCTGTGAGTCTTCCACTAAGCAAAGGCCCCTCTGGCAGTGTGGATACACACACACGCACACTTCTGCACACACACATATGCACACACTCTGGGAGGATGTAGTGGTGGAGCAGGTGTTTGCATGATGTGCCTATCTATTAAGACGTGATGTAGAGATGTATCCAAGGGTGCTTTTGTGTGTGTGTGTGTGTGTGTGTGTGTGTGTGTTGAACAGCATATGTGATGTGTGATATTTCTTGCCTCCCTGCAGTGTCTGAATCAGAGTGCTGGCGCTCATCCCAGGAGTCAGGGCTTGAGGGCTCAGTGGAAGGGCAGCCTCCCCCTCCTGCTTCCAGCCACAGCAACGGACACACCACCAGGTAAGACTACCAGCACCCCCCCACCCCACACACATACACACACATATAAACAAATGCACATACATGCACGCACACACACATTTCTGTCCTGAATGCTCATACACACACACACACACACACACACACACACAAACATGCATCCATGCACACACGCATACACCACAGACACACACATTTGTCCTGAATGTTCACACACACACACACACACACATGTATGCACACCGTTGCACACTTGAGATACAACCCTTTCAGTTGTGCACACAAGCCTTCCTTGAAGCTGTGCATTTATATAAAACAGGACTCTTTGTCCTGGTACTTGAGACCTTAGTGGGCTGGCCTGTCGCCGCGGTGTCAGACGAATGAGCAGCCACGTGGCACTGTGTGATATTCCTCACTGAGGGTGACATGGCCACCACAGAATGTGCAGGGCTCTGTGAGGGCTGTTGCGTCCGCTCTCTCTCTCTTTCTCTTTCTCCTTACTGTCTGTCAGTCTGTCTCAGCTTCTCCTTAACCCTTTGGCTGGTCTGCCTGCATGTCAGCTGTGTCTGTCTGTGGAAACACCGCATCGCATCAGTCCCCTAATGCAAATATAAATGAAATTCACTCGACGGGGATGGATTAACTCTTGATGCGAATAAGGCATAATGCGATAAAAGTCGATGGAAACAGTTTAATTTGTGTAAATTTTTACCACATTTCTGTCCATAGACGTTGATCCCACAGCTGGTCGGAACACGTTTCTTGATTAGCCTAATATAAATTTTTTATTCGCATTACACAGTTGATGGAAATGCATGCAGACGTGCATATTCTTGAGCTGAATTTTTGTTAATGTGAATATAAAATGCGAACAAGTTGAATGGAAACCTAACTACTAACTCTCTAACATTCTCTCTCTCTCTCTCTCTCTATCTCTCTCTGTCTCCTTTACTTTCCTCAAGAGAGACATTCATCTTAAACCCTAAAGCCTTGTGGGAGTTGTCCTAAATGGAATGGCCTCTGTTTGTGCGTGTGTGTGTGTGTGTGTGTGTGTGGGTACAGTTCTGCCTCAACACCATCACTAGCCTGTCTGTGACACACTCTCAAACCGGCCACCCAACAAAGGGCTCAATTCAGGGCACCCACATCACAACCCCAAACCACCCTGCCCACTCACTCACACACACACACACACACACACACACACACACACACACACACACACAACCTCGACCCTCCTAGCAGAACCTGACCTCTAGCCTTGCTGTTGTAATGATGCCTGGAGCCAAGGTTTTAATTAAAAGAGGCACGGCACAGGAACGCAGGGCTTCAAGAAAGAATGCATCGGCCTGCCACTCCATACGCTTCTCCAGCCCTTCCTCTTCCCTTCTCTCTGCACCTCCATACAGACTCTCTACACACCCACCACCACACTCCTCACTTTCAGGATTTCTGTCACCACATCTATTGCAGTTATGCCCTTTTGGTGGAGGCCATAACAGAAGGAGGCTAGAGATTGGATTTCTCAACAAAAATACTTTTATTTAACTAAAACAAGACAAAACAGACAAAGAGAATGTGATGTGTCCAAGTCAATCATCTGTAAAGCTTAAATCATTTGTGGGTGTGAATGTCCGAGTGCAGTGAAAATGCATACGATGCAACATAGCATCTTGATGTGAGAGAGAACTGCTCTTTTAACTGAGAACACCTGCGCACAGAGCAGGTCATCAGCAGTTAGATCCTGTAGCATGGCCTCTGTTAAAGTTCCACAAAAGAACATCACATCTTTTACTTAGCTATCAAATATGTCTTTCTTCACTTTGGGTCTAATGGTTGCTTCTGTATTTCTTCTCTGTTTAATGGAAAAACAGTTAAGTGGTAGTTATCTGATTCTGAAGTACACAAACAAAAAGTTGTATTTTATTTGTAGTTATTACTTTTCCATAAAGAGTGTATAGGGTTCATTTCGTAGTTAGCTTGTAGCTGTAGCCTCAGTACAATTGTTTACCAATGTAAAAGCTAATTATCAGAAACAGTCAACCATCCCGACACTCCCCCATGCACGTAGGGAATTTAGTGGCAAGTGGCATGGGCTCGCAACGTAGGGTGCCATCACTCGACCATTTGTTAATCCTTACCACTGTTCTTCTGCACCTGCTAGTATCTATGTTGACCTGATGGAATCCTTAAAAGGATCCCCAGCTAGTAAGACATGGCAGTCTTATAATGCTGATGTTGGTGTCAGCTATTTAAATGTGATTTAAAAACACTCAAAGTGTTTCCAGTGTTATTTAAAGTCCTTTCACCCGTAACCTGCCGTTTTTTTGTGGCTCATGCTTTCTGGGTAAAAATGAGCATCACCTGGTCGGGATGGTGTAGGTCTAAGCTGTTGCTGTCCATAGACAAAGATAAAATGGTAAATGCTGAAAAGAAGAAATGTTATCACTCTACCCAGAGAGCATTGAGATGCAAAGACAGCTTACGCGCTCTACAAACAAAAGAATTTTCTGAAGTGTGTGTTTTTAAATCATGTTAAATATAGCTGATGCCATCGTCATTATATTTTTTAAGGCCAACGTCTTACCAGTCAGGAATCCTTCTTAGGTCCACTTTTTCTTTGTTTCCCTTGTGCAGAGCTACTGATCTAATCTCTCTCTTTCTCTCCCTCTCTCTCTCTCTCTATCCCTCTATCCCCCTCTATCTCTCTCTCTCTTAGTGAGACCATCCCAGCATTTACAAGTCGGCCCAAGATTCCACGCACGCCTGACACTGACACAGGCCTCAAGCATCGCTCCCCCCTCATGGCCCCTCAGTTCTCCCAGTGCGAGCCCCAGCAGAGCAGCCGCCCCAGCTCATCAGGCTCCGCCGCACGCAGCCACCGACTCAGTCAGTCTCTCTCTCTCTCACACACACACACAAACACATACATTCATAGCTTGAACTTTTACAATACTCCCCGCTATACACGCATATCAATTCAATTTGCCCACACATATAAAGCACACAATAGGCTTACCACACCTGTATGTATATACATATCAAACATTATGATTGATTAATATTGCATTGACACTGATTATATATATTACCACTGAAGGAACAGTGGTGAACTGGTGACAGGGTCATGAGTGCCCAAGTCTCATTGATGCATGTGGTCCATCTGCCTAATATTGACTGTGATGTGCTGTGTATTCTGACACCTTTCTATGACAACCAATTTGAGCAACAGTAGCTGTCCATAACTGGGTTTTCATCCAACTAGTTGATGCACATTGAAGTTCTGCGTATAAGAAATCCTCAGTTGGAAACATCTGCAAATTTGCACTAGTCCCCTATTGTGAATATAAATTTAATTCGGTCCAGGGGGGTGGATTAACTCTTGATGCAAATAAGGCATAATGCGATTAAAGTTGAAGTTTGTTCGCGTATATTCACATTTACCACATTTCTGTCTGTAGACGTTGATCCCACAGCTGGTCGGAACATGTCACTTGATTAGTCTAATGGTAATTTTTTATTTGCATTATGCAGTTGATGGAAAAGCATGCAGACAAATATTTGTTAATGAAAATAAATTGAATGGAAACCTCATGACCCTGTCGCCTCTCTTGCAAGAGCTGCGGTTTTGGAGATGCTCTGACCCAGTCATCTAGCCATCACAACCTGGCAATTGTCAAACTCACTCAAATCCTCATGTTGCCCATTTTTCTTGCTGCTAATACAGCAAGAAAAATGGGCAACATCTCTGAGGGCAACCCTTCCCTTGCTGCCTAATACATCCCACCCACTAACAGGTACCGTAATGAAGAGATAATCAGGCAGGTAGTCATATGGTTGTGCTTGATCAGTGTATGTACAAATGTAAATTACTCACTACCCACTGTTGTGTAGTAAAAGAACTGTACTGGCGACAAATGATATTTAGGCTTTTGATTACAAAAAGGGAAATGGCTACTGAAGAATGGACTGGAACCTTGAAACAAGACCTTGGAACATCGAATTTATCATTATTGTATCATTCTGATTTATTAGACCCACAAGTTATTCTCTGATTATGCAACACTGCCAAAGCCAGGGTGTCCACACAGTAGTAAAAGGTAACAAAATCAGCCAATGCAAGTAAAACATACGCAATTTGACTTGCTAGTAAATGTTTCATCACCATCTCAATATGTTCTGAGTGTTCCATTTGTACTAAATATATAGGTCTACGTGTTTCATCTAATTAAAAGAATATAGACCTATAATATATCAGTGAGTTAACCTCATTTTCCGCCTTTTACCTCAGTGGATCCAGGGTGATCTAACCTGTGTTGATGCTGCAAAGACAGTAAAAGGTTGATGCAGAGCCCGTAATGTTAGACATATCTCTGATTTCAACCCTTAAAACGTTGAGGACTCCAAAGTAGCCTATCCAAAATCAGCTACATGCTGGTTACGGTTTTGGGCCACGGTTTTCGGCCGACGAGGTGTTACTGAGTTACATTTGCTCTCCGTCTAACAAATGTGAGAATGTAAGCTATGAGCGTATGCATTCTGGGACGCAGCCCTGTATAGATACTGTAATACTGTAACTTTGGAAATACTGAACAGTACAGTACTGTACACAAATACTGTGCTGTACTGCAGATACGACAAGGCCTTTTTTTGGTGGGCTTGCTTGTTGCAGCCACACCCGGCCCAAAGTTTGTCACCTTTTTCAGACTTTCCAAGTTTGCCCCATACCCTAGTAAAAATTCAACTGTAGGATTCCTGCATATACCCTGCAAAGTTTGCTAAAGGCTGAGATTACTGTAATTTCCTGATTATTATCTGTGCTTAATACATTGATTTAGCATTGATTCTTCATCTATGAGCTTAATACATGGGTGAGGGCTATATACAGGATTGCATTTCTTTTCATCATTCTACTTGAACGGATCTGATTGTGACTCAGTAGGTAAACTGAGGTAAATACATACAGTGCATCCGGAAAGTATTCACAGCGCTTCACTCTTTCCATATTTTGTCATGTTACAGCCTTATTCCAAAATGGATTCAATTCATTTTTTTCCTCACAACTCCTCACAAAAAAGTCTTTTTGAGATTTTTGCAAATTTATTAAAAATAAAAAAACTAACTAACTAACTAACAAAATATGGAAAGAGGGTGAGGTCAATACATGTGTTTTTTGTTTATTTTTTTGTTTGTTTTTTTTTTGTTTTTGTTTGCATAAAACACTGACCTGAGGTTTATACATGGTACGGCTTATATTCAGGAAGTGACTGTATTCATTGATGTGTTCGCATCACCCCTCCCGGGACCTGTGCTCTCTTTGTCAGAGAGCAGAGAGAAACCCATGTTCATGTTAGTGCTCGGTTCATGCTCTAGCAGCCCTTGGCCAAGCAGAACCTGCTCATACTAAGGCTTGTGCAAGAGGAAGAGAAAAAAGTTTTAGTGGGTAAAGATGAATGAGGAAATAATTTTGACCGTAATTTGCATTGTTAAATGCCAGCACTCGAGGTACTCCCAGAGTATCCAATTCCAAAGGGATGAATTAGGTTACATAAGGACGTATTTTGTGTTGCATGGAACTTGCGTCTGAGTCTAGAGCTTTTTTTAATCCTCAGATATGACACATATGATTTCAAAACCTGATATCCAGTACAATGTCATCTGATGAAATTGGATCTGGAGTATCCTCCACTGTTTCCATTGTTTATGAAACACCAGCAATACTCTAAATTTCCCCAGTGCTGTGATGGTCAGTGTGCCCTTCGTGAGTCATGAGCATATCACACAAGAGTTTTTGACAGTTCCACTGCATATAATGCATAACACACTGATATTATTAGAAAGTAAAACCTGAGTGTACCCAGTTATGATCCCCATGGTAATGTTCTGTCACTGATGGGATTCTCTCTGATAAGTATTTACATTATGAAAGTTCTCGAGATGAAAAAAGATAACACCAGAGGGAGTTTCTTTTCTGTCATCTTCCCGTGTTGCTCACCCAGTGGTCTGGTCCCCCACCCGAGAGGCGATAACATCACTTTTCCTTCTCCACCGACTTAATTGCATTTGGGAACGATTACCTTCCGCCGGGCCCAAGAAGCCTGACCGGAATGCCCATTACATCAGGCTAATGTACAGACAGATGGTGCCCCAACAATATGTTTAAGAATCATTACACTGGGTAAACTCATGTGGTCTGGCTCTTTTATCTGGCCTGTAGGATCAAGGCCGAGGCCAGTCAAAGTGCTCTCCAAAGGAGCCTTGTGCTGATAAAGCCTGTATTTACTTTAAGAGTAGAGTCAGGCGCCTTGGGACACTACTCAAATGTGAACACCACATGGGTGGGGTGGGGGGTGTTACAGGAGGCTTGCCTGTAGTGTTTGCTGACCATACCTTTGTGGGTGTTAGAGTTGCTTTCGCCAGCCAAATGCTTGGCTGCTGGGTCGTTATCAGTGGCCCTAACTGGTGACTAACTTGTGAGCGTTGGAGTTATCAGCCTGGACTTTGAATACATCTGCTCTGACATTACACCCTTAAGAGGATCCCATATTGTCCCATGCCGATTTTGGTCCATGTTCAAATTTGGATATTTCAGAGTATCGTATGCCCCCAAACCCCTCTACACACACACACACACACACACACACACACACACTCATTCACTCATTCCCTCCTCTTTCCCCCTCTGTGTTCCTCTGCTTTCCAGGCAGCCTGTCAAATCGGAAGTGAAAAGGTCTCTTTCACCAGGAGGAGGCCTATCTCCAGAAGAGCATCCAGCTTCCTGTAACAGCATCCGCTCCTCTTATCAGGGTCAGCCCAGCCGAGAATCCTCCCGGGCCAGAGAGGGAGTCGGAGCAGGAGCAGGAGCGCGGTGAGAACAATGTCCAGGATTGTGCCACTCCCCTTCCAACCCATGCTCCTTTCAACCCCACCACACAAGGACTCCTGTAACACAACACGCTCCAGCAATAATCACAACAAGCACTTTTTTCCCCCTCCTCTTCCCACTCCCTGTCCCATTCCCTGTCTCCTTCTCTTTTTTTCTTTCCCACCCTCCCCCCCTCTCTCTCTCCCTCTCCTCTACAACCTGCATCTCTACCCATGAGCCCTGTCAGAGTAACTAACAACTTTTTTACCCCTTCTCCTGAGACAGTGGAAGGGCAATAGAAGGATAATACCCTACTGACACAAGTGACTTAACTCCAAATTGGATTTGAAACAGTTTGCTCAGATTTTTTTTAAACAAACTTACTTATTGCCACATTGAGTGCAGTAATGAGTATTTTTTTTTTGTTTACATTGTAGGGGTGGTGTTTTTGGACGAGTCGATCCATTTGTGTTGGCTGAAGCTAGCCCTTTTCTGCTCACTCATGGATTTTGAATATTCTCAGGTGTCAATAAAGCTTGATTACTGTGTTAGCTGTCTTTTAGGTTCTGTTGGATTGTCAGCCTACATTTTGGGTTCTGTCTGTCTGTCCCTGTGTCCCCCTGTCTCTTTCTTCATTATTAATGGATTTCTTTTCACGTCAGTGATTCCAGAGTGTAACTTTGGATTGTTCACGGATGAAATGGGATTTGGTCTTTGTTTGATGTGCACTTTTTTTGGCTGCCTTGCTCGTGTGTTGCTGTATGACCAATTAACTGGAGATATGAAGGACTGTTGTAGGTTTCATAAATGTCATTATTGTTTGTGTAATGGTAACATGCAGTCTTTCATCATTAGTTTGAAACAGGCATATTTTAATTTGAGAGCTATTTAGACAAACAGTATATATTAACCATTGAGTTGGACTCAAGTGTCCATTATTGCTTATTTGACCAATTTCATCAACTCTTTCATGTCCCAGATTGCACTACTGTCCAGTGGTGGTCATAAAATCTAAAGGGCACACTCTGTCCTGCTGCATGGTTACTGTTACACTATCTATTTTGTTTACAGAATGAAAATGTTCACACCTCCATGGGTTTGTAGATGCACAGTGTAGCTTGCTGCAGTGACTGTACAGGCATATCAATGCATTTTTAAAAGAGGTGCATCTTAACATGTGATCATGTATTTTGTCAGCCATAATGTCTGCTATTTTTGTACAGATACAATAAAGATTTTAATTAATGAACACAACATGTCCAATATCGCCTGGAGTAGTTTGCATTTTGATTCACTTTCTATTGATTGTCTTCATGCTAGTGGCAACTCCAAAGAGGAAGCTCCGTGTCAGTAGGTGAGTGGCCCATCATCAGACCCAGTGTTTTTACGCTAAAGCACAATAACTATACATGCTTAGTCCACAAGTGAAAAGGTAATGAGGCAGTGGGTTAGAAATGACAGGGCTAACCTTCTCTTTCATTACAATGGCATTCTGTTAGCATTCTGTTCAAATAGATTTTCCATATGACACACTTCTTTCTTTCGTCCCCTCTCTCTCTTCAGTCAGATTCAGAGTTTATTGGCATAACAAGAGCACTCTCTAGTCTCTCTTAGACTCTCTCTGTGTCTCTCCCACTCTAGTGGTCGTGAAAGTACAGGGAGGTGGCTCAGAGCCGTGGGTGCTGTTGTCCACACTGTGGCCTTTGTGCGTGTGGCCACATAAAGCTGTCAAACCCCCCATCAGGGGACGAAAGCTCATGTCCTGTTGTGTGTCATGACTGTTTTGCCCGCTTGCCCGACAGCTGCACATCTGCACACGCACAAAAACAATCTCTTTTAGTGGAGCGCTTTGTGTGTGTGCAGCATTAGATCCACTGAACTTGCCATTGTGTTTGTATGTCCATATCTGAAAACCTTTGGTCACTTTCCTGAAATGTGTGTTGGCCTGTGTGTGTGTGTGTGTGTGTGTGTGTGTACTGTGCCATTGCACATCAAGCCAACATACGAGCACATTGGAGAGCATGCCTTTTTCCAGTCACCTTCCTGAGCAGGTGCTTGTTTTGTTCAGTGCCATTCTTTCTTTCTTCAGCACTCCCCCCTGCTTCGCTCATTCTCTCTCTCTCTCCCCTTCTCTCCCTCTCTCTCTGACTCTCCAGAATATTCTCTCAGCCCTGTAGGCAGGAGTGTGTGTGAGTGGGTTTTCAATGCCTTCACAACAAACACATCCGGTCACTTTGCTGCCACCACTTCTGAAGAGTGCAGGCCAGTGCTGAGTGGAGTAAAGTCGGTTGCACTGGGTGAGGCAGCAGCCAAGCTAACCACTTCATAATGCACAGGCAAACAACTAAATCGCTAATGGTGCAGACTTGGAAGACTTGGAGACTGTTTGTTCTTTAGTCTAGCCTGTATTCCTACACCCACAGTTCCTTCTGCCATATCTTTATCTCTCTCTCTCTATATATATATATATATATATATATATTCAAACTAATTAGATAACATACTGTGTGTGTGTATGTGTGTGAGATATGTGTGTATAATTTCAGTGTTTTGTATAGCATGATTGCAATGCTTGAATCGCAGCACCGTCTCTCACCTTTGTGTGGAAATAGCTGTTCTGTCTCATCTTAAATACTGAATTAGTTTGAATCAGAAAGTGGTCACATTAAATAGCTTTTGCTTTAGAGACAGTGAAAAGACACAGTTGTAGACCAGTGGTCCGATCAGTGGACACAGGCTGTGTGCATCATCATTATGTGCTCCCTCCAGGAGACCACCATTTCTCGCAAGCCCAGTACAATGCTATCACACCATCGCTGCAGCAACAGGGAGGAAGAGAGCAGCTTGTTATCAAAACAAACACGGGCTGGGGCTTTGCAGGGTGATATGACAGTGGTCAGAAGGGGGAAACTGGGGGAGGTTTGTCAGTGGGCCACAATGCTGAAAATGGAAAGATTATCCCATATAATTAATGTGACAAAAAATTAAATTATAGCTGTGTGCTGTACTTTGTGACTCAGTTTCTCTGCTACTTCTATTGAATGTTCTCCATAATTGGGACTGAAAAACATGCCTACATTTCCAATCAACAATTTATTCATTTGTTCACCTGCTGAGAAATCAAAGTCCGTCTTTTTTTATTAATCATGTATAATTATGTTTTTAGTGAATATTTTACTAGCACTTCTGTCTGTGACAGTGTAGAGAAAGGACAGAGTGGGTCTCCCTCCTGAGGACAGCCAGCAGGGCTGGAACTGTTGTTGTCAGCAGGATCGCTCCCACTCCGTCAGCTGTGTTTATCTGGAGACGGCGCTGAGCATCACCTGATAAAAGACAACGCCGAGTGGGGGCCACTTTTTGTTCTCCCTGACGTCCATCCTCTCTCAACACACACACACACACACACACACACACACCTGCCCTCTACACAACCACGCTGTCTACAGAGTACACTAAGTACAGCATTGTCATTTACATAAGCAGCTTTTGACAATGCCTCTATAATTACAGAGCCTTCCATAGTGAATGCTGGCTATTTGTATTGTTTACTTAGTCAACATGTAAAAATGTCATCCTACAGGATATTCAGAATCTACTGAGCCTTAAACAGTGAAGCGATGGGATGTAATTAAAAAGCTGTTGGCACATAGGCAGGCAACTGTGTACACCTGTCACATTGCAGTTATTTGGTGCCTCACAAGCTAGATACTGAGCTTTGTTTGATTTGAGATCCTGGTCATATTTGCATTTGGTGTGGAGTGAGCAGACTTAGTTTAGGAAGAACAGGGAAAGTTCAGCTGGCCTATGTCACACTGTTTGGATTAATTCAGATGTCAGCCTTCCTCTGGCTCTTCCTGACTATCCTCCAGGTGACGCAAGTCGTAAGGTTCCACACTAGCACTCCCACACACAAATGCCCAGTGTTTGTACAAGTCCCACAATTACACACAAGCACTCCCACAGACATGCCCTATGTTTGCGTAGGTATCAATTCATAAAATACACCCTTTGAGCAATTATGTTGTTTGCAATTAAAGCCTTGGCTTTAAATCTTTTGAACAAACTAACATGGCAGAATGTGTGTATTTATCCATCACATGAATAAATCTCTATATTACCCTTGTCTATGGCTAAGTAGTAAATTAAATCAATGCTCTCTATGCCTACGTCCAGCAACAGCGTGTCAGCTGTGTCTGTGGATGACCACCATGAGCTGCCAAATGGGTGAGGGAGCTGCAGGTGTTTACTTATGCTGCACAGCTGAGCAGAGATGAGTAGAGGGGACTACTCAGATGTCTCTTGTTTGAAAACAAAACAACCCAGCTTGACATGTAGAAAAAAGCAAGCAAGAGAGCACAGCCCCCAGGGGCTATCTGAATTCCTGCAGTGAGGAGAGAGGAAAGAGAGAGAGAGAGATGTTCCATAAGCAAGCCCTCTTCACTCATCGGTGAGCTAGTTTCCTCCTTGCCTCTTGTCACACTCCAAATACAGACCTCTAGCCTCTTGTTAATCTCTTATCAGCCTTCTGATGTTGCAGTCAGGCAAGTTAAGACACATTAACCAGAGAAGCAACCAAACAACCAACCAGCCTTCACTCAGGAAGCCCTTGTTCCCCACCAGTGCTCTTGAACTTCCTTGCTCTTCAGCGGAAGAGTGGGAAACAGAGATCTGGATCAAAGCAGTTTTATTGGACTATCCAGGCTGACCATGGCAGGGGTTAAACAGCCAGTTGATGATTACTATATGACTGTAGTAGCTTGGCAATATAGGCAAACTGTAGGAACACTGTGGGAAAAAAAGTGTTGACACCATGTTGCCTTGTGAAACTCAAAACAGCTCAGCCCTTTCTCACCACACTCGACCCGTCACTGCTGCATACCAATAATATAAATGAGTACACTGGATTCTGCTGTGCATGTGTGTGGGTGGACTGTGGGGTGGTGGTGGGAGGGGGGTGGGTGTACAACAGAAAATATCATCTCCTGCAAACAGGACAGGATGCATATGGTGAAAAAAAAAACGACGGATGAAGCAGCACAGGAAATAGAGAGAGGGAAAAAGGAAGAAGGGATTTTTTGGGACACAGTTGAGATCAGACTGAATTGTTCCTGTTGTGAAACAATGTAATGTGTTATTCTGGAGGCCTCCTGTATTATTTTCAAAGTCTTATCATTGTAAGAAGACTGGACTTCATTGGACTGAGGAGTCAGCACATTCTCTATTACACATCCACCAAATAGCTTTCAGCAATAAACCTTAAGTGCTAAGTGTTGAAGTGGATGATGATGTTCAGCTATGGCAGTTTCCATGGAGCCTTCTTCAATGGCTGGCCCATCTCCTGTTTTCCTGAGAGGGTTTCGTAATGCATCTCCCTCCCCAGGTCAATCAATCTTCACTCAAAGCAAGCCTTAACTGGGTGGATTCAGCAGAAGAACTTTGAGTGGTCAAAAATATTTGAACATTGACTGTGGCAAGGTCATTTACCCTAAGCAAGGTGTTCTCACAGCAAACCTAAGCCAAAGAGCTATAGGATAGCATATTGTAACCTTAGACAAAAGTAACGTTTTGGTACAACACCTGATGTAACAGCAGACTTTTTGTCAGGAATTGTGTATTGCAATAGGCAAGAAACTGCATCATGCTGCATGTTTCCCCAAAGAAAATATCTAAAAGATATAACTGTCCATGGAATTGTCTTTTCTTGTTTCCCCCAGTCTGTGAATCCCACCCTCCATCAGTTTCCCCCCTCCTAGCAATGTTGTCCACTGTGCCATGAAGTAAGACAGCCATCTGTCCACTGCGCAATCAAACAGGACACTGAATTGCCTTTCATAGATCATGGAAGCTTATCCTGTTTTGTAGGTTTGTGTATGTTTACTTAAGGAGCATGACCAGATCCCATTCATTTAGAATGACTAAAAGGGTTCAGAATATAAACATGGCTGGACCTTTTATGCAACACTTTAAAGCCCAAGTCCAATAAAAAATATGTTCTTCATTTTCTTTCTCATTTCCCAACACGCTGTAATAATTAGCCAGCCAAGTCTTTTAAGTAAAATGACTCATGCATTCCTTTTTCTCAATCAAGCAATGGGATTTCTTTCCTCCTAAGGGTGAAAAGCCATTGTCAATCACCCAGTCAGAGGCTTAAAATGTGTACTTGTGTGGAACTCTTGTCATGAAAAAATTCAAACATCCTCTGCCCCACATGTTTCAACAGGTTTAAAACATGAACCTCATAGACACTTTCCGTAAAAGGAATCCTCAGGTTCAATTCTTTCATTGTCTAATCGTTGACAGCACTACATTCTGTTTGAGGAACAGAATTTGCTGCTTTGTTGAATTCGTTTTATTTTCAGATGCCTTGGCAATGGACACACAGCCAAAGTTTCCTACAATGCCCCAATGTTTGGCTTCCCGTGGACACGTGTGTTATGGGTTGTTTAGACCTCGACATTACCTTAAACTTAAAAAAAAAGTTTGACCGGTTAATTAAAATATCACCTTTGTCAGATCTCTCGACCACTGATCTTTACAAATTGTTCTTGCAAGATAGCTGAAGAAATTACACGATTCTTAAATTATCAAAAACTAGCTATACGGTCCAATTTAATTTGTTTCGATTTGGTTCATTTATTAAACTATACTTTACATTGCAACCCAAATCCTGGACTTATGGTTCATTATGGTTCGTGTGTCGTTCGATGTTTAATTAATAGGGCAATCTTGCTCAGGTGCGTATTTGCACACAGACTGTGTCAAGGGGTCTGTTTAAGGGTGGAGTTTGTGATTGCTTAAGTTTGTCAACTTTGCATTTGCTTTACGTAACTTCGCTCACGCCTTAAAAAGCTTGAGTGCACTGTCCAGACGAAGGTCACTGTTCTTAGGAGGGGTCGATTTCTGTGTGTGCCTCCGTGGATGTAGCCTACTTTTTACATCAGGTAATTTGTTGCTTCATCGGTTGCCGGTAGCCCGTATTCGCATCGTCTGCTACAGCGGATTTGCTTCTTCAGGCAACCATCAACCATTTCCCACTCCATCTCCATCGGTCGGGCGGCAGAAGGGGCACAGGCTACTTGCTATATTTTGTGAAAAAAAAATGTGAGTATGACTGATAACTGTTGTCTTAATTGAAGATCATCTTCATGCTTATTTTTTGTGTTAAAAATGGGCATCCGTGGGCTACTTGTTTCCTCATTTCAGTTTGAAGGTAATAGCCTATATTGCAAATTATATATATTTAAAATTTATTTTAAAATTATATAAACAACTACACATATTTATAATATACATGTTATCGGTTAGCTTGTAAAAAGTAATCTAGAAAGAAGAAATGACTGATCTAGTTTTTTTTAGGATTCGGCGGGACGTGTTGGCACGATGTTCTGCTCTGAACAGCTGCGTGTAACGTTAAAGGACGTCTGTTTTAGGCTAAAATCTCTTTTGCTTAATGAAACCTTTAGTCTAAATTTTAAAGCGTATTTTTTTAGTTAGTTTCCTACGACTCCTCTCAGTCAACATTTTAAGAACTTGATAAAAAAACTGTTATTATCGTATTAACTTGATTTTCAATTCGCTTGGCTTCAGTGAATTCCGCCTCTTCACTGGCTTAGGCATTACCAGAAATCGGTCTGGAGTCGGGGTTTCAGCGTTCCGTTTAGGTCGTTTTGTTATGGAATAGGCTATGATTTTCTAGCCACATCAAAACTTTAGTGTCGTCTCTTGCTGTTTGCCAAATGCAAATAGAATGTTTCTTCAGTACGCATTTGGAAATGGGTTTATGGCTTGTAAAATAAATCTGGGGGAAAACAATCGCTGTAAACTAATTTTGATGAAAATATATTTTTCTCTAGCCATTTGTGCTGGGCATATGACTAAAAACCCACACTCCCAGAAATCGCCTGTTATTGTCTATCAGCACTAGGTCTGCAGTGTGTTCTTTTAATGTATCTGCAGCAACAGGCATGTAAGCACAGTGAATGGATCAGGATACTCAGGATGTCTTGCTAAATGTGGACTGTGAACCAAGTTTACTCGTACTATCTACTCCTAACCATGCTAACAGTCTGTTTATTTGTATGTGGTAGGATGACCTCCCGGGACCGATGGAGAGTTTGCAAGAGAGTGTGTCTGATGTTGTTCTTGGCTGCAGTCACCCTGACAGTAGTTCAGAGAGGCAACATTAGCATGGGCCCACAGTTTCAGCTGGAGAGGCAGGCCCGGATGGAGCCCTCTGAGGATGGAGAAGTGCACAAGAAGAACCCATACACCCTCAACAATCAATTCTGGAAGCCCATGAAGCCCAAGCAGGAGGCCTCCCCCACGGAGGAGCCCCTTCACATCACCCAGGAGCACACTTCCAAGAGCTGGGACATCACCAGTGCCAACTGCAGCGCCAACCTCAACTTCACCAGCACTGAATGGTTTGCGGGCCTGGAGCCCACCTTCAAGCAGTTCCTGCTTTACCGACATTGCCGCTACTTTCCCATGACCATAAATCACCCAGAGAAGTGCTCAGGGGACATCCACCTGCTGATGGTGATCAAGTCCATCATCACCCAGCACGACCGCAGGGAGGTTATACGCAAGACGTGGGGCAAGGAGCAAACAATCGACGGTAAGCAGGTCAAGACCCTCTTCCTACTTGGAGCTTCGTCCAATGAGGCAGAGAAGGCCAACCACCAGAAGCTGCTTGAGTACGAGGACTACATCTATGGGGACATCCTACAGTGGGACTTCTTGGATAGCTTCTTCAACCTTACCCTTAAGGAGACGCACTTTCTCAAATGGTTCTCCACCTATTGTCCTGGCGTGCGCTACATCTTCAAGGGCGATGATGACGTGTTTGTTAGTGTGCAAAATATAATAGAGTATCTGGAGATCAGTTCTGACGTTAACAATCTTTTTGCTGGCGATGTCATCTTTAAGGCAAAGCCCATCCGTAAGAAGGATAACAAATACTATATTCCACACGCTCTGTACAACAAGACTCAGTATCCACCTTACGCTGGTGGTGGTGGATTTTTAATGGATGGCCCTCTTGCCCGAAAGCTGTATACAGTCTCTGAGACTATGGAGTTGTATCCCATTGATGATGTATTCCTGGGCATGTGTTTAGAAGTTCTGCAAGTCACACCAATCAGACACAATGCATTTAAGACGTTTGGACTGATGAAAAACAAGAGGAGCAAGCTAAACAGGGAGCCATGCTTTTTTAAAAGTATGATTGTCGTCCACAAGCTGCTTCCCCCTGATCTCATGGAAATGTGGAAACTGGTCAACAGCAACATTGTGTGCTCACAAAAAGTGCAGGTCTTATAGCCTGCCAATTTCTTAAATAAACTTTATTAATCAGGACACATGTAATTGGACATTGACGTCAAATTTGAGTTTACTCAAGTTAAAGTACTCCGTTTTGGGAGGTGTAACTTGCATAACAATATTAATGTATGTACTGTGTCAAATAAGAAATGAAGCATATGAGTGGCCGAGTAAATTATAAGATTTTGCAATGTGAATGTATTTATATGCACATGAGATCTCACTGAAATATTTTGGTGACATTTAATCAGAGGGACTTTGATGGCAGTTTGAGCTGCAATGCTGCAGGTTGTCCAAAGGGACATTTTGACTCCATGTGGTGTGAAGAACCACAAAGAAAGATCTAAGAAAAACTACTACCTCATCAATGTCTTCAAGTCTTTTGTTGGTTATTTACATAAAACACACACACATGCTTTGTCTTTCAGTATAGTTCGCAATGATTATGTTTTTATGACACTTCAAATGGCATGCCACTTCCAGAGCCATAAAGCTGTGATAGATTTTGTTCTTGCATAATTATGGCTCTAAAGTATTTCATCTTTTACAACAGAAATGTGCATGTTACAAAATGCTGATATACTTGAGCTGAATTGAGCAAAGGGTATGATTTTTTTCTTTTTTTAAACTGTGAAACAGAGAATCGACTGCTGGTACTGGTGATCTAGTAATTTAAAAGTTCTTTATTCAAAATAGGGGATTCAGGGGTTAGGGTTAATTGTAATGTTTAGAATTGACATAAATAAATGAATTGACACCTCTATAAGATTGTGTACATAACAGATTTTGATTCTGAAATCAGTGTAAACTTATGTACAGGATGTTTGTAAATAAATGTCATGAACTCTGTGTCTGTAGTTTGATATCTGAAATATTGAATGAATGTTTGGTTGATTTGTGATATTTGCCTATTTTGAAGGCAAAGTGTAATGTTTTTATTTGGGGTCGAGATCAGTATGTCATCATTCTATGCAGGGGTGGGAAAAGTGAGGATAATTCTGAGGGCCTGACACTGACCGGGGCCCCAGAGAACATTTTAATATCATAATCAATGTTAGCAGGACACATAATTATTTTGTCATGGGGCCCAAAGTTTCTAGCAGCGCCCTGATTCATATTACAGACATTGCTGTAATATTAGTGCCATCATTGTTGGCAACAAAAGGGAAACTTCCTTTGTTTTTGTTTTTTTGTTTGTTTGTTTTTTTGAGGGGAGGGTCTAGATACAGCCCATGTTCATTCTATTGCATCTTTTGCAGGATGTAGGCTAATTCTAGAGAAACAAACTGAAGATTGGCAGATATCCACTTCATCACTGAGAGCTAACATCTGAATTAAGGGGTTTGATATTTAGAGTGAGATTGCAGACGCTTCTCTGAAGGTGATCACACTGCGAAAATTGCAATCTTGTGAGAAAAACATCTTCTAAAAATGTATTGCCTATTGAGCATGTCATAACCTACTAGAATGTTATAATGGTCTCCTTTCATTATTTATGAGATTGATTGTATATTTAAAACAACCAAACAAAAAAAATCCTCTTAAAAGAATGCAGTAATGTCTTGCAAAGCGTGCAACACCATTTGACCAGGAGTTTTAAGTTTGAATACATTCATTGTTTATTATTACCCAGTGTTCATTTTGTCTGCTCCACTGGAGCACCTGATCATCTTACTGGTGATATAAAGAAAATCATTCCCTTCTTTCAGAGTTAAAGAGACCATAGGGAATGCCAAAACAAACAGTTACATTCTTGTTATTGTTAATATGTTCAGCGGGCATGCAGATGACTATCAGAGTAGAAACTGGATAGCAGCTGTATACAGTTTCTGACATATAAAAGCCATTTTTTTAAATGTTGTACAGCCAATGAAATATGTCTATGGAAATGTGTCCTTTGGGCACAGGCAAAGTAATAGGCTACACATACAGGAGTCATAAAGATAAATATCTTTAAACCTTTATCTTTATCGTTTATTATGCATTTATTTACCAAAAATGTAACAAATTTAACAAAATAAATAAATAATAGACAATAATAAAGACATGCAGATGTTTGATGCAGAAGAGTAACCTGGCTTCTGAAGAGATCCTATGAATCAATAATCTGATAACACAGCTGGCTGGATGGTCTTACAAACGTCAATAAGTTAGGGAAACAGTTTGTTGCCCTGATGTTAAGTTCTTTCATATGAACCTGAGAGCGTTTTATCCTCCAAGAGAGTTTGGAAGTGTTGTGGTGTGCGTTGTTTACGTTCCTGCAGCGGGAGTCCGTGTTGCAGACTGTACATCAACTGTACATTAGCGCAGTAAACCACAGGTGAAAACAGTAAATGTGTGGAGCAATGATGGAGAAGGAAACACTTGCAGGTTTTTCACAATATGGACATTAATGTGCTGACAGATGCGATAACAGACTATATAAACTTTTGCATGGACAGTGTTCTCATCAAGAAAGAAAAACATTTTTACCCAATAACAAACTGCACATAACTAAGGACATAAAGAGCCACAGAAACAGAAAAAGTGTATTTAGACTAAAACTTATGCAAAAGGAACTTCCTCAGCTGTTAAAACTGGCTAAGAGATACCCTGGAAAGTCACTTCACTAACATGAGTTCTAAAAAACTCTGGGACTCAATGAAAACCATTGCCAACATGCGAGCAAACAAGGGCATATAGTTAGTAATGATGATCTAATGAAAGCTAATAAGCTGAATGATTTTATCTCAGGTTCCAAACTCATGATTTTACAAACAACTGCATTAGTGTTTTAAACACTGCCACAAGCACAAGGCATGAAGTAGACTGGTTAAAAGTACAAGCACTGTTCTGGTAACAGTGTACTAATAAAGCAAGTGGTCCAGGTAGGGCCTTTGAACGTTAAGAAAACAGAGGAGTTAATATTTAACCCACAATGAATCTGTGCCCGGTTGTTATCCACAGCAAACCAATATATCAGGTAATATCCTACAATTACTTAGGTGTCTGTATTGATTGTCTGTAGTCATGTCTATTTTATGCATTGCAGTGGCTGTAGTCCAAGACAAATATCCCTCTGTGGGACCTTACCTTACCTTAACTATTATTAACTATCAATTACAAGGCCTATTTTGAGATCATGCTTATGTCTTAAATTGCCATTGCCCTGACCGATTTATATGAGACTAAACCCTTACCAAGAAGTAGTTTATAATATTCATACTTACATACTAAATTAATATTACTTAATATAAGTACTTAATATATTAAACTTGAAAGTGATTTTACATTATTATTTTGGTGACCTCTGGCTCATAAAAGATACAGTCTAGTTAAGTAAAAGTCTAGTTAAGTAAACTTTATCATACCAGGTATACAGAAAAAGTACAAGTACACTTACACTTAAAAATACACTTAAAAGTATACATTCACAAAAAGCAGGCTAATTTAATCCCAAAATCTGAAATAGCACACTTACAAGTAGACCCTAGTTCAGTGAGTACTTCCAATAAACTTCTGAAATAGGTATGTAAAGTTTGGTTGAATTAGTGAATGGGCATACTGTGCCCCCGCTAAAAGTGAAAAACTCACTTTTGTAGACCTGCCATAGAGGTCTTTGATGCAGACTGATGAATTTGAGTGGTGGTAGGGTCTTCAAAGCAATGAACTATGTATCACCAATCAATCAAAAACAGAAATAATTTCTGATGGGCTGTGGAATTTTCCTAAAAAAAAACTTGTTGCCACAAAACCTATGTCTGTTGGTGTGTAGGTGTATATTTGAAAGCAAGTCATAATTTGAATGCATGCATGAAAAAATACAGCACCTTTGCATTAGGATAAAGCATTTGTAAATGATTAGGTTATGTCTACCCTTTAAAAGATGTTCATTGTGTCCACATAAACTACAACCCGAAGCCTGGACCTTGTGAATCCACAGATTTTAGAATGGGATGTCAGGGTGGGTATGCTTACTTAAACAGTACACTGTGAGTGCAGACAAACAAAGAAAACAAATCAAATGGATTTGTCAAACAAAAACAAACTGGTCTGAGAAGTTGGGAAATTCTCCTCTCCCCCGTGTATATGACTTTCTTGACTGTTCATCCATTGGAATATTAATGGTAGAGCCAAGGGTGGAGATGTTGAGAGATTTATTCTGGATGTTGAAAAGATAAGATTCTCGATAATGAAAACATAGATGGTTTTGGGAAATCAAGCACACTTCTCCTTTTCTGTGCCTTTGAACTACCAAGTAGTAATTACAGTGCACAAAAGGTCAACTTGCCACCTATCAATTATTCAGCTGCAAGTCAGCTGTGAGTCCTCACAGTGGTGATCGCATGATTGTGAGAACTACCACGAGGACTTGGTTATTGTAGGAACTTCTTCAGGGCACTAAGCCCTTCAGAGGGGAGTTATTGCCAAAAGCAACACACTGTCCTCTACAGTCTTAGCACATTTTCTTTTGTTAGCTGTTATGTTAGCAGTAATCTCATTAATCGAGGCAAATTCAACACACACACACACACACACACTCTGGGGGAGAAAGAAGCTTAAAGAGCAGAGGAAAATGATTTAATCCTGACTGCTTACTTCATATAACTGGAATAAAAAGGAGTGCCCAAGCAGTGATGTCACTAAATATGCACAGTGATTAAAATCACATGCAACAACCACAAACATTTCTACAGGTACTTGCGTGCACACACGTATGTAGTATATTTGTAATAGCATAAATGCTTTAGCAGGATCAGAGCCGCTAACAGCCTTGGTCGGACCCGGGACAAAATACTCGGAATGCTGACTGCTTATTTTCAACAAATAAGGTCAAACAGAGAGCTGTGTTCCATAGGTGTAGCCAACTTGCCTGTCAGGAATCTAACTGAAGCTAACCTGCTACATATTAGCAAATGCAGCATGGTTAGCCTGAAACATCAAGATTGCAGGCGAATTTGGCTGCTAAGGTACATTTTCTTAGCATTGGTCAGATATGTCAAACACATTGTTTTTAAGCCGTTGTGGTTATCAAATGATTTAATGCCCCTTCATTTGTATTACCTTGAATGCCGTGACCTGGTTGGTACTTCTACTTTTGAGCCCAGCTGGATCGGGTTACTTTACGGGGCTGGAAAAGGTTGGCTGCGCTGTGTTACCTTGCTCTGCCCTGCCTTTGCCAGTACCTGCATCATCAGAAGAACCTTTTTTAAAAATATCTATTTAGTGAATTCCTAAGGATCCTGCTTCTCTTTTCTTTTCTTTTTTGTGCCCCTGACTTGTACTGAGACATGCTTAAGCCCTAATCAAATGACGTCGCATTTTTTATCTTAAAACCTACAAGGTCATATTTGTTGTGAGAAAACAGATGTAGTTAGATGATTGTGCAACCATTGTTCACACAGGATGAAATTGTTCTTTGCTGTTCACTCGTGTATCAGGCCACATTACTGGAACAAATCCCGGTACTGAAAATGTCAATGAGTGGAGAATGGCCACCTCTTCGTTACAATGTGGGAATGAGCACCACAGGCTACATTTTATGGCCCTTAAATGCTATGGAACACCATCTTTCTCAACAGTCATTGTAATCTGACTCTGAACAGTAAACTCCCGTTGAAAATAGCCCTGTTAGTGGAGGCTGGATTCAAATAAGTCAAAGTGAACTTCAGACCCAGAGAATGCTTGAACTGTTTGAAATGAGCAGCTGAACGCCACATAGCCGCTTACATGAGGGAAGTTGGTGTGTAAGCATGAAAAAAGTCTCCATGAGAGAACTCCATAATCATCACTGTTCACTTTAAATGGCTGGGACATTTTGGACACGTCACTGGCCGCTGAAACAGACAGCAGTGCTGTTCAAGCAGTGTTCAGAGGCATGACAGCAGTTGTGCATGTCTGTCAGATTTGCGTTCCTCTCCACCTCTGCATGGCCACCAACCCCTCATCCCCTCCTAGCAGCTTTCACCACCGAAGCTTTCCACACAATGGTCGCTGTTCAGACCCAGCTCCACAGATGACAGAGCAGTGCTGCTTGTCTTGAAATGATGTCAGCAGAATCCTGTTGCTGAGGTTACAACTATAACTCAAACCAAGTCATGCTGTCTTACCGAATGAACAAGAGCCACCTCACTTTCTCATTAAAATGGACAAAAACAACACAAATGAAGGCCATACATGTTTTATCAAAGAAAAAGATTGTGGCTACTTCCTGGATACATTTTGTGACACCTCAAGAATGGATTGAATCCTTACAGCCAGTAACCACACAATACTCACAATGGCATCGTGTAAGCCTGGGGAGTATGCTATTCCTAGTAGGTGGGTAGGTGATAAGCTAAGATAGAAGTAAAGCCTGACCTTGCTCGCTTTGTTTAGGTAAGAGAATGAGGACTCCAGATTCTTCTACTTCAAGCTTAATTTACCCACCTATTTAATTTAGCTCCCAGCAAATACAACAATTTGTATCTGTTTACTGCCATCTAGTGACAGGGAAATACAATTTGTGCACTGCCATTAACAAGTAGGCCTACGTGACATCACTTGGAAACAATGATGGTTGTAAGTGGTGTGAACATTTCATGTATTTAAATGTATTCCAGTGTCAAAAATCATTATGTGTCAAAAACACAACATTACAAGACTAGATTAGAAATGCAGTGTTCCATGTACATTCTGATAGGTTTATTTGTATGGGCCTACAGCTCTGGGATAACTTGTATGGGCCTACAGCTTTGGGATAACCATGCAAAGTACACCACCTTCTGGGTAAATGTACAAACAGCAATACCAAGGGTAACGGTTTTAAGCCCATTTCCATTTGATGTGGTTTTAGTATTTTCATGAAACTCTGTCAAAATGTCCTAATTTTTTAAATATTGGTCATTCCAATAATTCCATCCTTCGTTGTGAGCTTACTTCTGGATTAGGCTATAGCCTACACTTCACATAAACAGTCAGAGGCTTCAATTAGGCTACTTGCTATTCAGTTCCTCATACTAGAGTATAACTGACAAGCCTCCTGTCAGCTGCCAAATTATATTAAACTAGCCTATAAGCTACTATTTCTCACTGATGAACCTTGTTTGGTAGACAAATTGGAAACATCAAAGGTAAGCTGGGAATTTGAAACACGTTGCTGTTTCCTTTTAATTGTGTTACAGTGATACAGTATTGAGTAGCATATAGCCTATGCCTGAAGGACAGACATCGTAACACTGAACGGACGTGCTCATGTGTGAGTGATCGATCAGCGTGTCTTGTACAAGAACTCATGTGGCACAGACCACGTGGAACCCTGTAAACAGCTGTACACCGTGACTTTAGGTACATATAAACTATAAAAGTCAGAACAGTCGTTTCGATTCCTTATAGCCTACCGTACATTGTTGATGATTTATAAATGCGTAACGTTTGACATAGCCACTAAAATACTTATTAAATACGGTAAAAGGAACCTACTCATTTACACACAAGGATGGTTTCGAAAAACCGCTGCCCACATGCTTGTCTCTGACTATAATACGATTTCATGTGTTTTTAAGGCACAATCCTATGTCTGCCTATCAATTACTTAGCCATCATGTTTTCTGAAAACAATTCCTGGTTACTCACTTTTCACTCATAAGCAGTAAAAGAAGTTTTTTTTTTAAATAAAAAAACACAACTAACAATCCATTTCCATGTCCTGCGACGTAGGGTGATATGCAAATGATTTTACTATGATTGGATTAGAAGGAGTTTGAAGAGGCGGGAAGTGTTTACGCTAAAGATACATGGCTTGTGATTGGATAAAAATGGTTCGCAGGGGGATGGCAAGGAAAGTCCAGAGAAGAAAACCAACCCACGCCGTCGTATTACTTCTGTCTTTCTTAATGTTCTCGGTTTGTAGGCTTGGCCACGTGTAGATCAGCACTTTTTAATTCGTTGCATTTAGAGTGTTTGAGATTCTCTGAAGCACCATAATTATGGTGAAACTGGTAAAGGTAAGCATATTTTCTTGTCCTTTTAGCCTAAATGGTGATTATTGGCCTTGACTAGTGCGGCTTAGAATGTTCATGCGTAGGTAGCTAGCTCGTAGCTACTTGGCTAGTTCTGCTAACTAGCTAGCTGTAATATTTGGATGATTCAGAAATTAAGCAATGTTAGGACCTTGCAGTTCGCAGTATTTTTTTGAAAAACCACAGACACCGAATTTAAAATGTGCATTTTAGTGATTGTCATTGAGGTTTTCGTAAGATGTTAACGGAGCTGCTTCTGGCCTGTAGTCCAAGCGAGGTTTGATCAGCCATGTTTTTCTCCATTGCACTCTTTTACAACGTGCCGTCGGAATATACTGTAGCATGGTCGGGTAGGTCGTCACAAAATGGCCATGTTGTTTGCCAGCACATTATATGCACAATCCCCCGGCAACATTGTTAAAGAACACAGATTAAATGGAAATATGTCAGGGATATTCAGTTATTTTTCACAAGTACGGTTTTGGGTAAGTTAAAGCGATTTATCGAAGAGCGAAATGGCTACGTAAATTGATCGTTGTTTTGTAGTAAGCTAGCCGCTAGTTAGCCGTAGCTTCCAATATGGAGCAGATTACTTTAAATATTAGGACGGCAGACAGGATTTCAGAAACGCAGTTTTGATGTTTTCTATAACAGAATATTTCGTTGACTCTGATGCGGATATATTTCTATATTTCTCCCTAGACTAAAATATCGACAATTCTTTGACGGTTCATTTTAATTTTCCCTGTAAATTTCCCCTGTACTTTGAGCATCAGTTATATTGTAGTTGTATATTGCAGTTGTATGTCAAGTACATGTGAAGAAATTGACAATAACAGCGACTTTTACTTTGATCAGTTAGAACTCCTAGACTGGTAGACCTAGGTAACGACAGAGGAGCTAGTTTGCTAAAGAGCATTTGGCTAACACACCAGCCAGCTAGCTACCTACCTTGATATGTCACCACGTGGGTTGTCGCATGGAGTTAGCTGGTGAACGCTAGCTATTAGTAATTAGGTTTTCGAGGCTCTAGGATTTGTATGATTGAGTACCATTAGAATATTCATATTAGGATATGTAAGTGCTTTCCTATCATAACCGAACGAATTTAATACATTATAAGGTGACTCGTCACAAGAGGGCATATCATTCTTTTTGGCAACTTTGATGTTGCGTAATGGTTGAGGTCGGTTACTGAAATTGACATTTTCATTTTATTTTTAACATGAAGGCAGCTAAAAAGCAGGCAGCCCCGCCGAAAAAGAAAGCTCCACCACCCCCAAAAGACGTTGAGGAGTCAAGTGAAGACAGTGAGGAAGAGGAAGAGGTAAGTTGGCCATTAACATCACCGCTGTTCAAACAGGCTTGTTGCAACTGTCAGGTGCATTACAATGTATATCACTTTATATAGGCTAATGTAAGCTGGTTTTATTTTAAAACAAAAAACACACTTTGTTCCCCCTGTAGGCACCACCACCTAAAGTTGCAAAAAATGCTGCCCCAGTCAAGGCAGTAAAGAATGGCAAGGCTGCAAAGAAGGAAAGTAGCAGTGATGAGGATGATTCAGGTAAAAAGTCAGATCAAAGCCAAGTTTGTCAAGTAGCATGAACTGTAATGGAACCTTTCTGTCAGTATGATGAACATTAAGGGACTTAATACTGAATTGTGTGATGTCACCTTAAGTCTTTCTGATGTTTGCTAAAATTGCTTGAAGTCTGTCTATGTAGATTTTTTTCCTCCACCACATCTAACAATGTGAATGTGGTATCAAATTCCACTCCAGTTGTTGTCTATCAACATAAATCTTTGTAATGAATGAGTTGACTGCTAATGCCTAAAATAACCCTTTCATTGACAGAGGAAGACGTTCCTCCTAAGAAAGCAGCTACACCTGCCAAAGTACCTGCAGGGAAACCAGCAGCCCTAGCTAAGAAGGCTGAAGAGTCTGATGATGATGATGATGATGACGACGACGAAGATGATGACGACGACGAAGAGTCTGGTATGAGCAGAACTTGACCACCATAACACAATTTTATTGAACACTGCAAACTGCCACTTTTCTGTAGCTGAACTTTCTGGACCAGCTATGATGGCACTTTGTTTATCTGATTCCCTGTGAGGATTTTAAAAGTGCTGATTTGGTCTTATAGATTAGATATGTGGCTCATTCCACACGTTTTAACATCAAATGTGATGCATGCAATTTGCCATAAGCTAAATTTTCATATTTTATTGTATTTGTTTATGCATTTGGCCAACACTTTTATCCAAAGCGACTTGCATTCATCAGTTATTTCGGGGCCAGTCTCCCCTAGAGCAATTCTGTGTTCAGTGCCTTGCTCAAGGACACAATGGTGGCAGGCAGGATGGGTCCTAGAAGCAGGGCTTATAAGCGAAGGACGTGAATTGAAGTGTTTTTGACCACCTGTTTACTACAGAGGAGGAAGCCCCACCACCAAAGAAGGCAGTCACCACAGCTAAAGCCACACCTGTGAAGACTGCAAAAGCAGAGGAATCTGATGACAGTGATGATGACGACGATGATTCAGGTGCCTAAAAAATGTAGTGTAGTGTAAGGACTGCTTAATCAGCTTTTCCTCCAGTTTCAGAGACTATCATTTGAATTATCTGATATTTGTCTGTTTTAGCGATGTTGAATGCAAATTAAGTACTTTCTAACTGAGGCTGCTCTAAACTTGGATTGTTTAAATTTTTATTTTATTGGTTTATGTTGCCATTCATTAGAGTGAGTAGATAAAAATGAGCTTAAACTGATCTTAACAGAGGAAGAGGCGCCACCCCCCAAGAAAGCAGCCACTCCTGCTAAAGTTGCACCTGTGAAGCCAGCTGCTCAAGCCAAAAAAGCAGAGGAATCTGATGACGATGATGAAGACGAAGGTAGTGTTCTAAATGAGTTTGAACAGTTGTATGCACAGTTTAATAATGAAGGTGTAGACTTGATTAATCTTTCTCTTTTTTCTAGATGAATCGGAAGAAGAAGCCCCACCAGCCAAAAAGGCAGCTCCTGCCAAGCCTACCACCAAGACTACCCCAGCAAAGGCAGCCCCAGCTAAGGAAGAGTCTGATGATGATGATGAGGAGGAGGATGATGGTATGGGTAATTTGTTTGCTGACTGACAACTGATGTGACTTCAAAATTTGATAGAATATTTGGTTGTGATTTCCCCCTTCAGTCAGCTGGTCAGGGATCACTCACTCAATTAAGTCATTCCTAACACTAGCATTCATTCACCAAAAAATATTTACTAAAGTTTACTTTTTCTGTCTAGAAATGACAAGGTTTTATTTTCCCATGTGATGGTAAAGCCCATAGACTATCCTTTATTTCAAAGAAAATACCATCTCTGCAAAATTGCCAATGTTCCTGCAGAGGTTGAATATGAGCATATCATCCTTCGAAACGATCACAAAGACTATTTGTGGGGCTGAATGGAATTCTGTAGGTCTCCTGTGGAGTTCTTGCATGTGCTTACAATAGGGGCCTAAAATTTGGTCATGTTCACAGACTCCGATGAGGAGGAAGAGATGGATACAACCCCAGCCCCCACAGCATCAGCAAAGAAGGCTGGTATGGTGAAGGCTAAGGAGGAGTCAGAGGAGGAGGATGACGACGATGACGAAGATGATGACGAGGAGGAGGAAGGTATTTGAAACTCTGTGTAGCTAGCTCATTTTGTGTATTAAATTGTTTCAGTTCATGTAAACAATTGTTATAAGTGACGTGTTTTTGCCAGCTCCCGTCACACCTGGCAAGAGGAAAGCAGAAACCAAGAAGGATACCCCACCTGCTAAAAAGGCCAAATCAGAAGAAGGTGAGACTGTGTAGTTAAACCTATGCAATGTAGTCTTACCAATAATATGATGAACATTAAGGGACTTAATACTGAAATGTGTGATGTCACCTTAAAATTTTCTGATTAGTTATGCAATTATAATCCTCTTCTGCTTTTATAGTAATACTGCTAACATGGTGTCCAACTCATTTTCAGGTTTTAAACTTTTTGTTGGCAACTTGAACTCCAATAAAGACTTTGATGAACTCAAAGAAGCCATGGCAAAATTCTTCTCCAAAGCAGGGCTTGAGATTATGGATGTGCGACTTGGTGGTTCAAGGTGTGTGATATATAGGCAGTAGATAAATGTATGCATTTACTTGTAGAATTCTTGAGGCTTGAGGGACGGTTTAAGCATAACTAATCTTCTACAATCTCCAGGAAATTTGGCTATGTTGATTTTGGTTCTGAAGAAGACCTCCAGAAAGCACTTCAGCTCAATGGCAAAAAACTCCTGGGCCAGGAAGTCAAGCTGGACCGGGCCAAAAGCAAAGAGAATTCACAGGGAGACAAGAAAGGTTGGTACTTTTCAGCTCATCAGGCTTTCCATCAGTACTGCCATTGGGTTTTAAACACTTAAACACCGTTTGTTTTCTTTACAGAAAGGGATTTGAGGACACTCTTTGTAAAGAACCTTTCATATCACATCACACAAGATGATTTGAAGGAGGTCTTTGATCAGGCAGTAGACATTAGGATACCACAAGGCCAGAATGGAAACAGAGGGTAAGACATTTGAACTTTGACATGCTTTTTGGAGGAAACGTTTTTTTTTCCCTATAAATTGATGTCTGGTCTCTTCTCCTTAATAGCATTGCTTTCATTGAGTTCAAGTCAGAAGCTATTGCTGAAAAAGTGATGGAAGAAGCCCAAGGCTCAGAAATCCAGGGCCGTTCCATTATGCTTGATTTCATCGGCGAGAAGAGTAGGCAAAACAACAGATCACAAGGTACGCACTACATACTTAAACTGCTCTTAATGTGTATAAGCCTCTTTAAAGTGGCTTCACTGCAGATATGGACCAAAATGATGAAACACACAACGCCATATGTAACAGTGATGGACTTCCTCAAAGATAGTCAAGTACTGATTTGGTCCGTATGCCAATTGTCTGTTTTTGGGCCATGTCTCGATGGGGTCTGATTACTTTTTTTCTCCTTTTGTCAGGTGGTTCTGCGTCTTCCAGCAAAACTCTGCTTGTAAATAACTTGGCCTACAGTGCAACAGAAGAAACTCTGCAGAGTGTATTTGAAAAAGCAGTTGCTATAAGAGTCCCACAGAACAATGGAAGACCTAAAGGGTAGGTGACAAGTGACTACCTTTGTAATTTTAACTTAACCTCAGTTTGGACATCCAAGAACTGCTTTCTGGATTCTGCTTCTGCATTTCTGTTTCCCTGTCAGTAATGAAGTTATTCTGCTTCTCTCCACAGATTTGCTTTTGTAGAGTTTGAGAGTGTAGATGATGCAAAGGAGGCAATGGACTCCTTGAACAACACAGATATCGAAGGAAGGAACATTAGAATAGAATTCAGTCAGCAGACCAGACAGAAACCAGACTTTGGCAAAGGGAGCTCAGGTACGTTTTTGTTTCTTACACTTGATGTGGTCACTGATGAGAATGAATGTTAAAGCAAGATACATTACTTGTCTGTTTAAAGTTGCATCATGGCTTGGCTACGTGTATGTGTGTTGATTAAATGCTCTTTCTGAAATGCAGGTCCCACAAAGACGCTTATTGTGAAGGGCTTGTCAGAGGATACGACAGAAGAGTCATTGAGGGAGTCCTTTGAGGGAGCAGTCACAGCCAGAGTTGTCACAGACCGCGAGACGGGAGCATCAAAGGGGTAATCTTCACTGCTTTCCTGTCTTAACATGCGTGGTGCTGTGCTGTGTTCTTCTCATGAGCTCCTCTCTGTCCTGACGGTGGCGGTGGATGGATTCGCACGAGAAGTAGAGAAAATTCACACATGAACAGGCACCGTCCTACCACTAGAGGGAGTTGCCAAAGTCTTGTTGTGAAACACACAGATACTTGCACTATGGTAGTCCTGTGGCTTGTGGCCATATTCAAAGTTAAACACCCCTTTCTCTTTTACAGTTTTGGTTTTGTAGACTTTGAATCTGAGGATGATTGCAAAGCTGCCAAGGATGCCATGGACCATGGTGAAATCGATGGCTCTAAGGTGACTCTGGACTATGCCAGACCGAAGGGTGAGGGCGGCTTTGGAGGACGGGGAGGCGGCAGAGGAGGCTTTGGAGGACGGGGAGGCGGCAGAGGAGGCTTTGGAGGACGAGGAGGCGGCAGAGGAGGCTTTGGTGGACGCGGCGGTTTTGGAGGGAGAGGAAGAGGAGGCAACCGAGGAGGTGGGTACTCAAATATGCTCTTAAATGTGGTGCTGTTGGTGTGGATTTCTCCTGTCAGGGGAGAATGTTGATCTCACAATCAAGCTTAATGTGCATCATTGTTTATATGTTGATTGCAACTTCAGTTCTTGGGCTTTACATTCTGCTTGGAGAGAAATGTAAACATACTTTTTTTTTTTCCTTTAAGTGTGTGCTTGCCATGTTATGAGTCACTGGATGTTGGTCCACTATGTTGTATATGGATCTGTGTGTGCATTACCAAAAGTTGCTTAGCCAAGCTGCACTGTGAATGGATAACTAAGTTACCCTGGTCCTCAGCTACTTTGATACAGCTGTCATTGCCTTTATTAAAAATCCATTACAAACTCATCTGAATTACTTCTAATTAATTCTACTCATCTAATTACTTGTTTTTCTGTTTAGGTGGAAGAGGTGGAGGATTTTCAAAGCCACAAGGGAAGAAGATCAAATTTGATGATTAAACATCAAGGTTTTTTTATGTTTGTCAGTTGAAATGGACTCTGTTTTCATCACCATATTAATGCTGACAGAGCCTTTTGGACATTCCAAGAAGTGTCACCATTTGAACTGTAATGGGCCTGGCCCAATGGCCCAGTATCCACCTTAGACACCCTTCCCACCATCTCCCCTTTCTGAACAGAGAATGAATTCAGAAAAAACCTTCCACAATGTGCGTCATATTGCTGTACAATATAATTTTTTTTCTGTTCGTTTAAAGTTTAATTTTTATTGTTTTTCCCTTTAGTTTTTGTTTTATTACTTGTAAATGTGAAACATATTGAAAAATTAAATCGGCTCAGTTTGTTTTGGGCATTTAGAATCTGGAACTGTGTAATGTCATGTTTTGTGTTTTGAAGTAATAATAAGGTGGTACAGTTGTTTCCTCCAAGGCATTTGGGGGAAGACATTTTGATAGTGGTTTGTGTAGCCTATTGGCTAATCTTTAAACTAAAAGATTTTCACAAATGGAAAACTTAAATAAAACTAAAGTTATGATTTTTATTTAGTCCTGTGTCTGTTTCTCTTTAACAGTTATTTGTTAGGACTTGTCTTGAAGTTTGCTGTGGTGTGAATGGGCAATTCATAGGTTTGCAGGGTTCATATGCAGTCTAGAAAAGTACGCTGTTGAATTTTAGTATTCAAGTCTGGATAAGTATGGAAAATAAGGGGATCTGGGAAACTGACTTTCCAGATTTCGATTTTCTAGAAATTGCTGAAATATTCACAAATGTGTTGGATGCAGTCCGACCACAATGAAGACAAAACGGTTAATTACTGAATCTATAGCCTGTTTTGGTACAGGTCCTGAGTAGCAAAATGTGCCAATCTTGGTCATATAGTGAGCGCACACCAGGCAGAAAATTAATCGTGGGAATGTGTTGGGACCGTCAATGACCTGTGACTAAACTGGAATATATGCGCAGCTCTGCTGACTTTTGCTGGCTCCTTCGCAGTGGTGGCGGTCAGGTCTATAAAGTCAGCTCGATATACCCCGCCTAGCCACAGTTCAATGATGTAAGGAATACACTATATTGATTTAAATGAATTATACCTTAACATATACAGTCAGCTAAGGTAAGTCTGAAGTAAGTCTATGAGTGATGTTTCATGCCCAAACTACAACGAGTTGCGACAAGGAGAGTTAAGGTGGCCCACAGATCAGCTTTATGCTTAGAATATGTCTTGTAGTGTTAAATGGACAAAGATTTTTGCTGATGTTCGTTTAATTAGACTTTAGACTGTACACTTTGTTGTATTTAGAGTGGGGACAGAAAGATTGTATTGAAAGTATATCAGAATTGAAGTATGGAAAAAGTATGGGATTTTGAAATGGAAGACGTGTAGGAACCCTGGATGGCAGTAAACCACAGTAATGATGGGGTGGGGAGGGTCAACAGAGTGTAGGCGGGCATAGCACACATTGAGCCTAAACTTGCCCTTGCATTAAGGGCTTGACTGAACGCACTGACAGCATATCATGTTGACAATCTGAAAAAACAGTGGGCCCAGTGAAAAAACATCTATAATTGCCACAAAGTTTGGTGATTTTGTCTTCAGACTGTAAAACAACATTTCTTGCCACTGATTGCCAATTTGGGCCCTATAGTTATTGTAACAGAAGGAATTCTAGTGATGCGTAGTGCTCATTCAAGTCCAGTTTGAAGTTGACCATGCCCATTGCAATGGGAAATGGTTTAGGTGATCAACCTTAACATTCAAATTTACCTGCTACAATATTTGCCTTGGTTAATAGTGAATTTGATTGGGGTTTGTTGTGCCTGCCCCCGAGGAAAAGCAGGACATCACAATCACTTCAGAACAAATGTGTTTGTGAGTGAAAGCTGCAACTGAAAACTGTTCTTTACATGAAAGATGTTTGCTGCAAAGAGGGATTTAACTTTGGGATTTAAGGTGCTGGTTACGTTCCTTCATATGGGAGGTCAAACACTCGTCAGGCCCCAACCTCAGTATGCTTTTGTGGTGAAACTAGTATTTGGATGTACAATGGACTTAAAAGTGAAGATTGTAATGTATATTGGAGCATATAATTTCACACATACTCTTAATTTATTCATGGTATTAAATTTCTTTAGTCAATTTTAATTGATAAGACACCATAGCTGCTGGTTTTGTACATAGCATTTCTTTTTACACTATTACTACTATCCTTTTGTACAATTACCATCACATCATACAGGATTTTTTTGTGATTGTGACATTCTTGTGTTTTTGTCTTATGATCTTGTTGTCTTGTGATCTTTTTGTCTTGTTTAGTGTTAGGAAGATATCCTCATCTACTATGCACTTTTTTTCTTAAGTGTTAGGAAATGTCTTATCATCTTTTCTTCACCGTGGGAAAAAAGCAAGAAACATATTTTCAATTCCTCTGTATGTCTTGTATAAGTGGAGAAATTGACAATGAAGCTGACTTGACTTGAAATCTATAAAACATCTTTTCATATGTTGTTTAACCTTTACCAGTCTCATGGAAAATCTGAGCTACAGGAATGCTACAGATCTGTAACTTCAGAACATTTGAAGAAATTCCCCTTATCACGTAGGTTGTGGTGGATTGTCTATGACCACACCAATTGAGATAATAGGTGGAGGACATTGACGACTAACGAACACCAAACCAGTGAAGACAGTTGGCCTCAAACCAAGGCAACCTTTTAGTGCACTAATTGGAAACTGCTTTAGAAGTGAATAGCTAACTTAAATTTAAAGTAATCTGTAAGTTATAGAGTACTTTGCCTGATAACCAATAGCTTTCCCTAACCAGTACCCCCCTGTTGCAGTACATATCTCAGCCATATGGAGGCAGTAGTAGAACATAAAATCAGACAACAACAAAGTCGTCCGACAATTCATCTTTGGCTGGAGTATGCAAGTCACATTTATCAATTTGACTTGATGACAGTTTTTGTCAGACTGTTGGTTTGGTTCTTAAATGTGAATGGAATTTGACTTAAGAAAGTGAGAATTTTAGAGATAGACTTGCAGTTTATATTAATTCTACAGGTATCGCTTTTATGAGTTTTATTGTATGGTGTTGTACTGTACATCCCAATGATGAACATTTGATGTACCGCATTGCTTTTTCTTACCCTTGGGTTATTAACGTGGGGTTATCCTTCATGCTGAAGATTCATCTACCCTCAAAGTATTTTGAAGATGCTCTAAATTTCTCTGGGCTGGCAGAGGTCCCAGGACGAGTCTACCCACCCAGCCTACATCATAAATTTTTGGGTGTAGAGAGGAACTGGCTAATCCCAATCCAAAAGTAATTTTTAGGAATTTCAAGTTTTGCTTTAGCAAGGCAACATGAAATCGCAACGTAAAGATACCAGCCTGGTGTGCAATGAAAGTGAAAATTTTTTGGTAATTGTACATAGCTCAAATATAGTCAGATGGACAATCCATTTACATTCAAGTAGTATGAAATAACAAGGCTAATAGACCTTTCACTTCATCTCCAATGGCATCTGTATGCAGGTTACCATGGAATTTTCTTCATCACCACATTTCCAGCAGTTATGACATTAATAACATTTAATAATGCTATATTAACATAAATGCCCCATCAGTGCTTTTGTAAAACTACTTTTAAGTAAGTAATATGGTTTCTGCTAAGATAGAAAAATTACATTAAACCGAAATATGCCTCCAGTGGGTTTGAGTTCATCACATTAACAAATTATTCCGAAATTTGTCATTTATTTGGTCTGATTATAATTAGGTGATACCAATTCAGACAAAATCTCTTTCTGCACATGTACATGGCTCCAGGGTCATAGTAAGGGGAAAACAGGAATTGCTTACGTTTGCTTATGTCCAGTTGAGCAGCACTGAGCCCACACAAAATAAACATAAATTGCATCTATCCAGCCATAGGCTTTATAGAAAATGCTCACCCATAACCTCCAAAATCTACAGAGTTAATTGGCTAGAACTTAGGTGTTAGCTTAGGAGGCCATGATGACAATAGCTGTTCATAAAACTGGAGTTCATTGGAGGGTTGCAAAAGAAGCCAATTATTTAAAAGACCCACATTAAACAATATGATTGTTGCTTAAAGACCCCAGGCAAGACTATTTTGGACCAAGGTTCTAAATTCTCACCAATATAGAATAGGGGCCAGCAATTATAACGGAATTATGTTAACTGACAAGGTAATAAACACAATTTCAAACAGCTCATATGAGAGTAACTTTCGGTTTTGTTGTGCATCCTGCCCTGTCTGGTACAAAATTATTATTTCCCAGTTTTACCCAGTTGATGTTGGTAGTGTACACCAGATTTGCCCATACCTATGGACAATAAGTTGGCCAATAAAAGCCCATCATTTTTTTTTCTCACCTCACATTTAGATGACACTTTAGATGACTTTTTGCTCTGCACTGTAAGTGTGTAATGGTTAAAACATTTAAGTCGAAGACTATAATAACAATTTTAGATGGCAGAGTAGCCATGCTGATTGTGTTGAAGTAGCTCTTGGAGGAAAAAGGATTGGAGACCCCTGCTGTAGGGGGAGCCAATAGAGCATTCATCCTGTAATGAGTCATTTTTACAAGACCGATTAAAACCTTATATTTAGGTCCTTTTGGCTAAATGGTGCCCTCTTCAGCAACCACAATTGAACTACAATTGCTTTATGCTGTTTGACACATGTAGGCTTTGTTCTAATTTGCCCATGTTTCAGTGGCTATTCCTAAATTCAAGATTATGGAGGACACAACCATGCCATGTCATGTTCATGATAGTTCTTTGACCATGCACAACCTCAACAAAAATGGTTTGCCATTCTATGTCTCCTTTCAGTGCCTCTTTTCAAATAAGTCAAGAAGTTCTTTTCTAAGTGTTAGTGTGTGGAGGATGAGTCGGATGTGTAGTTTGTTTTTAAACAGGTAGGTTTAAAAACAAAGGTTAACGTTTAGAAATGTGCTTACAGTGTCAACAAAATCACAAACAAGCAGCAAATATAGATTTTGAAAAGTGATATATTGTCCTTGAGCCGGAGGGTTGGTCGGTACCATCTGAGGGCAGTAAGGCACATAGTGATTTATGGTATATCACCCCAGAGTAAGAAAATAAATGATAGCATTGCACTGGTGGTAGCTTTTGTGTGTTATCGCTCTCTTTTTACCCATTATAAGCCTATGGGATATGTTATGGGTGAATAGGGTAAGAAATGTAACTAAAAGATAAACCCTCACAACTTCCCCAGCTGATTATTTACATTAATGCAGTACCTTTTGATATTGCAAAAAGTACTTTTTGTGAAATACTATTGCCAAATTCTGTAGTTAATCATGATTAATTGCAAAATCGTGAAGAAATAAAAAACACTTCTTTAAACATCTGTTTAAACTGTTCTCAAATACATGTCTATGAAAAATGTTTGCTCCGAACATTATATTACAGCATAGTTTAATTTCTTGAATATATGCTTGCATGTTACATGTCAATTATAATAAGGTTTCTCTCTAAATCTTCTCTATGATAGACAGTTTTACAGAATATATTATGCACAGATATTTGGAATTTGGGTTTTGATATTAGGGTAAGGCATATAGCCTAATCTTACTAAAATACTGATATTTCAGACATTTATTAGGTATATGTGCAAAATACTATTTGGAGAAAAAACAGACGGATGTTTTTGCTTAACCTGTACTGCCTGCAAGTTACATTTGCACTTTGAAGAGCAAAGAGAAAGTAGTTTGACTCCTGTCAGTTCAGTGAAGTAAAGTAGAAGGCTATTTGGAAATCAAGCTATCTACAGTCTACAGGCAGAGGTCAGGAAATGTGTGTATTCACAAATGTAGCCCATCGGCCATCAACCACAGGACGCATTTTACCCAGAAAAGTGATGCACTGGATCGCATATGCAGGCTACATAATTTAACTGGCCATGTTGCGGGTTCATTGACAAGTTGTAGAGCTAAATCTTTCCATAAAGTTGACTTTATTTTGCATGCTAGTCACCTGCGAAAATCTGCTTTGTTCTTTGTTGTGCTTATGAATCGAATGTTAACATCGACAGTTTTGGGATGCACTACCTATTAAAGCCCCATGAGTGTACATTGAGAATCAATGCATTTTGATACAATGCAAATACTATAGAGGACTATATAGAGAATATATAGGTTAGGCAGTTTAACTTTTTTACCCTTACGGTACATCCCAACATTTAGATAATTATTGCATACATTTAAGTATGATGGCTCATTTTCATATTTATACGTGACATTTCAGAAAACTTGCAATACAAAAAAATGTGGCCTTGATGTAAATAATTGATTGAGGAAGTTTTGCAGGGATATCTATTAGTTAAATGTTTTACCCTAAACACCTGTAATAAATCACTCCATAAACTTATACTGAACATAAAAAAGGCTACTCTGAATGCAATGCTATCAAATATTGTCACGTCTTGCCACTCCATAGATGCATCTCTATGGGAACCATTCTCTTTAAGTGAAAACATTGTGTTGTTTGAAGTTGGCAAATTGATGAAATGCACAGGTAATTTAAGTCTTTGTTTTTTGAAATATTTTTCGATGCGGAGTCTCAGCCTTTTCAGGGTACAAAATAAACATGTGGGCAAGTATATAAAAATAGTATAATTACACACATAATCAAAGATGCTGTCCTTGCCACTGGTGCTTTACGTAGTGATTGTTAAAGGAAACAGGATTTGTGTAGTGTAACTATACTGAGGGAGGTGAACCAAGTACACTTGAAATAAGAGGTTCCAAAAATCCTGTATCAGCTGTCTTTAATCAGCAGTACAATTACTTACATAATTGTATATGAACAGATTGCAGCAAGAAAGGCTGACATCTGGTGGCTATGTCAGTAATGCCGAACTCCATGGTGCTTGAACTGGATGGACTTGGGCAACATTGTGTGAAAGTCTACATTAAAGGTATGATTGGGCTTTTAAGAGTTTCCATATTCCATCCTATCCTGTCTTGAAATAAAATGGTAAAGTGAGAAGAATCTGTGTGTTTTGTGGTTTGTAACTCTCTGAATATATTATACTCACAATGTCTTCGACATGCAAGAAACCACACTTCAGTTAGGAATTCACCTTGAGTATTCACTATTTATTATAACAGCCGATCCTAAGAGCTTCCCCAATGCCCAAAAACCTGCTAGTGATGGGAATGGTGCAAGCTGCTTCAAGGTTATGGAAAGAAATGAAAATTGACATGTCAGAGATGGTTTTAATTTTTCTTAAAACCATGTAGTTTTTGCATACTACTACTTGCATGTAGTTTCTTTTGTTTTCTTTACATCGCCCTATTGTTTTTACATGACACTTATGATCATGTAAAACTACGACAGCCCTGCTATCACTATTAGACAGCATAGTACACGTTCAGCTAGATGAAACTTATTAACCAGGTTGAACAAAGAAATACTGCATGTGGAATGTTTTTAATCATTTTTTAAAACATTTACAACTATTTAAAACAAAAGTTACAAACAGAATTGACCTGCAGTTGCATTTTCAAAGTGTTACATAAATAAAACTCATATTTATAAATATTCTCTTTTTATAAACATATAAATAGTTTTTAAAACATAAATACATTTATGCAGGAATAAAGTACATGAATGTACAGCAGCAGCGACAATATACAGCTTTGCGGGTTTTAGTTTTTACACCAATGTCCGCCAGTTTGTAGTGTTTGATGTCTTTCTTATGTTATACATAGGTTGGTTGTTTTTAACATGTTGGTCATAGTCCTCATTTGTGCTGGTCTGGGTGGCGTTCGTACCAAAAAAATGCTTCTTTTAAGGTTTTGCCTCGGGTGAGGTCCAACCAACACAAAGTTGTCCAAACCTATCGTCTTCTGAGGATTCTGTAAAGATTAAGAAACAAAAAATATTTTAGACAAACTCATTATACTTTGTGCTTGATGACAAAAATTGTGTGTAACTGAAGGTGCGTACTTCTGGAGAGGCAGGGGCTTCAAGCACACCAGGCCCATTACAGTGTTGGGAGGGAAAATTGAGGGCTCCAATCTAAATAGTATGTGGACTTAGTCACATGTGCTTGATGAATCACACCACACGCACCACTGCCAAAACAGTCTGCACTCTGATCTCACTGTGCACTGCTAAGAGCCTATTACCACAAGCAAGACTGCAACCTGGTTCCATTTCCGTTTCTTTGGAGTGTTTATTGGGGATTGCCTGGTACCCCCCATCCCCACCCCTAAACTCGCTGGCTGACATTTCTGGAATGTCCACCAGGGGAAGCAGTAGAGCTCCATCTCTAGAACACCACTTTGAATGTGACACCTGCTGCAGAGGAAGCGGTGACCTGTCTTACATGAGTTTCTTGTTTTGGATAATGTTCTATCTTTTGAATGAAGGCAGTTTTGTTTGAATTTCAGAATTCATTCTGATCTATCCTTAACTGAACTTGCAATTCGTGCAATACTGCCAATAGTTTAGTGGATGGGTTGGAGAATTGGCTTAATGATGTTTCTTTTCCAGAATATCTTATGAACATAAATGTCATTGCAATAACTAGGTGGGATTGATTATTCTTCAAATTTTGGCCAGTGTTAGTCCTCACACAGATTAAGGCTTGAATCAGAATAGTGTGAGAGTTGTCTGAGTCTGAAGATGAACAGTTTACTTAATCCAGTCACGCATTTGCTACTACCAAAGAGACGTCTTTCCTGTCTTTAATTAAAATAGACTTACCAATAAATTGCCATGCCACTCATGGCCCACAGCCCATGCCACTTATGGTGCCTATTCTGTCCATCTTGTGTCCAAAACAACCACTTTTTGGCGTGGTCTTGGTTCCTGGTTTGTGTTTTCTGGGCTGATCACTCATGGTGCGCATGCCTTTGGCGCGGGTGTCCAGACGAAGGTCCCGCAGTAGCCGGATTCTGGCGCGTATGTTCTCCAATCTGCGCTCCCTCTCGCCAGACGCAAGGAAGTCCGACAGCTCTTCTCCCAGCAAAGATCGGAGAGACTGTAAAAAGATACATATTCAAAACAAGTCTCAGTCGTCACTTAATTGAAACTATACCATATATTTGATATTTGCTTTGAGCGGTAAATGTTTCTGCCACGCGCTGATACAAAAAATGTAATGAACAATCATGACCACTGGTACAAAATTTTGAGAGAACAGACTTATCAATAGAAGGCGCGGAACATACATTAAGATATATGACATTAGAAAACAAACTAAATTGATTTGCTAAGATCCTGTTTTGGGCAATGGCAGGTGCTGCAGGAGCTGACTAGAAATATTTATTTCATTACAAGCAAATGACGGGCGTGATTATCAAACTTACATCGTAGTGATAAAGGCAATAACAGAACGCAGATACATCACGAATAAATACCTCTCCATGAGGTTCATTAAACATTGGGCGACATGATAGTCCACGTACTGAGGATGCAGCAAAGTGATCAGTTGGGAGAATCAGTATCTGCCAAATTAATGAAAAGTCAGGTCAAGTGAATTGCCGTCGATTTAGATACTTGTAGCCAATTGACTATGCGGCGTAATCCCACTGTCAGGTAACTGTTTTTGCGTTTTGAAACAGTTGGGCACTGCGCCCTGGTTATACTTTGTCCTGCGAATGCTGCGAATCGCATACACTGCGTGGTTAAAAAAAATAACTGGAGTGTATTCGGCCTTCACGGATGCCCATGTTTTGGATAAACGTTAGAGGCCAGAGGCAACTGCGTATCTTTTCTTGAGCCTTGATTAAGCGTGGATTATATTGACGCCCAAATTATGCACATTAATTCTATTTGATGCCTGTACTTTTGGAATTCTGGCACAATACAAGCATGTAGATATGTGCTCTATTGGTTATCATCATCACCCATGCAATCCAATAAATGCTCGATTGACATATTGAAAACTCAGATGTACACAGAAGTATTTCCAGCACCGTGTGTGTCAAGAAGGCAGAGCCGGTAGCATGTTTCGGGCGCAAATCCGATACCTCAAGACTACAGAGAGAGTCAGTGGAGACCCTCTGTTGGCACGGAAGCCCTCTCAATGAACGCTTAAATGGTGTCCTGGGCAAGGAGCGCGGCGCACTAAGATACAATAAGTTTTCTCACCTTCTGTTGTGCCGGCGTTAAAGGTTTGGCCTCTGTGCTGACTGAAAGCAGAGCCACCAATAGTCCACAGACAAAAAGATACGAGATGTTCATTCTCATAGTTTGTAAGCTGCTGGTCCCGTTGTAAATAAGGTGCGCAAGCAACTTGCTCTTGGCTTATTCTGCCTATGCCTATACTCCCAAGATTCTCAAGTGCTTTTCTAACTCTAAACGATAGAGCTCAGAGTTTTTATAGTCACGTCCTGTGATGTCACACCGTCCTCCTCCCTTCCGAAGCTTGCCAATTTTTTCAAACTACCTGCGTAAAAGCCAGTCGCGTCACTCCATATGATTTCTAATTATTAAAATCAATGACACCGATCATTATATCTTTATTCCTTCTGTAATAAGGACACTTGAAGAGAGACCTTAGTTTTACAAGACAAGTGTTTACAGAATGTGACCTTGCTTCAGAGGCAGCTCGAGACGTGCATGTAATGTAAGTAAACATTAAAAGTGGTCAATTCTAACATCAGAAAACGTATGATTAGCACGGAGTCATTATCTTTCTAGCTGACTTAACAAAATAAAATGAAACAACCATGACACTAGTTTTTATGGCGCAGTTAGTACTGAACAACAGCCTGTGCAAAATCATTATCAAAACTGATGAGCAAACCAACTTTATCTCTATGGAAGTAATGAACTAAAATAATTATGACTTTCACTACAGCCTTGTAGTCCTTGGGATGTTAAGCCACCTTTCTTTTAGTAAATGTTCCATGGGCTACAACAATATTCAATCTGATAGAGGAAAGCACACCGTTCCATGACAGATGTGCATTTGAAAATGTCTGACATCAATAGAAAACCCCCTGTGGTACTTTTTTGTTTTGATATTTGCTAAGAGCATAATTCTTTGCCGTGACTAATATGCAGTTTGTCAAATGATTTGTAGATTTTTTTTCTTACGGATTGCGAAATCGAAAACAACCACTGGGTAGGGACTTAAGTAGACATAAAACTCCGATTTATTCTTTTTTCAACTGTTTTTTCAAACCTGACAACCTGACGGTAGTACCGCCAGTCTCTGCTCTGTTAACTGGGGACAACTGCGAATTCACTCCAAGATGAAACGCGCCTCTCTCCCTCTCTGTTCATTGGCCTTTCCCGCCACATACTATGTCATAAAAGATATGAGAATGGATAGCATTACAGTGCTAGTAGTTCCTCTCTCAGGAGGCTCTGTCACCAAAAGTAAACGCAGAGGCCTGTGTAAGAAGCAACTTCTATTTTGAGACACAGAGTGGCAGTGTAAGCTATGCTGAAACTATAAGGACCCGTTGAACCTTAGTAGGTAACACAGTGGTCAAAATGTGATCGACTCCCCTTTGCATGTTAAGTGAACTTCCGTGAAATTGATCAGCTTAATCGATTTTTTGAATTGCTACCAGATTTCTTTTTAAATCTATGCTATGTCTAGTCGCAACCTTACCTAAAATTAGCCCTACACATTGTAGATTATTGATCAAAGTGTTTTTTATATCAGAATAATTAGCCTTAATAGCCTGTCACATTCATAGGACATCATATACTTGGTCTTGGGTGAATCAGTTCCGTAGGTAATGCTACATGCTTGACCTTAACCCTGGACAGACTAGGCTGTGAATGTAGCATTGATTGAGTGTACCTGACACCTTATACCCTGACAATGTAAGGGAAAAAGCTGCTGCCAATTACAAAAACATGACCCAAACAATATGTGGCTTTTTGTATGAAGACCAATCTGTGTGATGCAGACTGAGTTGGAGTGTAGATGTTGATGATTTGCGACAGTGCCCCTAGCCCCCTCTTAAGTAGGGCTATATACAAAGTGTTGGCAATGAGGACTGATGCTTATATGCCAGACAATAACTTACAGGACAACCTGGAAGAGTCTTCACAACATGGCTATGGGCAGTAGAAATCTGAATGTGTGGTGTGTTACATGTCTGCCTTGTCTGTACTCTTTTCCAGAGGTCAAAGTTTAGGCTAATGTGGTTGATGTCCAACAAAAGAGAACTGCCATGTGGTGTTCATAAGGAGAGGGCCGAAGACTCTTCATGAACCTACAAGCTTTGCATAGTAGTAATGGTGATGTAGAGGTGTGGGCAAAAGTTTACTAAAGCAACCACTTAGCTTATTTGTGCTGCTTGACCTTAAAAGTGAGGTCCTTGAACCTGGCAAAATTGACATTTGAGGTCAAAAGTCATTCAAAGGCAGTCATCCCTTCACTGCTCCTAAGACAACACTGTTGATTGTCTGGAAGTTTATGGCGCGGTTTGAGACACTTTGTTTGTTTCCCAGGGCCAGAATGTTTTTTTGACTACACATAGAACAGACAGCTAAAAGAAATATTCAATACATTTCTCAACAAGTCCATCACATTATCAGCATATTAGATTGCACCTTCTACTTCTACTATCTGTTTTTCTGTGTTTTAAAGAGCTCTTAACACTATTAGGCACAATGGCAGAAAAAATGTACACTTGCCAGCTTAAACAGCTTGTCAGACCCTGTCCTGAAATAGAATGATGATTATATTCCTGAGTGAGGTGTGTCTCTAACATAACTGTCCATCAGTTAAAAGTGTGTGAATTTATTGGCCACAGTCTTAATAATTGTTGTTTCACAGAACCACATTGCACTCTGTGTGCCAAACATGCTGAATATGACTTTCTAAAAATCACTTTTTATAAAATCACTGACCACAGAGGGTTTAACGGTTCACAGCAAAAGGGAAATAATAAATCGCTAGGCAGGGAATGTTCTTAAATTAAAAAAAAGAAACCCTACTGTTTGCTTGCAACTGTGTAAGTGTGTCTTATGGAATGTTTGACCTTTGAATAAAGCCACTGATCTCATCACAGTGATGTTTTTTTCCTATGAAATGCAAAAGACACTTTCCAAAGGGGGTTGTGGCAGGCACCTTATTGCATGTCTTTGATGGATCTGCTGGTAAGACCTTGTTCTGTGTTTTATTGGTATTAATCAGAATCTCTGTGGATGCTATTGGCACATGCATCACAACACATTTGCATTGAGATTGAGATTAGGCAGAGAAGGAAGTGCCAATGTCAATGTTTGTTTTTAATTTTGCTAAATGCATACAAAGATATTGGTTGCATCTTTTAGTAACTCGTTTCTACTCATGCTCTTCCTACTCATAGGCTACTGTGCGGTATGTGGCCTTGTCAAAAAGCAAGACTTAAAAGCAAGAAATGATAATGCAAAGCTATTTTGATCTTCAATTACTTCATCTTACCTGCAAGCTCTTTGGCAATTATGTTCACTTCTAAAGCAACATTTTCAATCATCTGACTGTTTTTGTTTGGCCAAATTGACGTTTTGTTGAAGATTGGCTGACTTTAATGTAATTAAAGCCCACAAAAAAATCAAGCACAACTCTTTCCATCTCACCTTAGGTTGTTTTAATCATACTGTTTTTGTGTGTTGTTTGTTTAACACATGGTGTTCCACTTTCTTGCTATTTTTAAAGTCAATAATGCACATGACCTGTTACCATGGCCTGTTACCATCCAACTTGTTAATTTGTCAAATTTGACGATTTCAAATAAATTCTGAGTGGTAACATGAAAATTTGTATAAAATCCTCTAAATCAATTTACAAGGGATTTGCGAAGAATACAATGTGACTAGCTCTGATAGAGACAGGTCTACTGGCATTATTATCATTTGTTTCAGTTTAGTAGGTGTTTCCACTTGCCCTGACAACCTGTCAGTGTCCCCTCTTCTCCACAACAGGGAATTATGTGGACACAGTTACCTCACTTACCTAGCGCCACACATATGCACCTGACTACAGCAGCAGACTCATTCAACTGGTGACTTATCAGACACTCTCCAACACCACCTCAAACTCATTCCTACTTCTTATGATTTCAAAATAACTAAAAAATCATTGAAAAGGTACACATGCTGTTTGAACATAAGGTCCAGATTAATCAGCTCTATCAAAATAGAGAAGACAGTGGTATTGCCACCATGTGTAAAGACTGCATCCATGTTGTGGTCCAGGAAATTCATTACACATAAAATTTCTATGTCTAATGGCAATATATAATTACATCTAATTATAAAAGGACTTTTATTACTTCAAGGTACAGAGTGCTACCCGTAATATCGTGGATTGTCTTTCTGCTTAAAAGATTTTATGTTATACTACGTTGTTAGTCATGTAATTTGTCACCGTTAGATTAAATTTTGTAAGGAACCTTGCAAAGTAGTGCAACCTTGTTCCTGTGTCCTAAACTGGAAAATCCCTCTCACCCCTTCAGAACAGTGTGAGAGCGGGGTAAGGACACTGGTTCTCAGGAAAGAGACCACTTTGTCAGTTTCCCTTTGACTGACTCAGTGGTAGATATTGCTTTCTGAACTTGTTCAACACACCTCACGTCATACTTTTCAGTATAAGATTTTTTTTCCTCTTAATTTTTTTTATTTTATTTTTTAACAAGCAGGGGACACTTTTTTGCATTGCCACAAGTGTGGTGTTACAAGTTTTTTTTCTGCTCTTGTCGTATGTTTAACGATGTTACCAATTTTTTCCCAATGACATCATGACGAATATTTAGAGCATTTTTTAAGCCCTGGCCACAAAATGTTATATGCCTAATTTTTAATACGTTTTTCAGCTTTCATGTGGCGGAAAAAACTATAGAAACCTACTGGTTAACATTAGGGAAGTTGTGCAAATGTGGCCAGTGGTGGAGCCCCATGCCTGCTCAGTGTAATGCACTTCCCTTTGGTGCGAGTCTCAGCCAGGATTGAGTGTCTCTGTTTCTCCACTGGGGTTAGCTCAAGACAAACTACAAGCCTGTTACAGTCCTATAAATAACGGTTTTATTATGTTGGTTTTTTTTTTAATGCATTTTGCAAAGTGCAGCGCTGAAGGCTTTCGCATGTGGGGACTGTTGAGTCTGCCATGGGCCCTGGGTCTTGTGGGATGAGGAGGGGATATTGATGTAAGAGGTCATCAGACTTCCTCCAGTGTGACGCTTGCTAGGGTGGGGAGATCCTGCTCTCTGGCCTAATAAACACAACCGTCTCATCAAGGCCCATCCTCTCACCCACTCCTCGTTAGAAGTGATATTGGCCAGGGATGTTTTCACCCTGTTGCCTCTGTAAGAAGGGATCATGAAGTCACTTTGCCCACCATACAGTACTGTACATGGTCTTTTAGGACAGCTACATTATAAAAACCCAACAAAATATGGAAGATGGAAAAGCCAGAGCTGGAACATTTCTAAACATAGTTCTGTGCCTGGAGATGCACAGATGAGAAAGAGCTCCTTGTGTAAAAACATGCAGTTATGCGTGTCTTATTGTGTTTCCATAATCGTATAACCAAGTGGTATTTGTTAAGATTCTAATGGAAGGAATGACAGCTCGTGAACTGGCAAACATGTTGTTGTGCTGCTTGTGCTCTTCATTTGCTAAAGTGTTGTAGTCTACTATCTGTGATCTTAACAGTAATGGTTCAGATGACTGAATAAAATGAAACATTGACAATTCAACCAAAGACCACCGTGCTACCGTGTTATATTTCTACCTTAGAACAATTATTCCGAGATTAAGTTGCTATTCTGAGACCAATTTTATTTTATTTTATTAATTGAAAAGAGGGGAAGAGGTACATTTTGTTTTTGATTTTGATGTTTTTCGCTCAATTATTTCAAAGTAATTGTCTAAAGAAATGGTGATAACAAGCACTCCCCATTTCTCTTTTCATTATTGTATGTCTCAGCAACACTTGGCAGTAATTAAGTCATAGAAATTGTCATCTAATTTCATCTAACTTTGATAAGATTCGTAATGAAATCATCCAAACAGCAACATGTAGATCTCCACAGAGATACATTGTGGAATAGGTACAGTTCTAAGTCTAAATATCTTGCATATACTTTCATTCACAAGGTCAGTTGACCAATAAAATGTTTGCAGCAATGTCTGAGCTCAGGCTGCTTTTGAAGAGTGATGTAAGAAACGAACAGTTCCTCAAAATTCAGAGCACCCAGACACTCTTGTGAAGCAGGGTCCTGTTTCTTTCCCACAGCAACATGCACTCTGAGTGCAGAGCAAAGAGACCTGTGAAATCCAAAAAGTCACTGTGACTAGTCACTGTGACTAGTTTCACAAGTGAAATGACCTAGTCTTATTTTCTCTGAAGAACTATAGGCCATTCTAGAGCTCTTGTGTGAAAAAATAACTCCTTGGCCTCTGACTGTTATAGTGAGGCATAGTTTTCAGCTGCCTACTCCAAGAGCCAGACACACATGCCAGACTTTTAGCAAATACTCAAAACAATTATTGACATAATTTCTGACACCCGAAAAGGCTTTGATAAAGTATGGTGTTGAGACACACCATACTGGGTCTGCTGGGTGACACTTTTATGAAGGACAAAAAGAAGGACTTTTATGTTTTTGCCTCCACTGGATGAGTTTTGATGAATCTGATTGAGCCTTACGCCTCTGTACAGGCATGTCAGTTCATTGTCATTAGTGCAATGACAGCTATTGTAAAATGAACAGGAGTCCTCTAGTAACATAATCAGTGATCATTAGTCAGGCCATATTAATCAAATGACCATTCCCAAGAATAGAGTTTGTCTGACCTATGTTGTGACGCTGCAAGGTTCTTTGGGTCACACGGTTTTGACAGGGATGACTTCAGAGGCAGATGTGATGCTAACAATGGCAGACACACACCTTCCACATCACACAGTCGGTCCAAGGATGAGAACGTGGTATCCAGTTCTCAACAAATGGAGACCAGACGGATCACAGTGGTAATTGTAGGAGCAGCCTAGCACCCTTCCAACAGGCCATTACATGCGTCACCATGATTTCATTTAGCAGCTGAAACTGTTAAAAAGGATATCATTTATCAGTGCAGTGATTATTTCTCCTGTGACTTAAACAAACATCTTTATTGCTATGGAACATGGTCTGTTTGTGTTGTCAGGATAAAATGACACTTGGGCTGCCAGACCACAGCTCATGGTGTCAGCTGTTTGTGTAAAGCCAGTAATTTACCCCTTGAATTTACTTGGTGGGCCTAGTAATTTTAGTAAATTATTTCAGTGGCATCTGATTTTGATTTGCATGACATAAGATGTTCTCATTTCTGTGACATTGGTGTGATGCTGGAAAGAGGATTATGAGAGTTGAGAGAGAGGAGTGCTTGTAGGTCACATATGTCGTGCCAAAAGGAAGTCTTTTGACTGTAGTGGCAATAATAAATGGATAGGTTGTAACCACGTGCTGTTTTGAAAAGGACAGTAGAGTAAAAGAGACAAGAGAAGAATAGAGTTGAGTGTTGAGCAGTTGTGTGCTAATGTGCTAGAGCATGTCAGCAGAAGTCTCCTTTAAAGGAACACCAGGCAACATTTTTAGGTAAATTTATTCATTATGGGGTGATCTGTCGGCACCCTCTATTGCTTAATCGTGCAGTTACAAGCACTTGCAATTTGAAAACATGTGCCATGCTAAAGGAAACCTAAACTGAAATCGCGTTTATTACCTTGTCAGTCAACATAACTCCATAAAAATGATCACTGCTGGTTTGCTGTTCGCCAACAAATCCACGGCTCCGGAGGTACAAAATCACAGGCTTGCCTGCTAGCACTTTAAATACTGTAGGTAATATCTGATATTCCACAAACTGGAGGAAGGCACTGAAATTCTCACGATTCCAATGGTACAAGCCCACTGCTCATTCTTTATTCCCATCCCAACATCTTAATTCAGATGAAGATGTACCAGCCATAATATTTTACTCCAGCATTATGTCAAGAGTTGTACTGTGGGATGGATGTGATCTTTAATGCTGGTTAAGCACTGTAAAAAATTAGTTTCTAACAAAGAGGTGATGCACAACTGTTTATATTTTTTTGTGTGTCATACTTTGGAGTGGTGATTTTTGTGAGGCATTATCACACACATGTGCATATATATTTTTGCTTGTACAGCAAAAAATTTAAAATGCGTGAATAAGCAAAATGAAATAGGCCAACAAACCATTTTATATTTGATGCTAAAAAGAGTAGATCAACAGCAGACTGACACAGTTTAGTGTGAAATCCTGGCCATATCGGTAGCACTACAGAGGCAGCCTGCACGCCACAGCAGCTTTCTGCCCAGTCATGGGTTCTGAAGAGCAGGTGGGGGTTTTACCTGCAAACAGGCTGCCCTGGTGAGCTTTCAAAGAAACGTCTAATTTTTATGACATATGCCTGATGTCCAAGGCAAGTATTTTGCGTCAAATGGCAAAGAATTGCGTTTGCTTTTGACATGTTCAGTGACAGGCCACACAGGGCTTGTACAACATTACAGTGCAAGAAACATGCAGCTGTTGTGTTTGTACAAATATTTAACAAATATTCAATTTTGCAATTTGCAAAAACTGGAGCCAATGAATTCAGTGCCACTCCATTGTGGAATGTGGTCTGCCTCTGGTTTGTTAACTAAAGTATACAGAAAACCTCAAAGAGGCCGACAGCACATGCAAGGCCAATTACTGGGACATTCCCATTACAGGTGTCATCATTCTGTTATAGGAACACTATCAACAAAAATCATGTTCCATCATGCATTTACTATGTGCATTTACTACTTTCAGCCTGTCTGGAATATATCATGAGTCTTGATATTTTGCATGCTGTTTCATACTTGACGCCTTAATATGAGCCTTGAATGCTCATAGCCGTTTCATCCATTTGTATAGCACACTGCTCAGTCCTCTAACATTATTGCTGTAACATCCCTTGACATTGCTAATTAGAGAGGGATTTGTTTGTTGTGAAAATGACAAAATAATTCCACTTAGCACAGTTGCTTTGCACCATTCTTCAGGTTTCAGAAAGAGTTATTCTGTGGTTATGTTTAGTCCATTGGTCCAGATTTCTTTGCTTTGTGCTGAGGACAGGTTAGACTATGCATTTCATAGGATATGCAGTTTGTACTTTACTTCAGAGTCTGAATGAAGCAATGTCAAGGCTTTGCTGCTTTAACCCAAATTTTACAGTAGGAAGGACTGAAGCATCTGGAGGCTAACCACTGTGCTGGCATCACCCATTTAATGTTGGTTGGTCTGGGCGGCGGTTCAAAACCGGCATCTCTTGGCTCATGTGTCGTTGCTGGACTATCGGAGCGTTCCCATGGAAAAGCAGTTAAAGTCACCATGGCGACTCATGATGAGGAACAAGTTTCCATCAGGTCTTGTCCTCCTCAACGCGTCTGTGGCCTTCAGATCATTCTGTTATTGTGAGTCAGGGGTTTCATTTTTGTATGTGAGCATGACCTTTGCCTCCAAATGCCGGCAGTGGATGGTCACTTGTGCAGGTGTTGTTGCCATTTGAGTTATTTACCCAGGCTCCGTCAGCTCAACTGCAGACTTGGTGGCAGCGGCACTTGTTGTTGTTACGCCCCAGACCTGCAGTTGCCATGTAAACTAACTTTTCCACTTTGAGAGCATTGCCAGTTGTCCTCCAAAATGAACCCGAGCTGATTGTTCCGGCTTGTGCAGGGGAATCAAATTAATGTCTTGTAATGCCTATAAAGTCTGCATTTGAAGCATTATGCACAAGGGTGTGGTTTTGTTTGATTTTTTTTCCATCGTTATTTCCGCTTATCCCATTTGAAGCATTTTCAGCCTTTAGTAATTAACCGTTGATCTAGGCAAGAAAATCAGCAGTCACATATATCCAATCAAGTGTTTATTTATTACTTGTCCTTTTAAATGTCAAAGTATAAATAGTCAGGGTAGTTGAACATGGGTCATGCCAATGCTTTTTATAAGCACTCAAAAAGGAGACAGTACTTGTGGGTGAAAGACTTTTAATGTGTTGAAATGTAGAGTGTAGGATGGGCATGAAACTTTTACCACATCAATGGTATCTCATCTGCTATTGAAAACAATTTTCATCACACTCATTTTTTTCCCACTTAATTACTGTGGTTGCAACCACTTAATTCATGTTCGTTATCAATGTGAAAATGTAAACAGAAACTATCAAAGGGATTTTTCCCTTACTCATCTAAAACATTCAACCATGTCCTCATTTACACTTTGGGAGTCATTTAGACTTCGACTTAGAATTTGTATTTTATAAACTTTCTTGGAAAAACCTACCAGACCGGTGAAAACACATTTTTAAAACAAGACCTCTAGGCACTGTGACTGCTTTTGGCAAAGAAGAGAGATAGTCATCAAGGTACATCAAAATCTCTGTTTTTTTTTGGAAGATTATCTTTTTAATTTATCATGGCTCAGTAATGACTGAGAACATGTTGTCAGAAGACTGATTTAGAAGCTTCTTTGTTCAAATGTTTTGAATAAGCAGTAATGTAAATGATTGAGGAATTTCAGTAGGAAGGGCTGATTTCTGTCTCTAACAACTTCACCAAAAGATTTACTGACAGACAGACATTGCAAATATTCTTATCACAATTCATTGAAATTCTCACACTTTCCTTTATAGGACTTAACACTGATGATAAAATAATTAATCAGAGATGACTCAAAGTGGCCTAGTCTATTTTTGTATTATCATTTTCATATGTTCCATGATTCACCACTAGTGTGTCCTGAGAATGCCGGTCCACTCAGGGTCTAACTGCCACATTTGAGAGAAAAGGAAAGGAAGGGGTTGGTTTGCCAAAGAAAAATAAAAAATACTCATACAGCGGAAGGGAAACCTTTCAATGACCGGGCAAGCGGGTAGCAATAAACTTTGGAGCTCTTCGTTTTACAAGACAAGGGGGCTGCCATTATTTTAGGGAGGGGCTTTCCCAAATTATGGCCATCATTTGTCATCACATTGGTGTATGGTTGCTTTCCTTGGAGGCTTCTGCGATTGATTTTTAAAACAGTAGACCAGCCCTCAGGGACTGGTGTGGTCTAGCGATTGCTCTCAGGCCAAAAAAACCCAAATGTAGCCCCAGGCCCCAGGCTTCACTACTGTGTCACTCAGGACCCAATTTTAGCTGTCCTTACCTCATTCTAAAATAAGCCACATACTGGTCCTTTGGAGGATCCATTCTAGACTTTTCACTCGCAAGTAGATGTGAAGAGGAGTTCATCTTGGCTAGCCTAGTGACATCACTAACCCACACATTTCATTGTGGTCACTGAATTTTGCTTTGGGTAGGTGTATCAATAATATCTGTCAATCAATCATCAAAATTACATAGAACGAAATGGAATCTGTGTGTGCATAGCAGGTGAAAACTTTCAGTGGCTAAGCAATGTCATTTGGTATTTTTTCCTTTTGTTGGTTAGAGACATCTTTCTGAATAGACTGTTTTACTTTCTACCAAGACTTACTTAAAGTTAATTCATATCAAGCATATTTTCCTATGGCTTTCTTGTTAACCAAATGAAACGTTTGCTAGACTCATACCTTAGCAGTGCAATGCTTCAAGACTGAAACATCTACTGTCTTAGCAGAAAATGCTAGAGATTGAAAGTTTGGCATCACCAATCTGACATTCAGCATTAAAGAGATCTGACATAACTAGAAAACAGCAGGTGCGCACAAACCACTGCTAGCTTATCATGAACACTTATATTTGATAATTATGGTTTCAATGATCAATATCACAAATCTTTATTAGAAAACCTTTGAAATTAGTATTATGATTTGGATATAATGCACAATTGGTATACCTTGGATGCAAATTTTAGTCTAATTTCTGTGGTGCTTAAAAATGCATAGTTTTATCCACTCATTCCATTCTCTCTAACATGTATGTCAGTGGCCCTTTTTTGTGACTCAGTGGGCGTTTCATGCAAGCCTGATCCTGGCACCAAGAACAACATGCTGCAAAGGCAACTCACTGTCTTTGCTTTTGCCTTCAAGCACTTTATGTCCCAATTAAGCCTCAGAAAAAAATGTGAGAATGAATAAATGAAAGAGGATATGTTATGTAAAAGGTTATTTTACCTCCGGCTAAAATAATAATAATAAAAAAACAACTCAGGATGTGTTGTTGGCAGCACATTTACTGCTCATGTCAATGTCATTTACTCAGTTTGGCTGCGTAATTTATGTACATGATTATGCTTACAATACAGTGTTTCCTTACTTAAGGGTCAACTCAGTTAACATGTTTGGCTTTAAAGAGTTTGATATGCAGAGCAAATAAAAGATTTTATAGTTGTACAACCATAAACAGATCTAAAAACAGGGAAAAGACGTGAAATTACATTCAAGTTTTTGGAAAAGATAACAAATTGAGCCTTCATAACTCTTTGAATGCACACAATTGTAATAACCTTAACCCCAAATGATAATTACAATTGAAAACAGAAATAGAAAGAGAACAGAAATTACATTTGATAGAATGATAATATGTAATAATAATTCTGAAAATATGATGGAGGAATTGATTAGTGGCGTCATGAATCAATCCATCTAACAAATCAAATGTCAAGAAAATTTTTCAACATTATAAATAGTTTGAGGTATGCAATATAAGAAATATAACAAGTGAATTAATATGAATAATGAAGAACACTAAATGACTATGCACATACTTAGTATTTGTCGAGGCATTTTGTTATTAGGCTACCTCGCCTTGAAAGTTGGTCAAATGAAATCTTCTGTGACTAAAATGTTTTAATTACCTCCTTAAAACAATCAAGATATTCTGTCTACCATCCAGTGAGAGAGTCTATCTGCATGCTCTATAAAGGGCAATGCTGTGTGAACATGTGCTTGGCTAACAGAGAGCCTCCCTCAAACTGAAGCGAAAGAACCGTAACCCAAGAGATCCTGTGTGGCCTGGAATCACACAGTCTTCCTGCATCAGACAAGGGCCGATGGAGCGCAGCGGAGCGTTCTTGGCAGAGGGCCCCGCTCTCTGGGCTCCTGACTGTCTTCACCCTGTTCTCTCCTGCCTGCTGCCTCCTCCTGAGGCATCTTCCTTCAGCTACTGATTGACTTCCCCCAAGGGGCCTCTCACTTTTGCACAGTCATCACTGTTCACCGTCAAGTTGCCCACCACTGCCAAACCCTCTTTTCCGCCTCACAGAGGCTCATCTGTCCAGATACAAACAATGCTTTTCTGTGTCAGCTACTTAAGGGGGAGAAAAAAAGAAAGAAAGAAAAAAAAAAGTGAAAAAAACTTGCACTTTTTGTCTTGTTTCATCCCTCCACCACCACCCACTCTACCACACACAGTCACTTTTTACTCAGCTTGTCAAATCTGCTTCAGGGTGCTTCACTCCTCAATCATGTTTCCCACTGCCTTAATTACCAACTCAGTTTGTCATTTTTGTGGTTTTTGTTTAGACAATGCTGGGGCCGACTGAACAGGTTTCGTCAGAGCATTGATGTGCTTATCTGACTCTCATCACACCAGTCCATGGATCATTTTTCAGTAGCATTAAAAACAGTGGCATCCCTGCGGTGTTTGAGGGGTTTTGATGTCATCCGCTGTGTTTCATTTATCTCCTGAATTTACTGGAACTTACCTACCTCGATACTTACCGTAATGGGATGCCACCATTAGCAAAGTATAAATTGACAGGTGAGGCAATGTCTTTTCTGTTGACATTTGGCATAATTCTGAAATAGCTCTAGATGAGTCAACAAAATGAAATTTTCAGAAGCCAGCACACTTGCCGTTTTACGATTTCGCTCACGTTTTTTTTGTTTCAACCAGCAATCCAAAATAGGCGTATGTGAAGTTGTATGGCCATTGGTTTGTTATGAATTACGTCTCGGTGCCATCAAGACTTGTTTTCTGTCTGCGAGTGGGTGAGAGTGGAAATGCTACTCTAAATAGTTTCCATGGTCCACAAGTCATGCAGTGAGTCAAGGAAATCAATTAGAAGAAAATGCATCAAAACAAACTCAGTTTTACCATATGTGCCAGTTTGGAGGCCTGCGGTGGTTAGTGGAAGTGTACGTGTGGATTTGGGCTAGGGCTTTGTACAGTCATAAAGGACAGCTTCCTTCCTAGTGGTTTCTTTGTAGCAAGTTACTAGGTCTTAATTGTCTCTTAATTCCCTAATCCTTTCCATTCGTTTCCATGACATTGTGCATTGTGCTTGGCTACATTTCCATTCATGTTTATTGAACCAAACAACCAACAAACAAGACATGAAATAAATTAGCAAATAAATAAATAAATAAAATAAAAAGGGCATTTATGAGGCATGGTCTGAACTTTCAGCTTACACCCATAGTCCAAGCCCAGTGTGCCACCTCTCGTGTCATTACTGTAAATAGCCATAAATGTAGTCTATTAGGGCTGCAAGAAACCTCAGCAATATTTTTGTATACTGGTGTCACAATATGTGTATAGACATAGCCATTAGTTTAGGGGCCCTGAAGCACAGTGCCCAGCGGGCCCAGTCCCAGCTTTGCTCACTCTAACGAGGAAACAGGGTTTATGTCATGTCTGCCTCTGGCCTGCTTAGTAATGTGCGGCCTTTTCATGTAGCCCTGGATGACAGGAAATAACAGGATATAACTCCTGCTGGCCATACTGGAAAGAGTTCCTCAGAGGTCTAGTCAAAATATGTAGTGGCTGCTTACTCTAGGCTGCTCAGCAAGACTTGACCCAGTCAGTAGTGTGATGGGTATCACGTAGGGTTTCCATCCAACTTGTTAATTGTTATGTGAATAACAAATCCTCGGTTGGGAACACCTGAAAATTTGCATGAGTCTCCTAATGTGAATATAAATTCAATTCACTTGAGGGAGGTCATTTACCATGTCTCTATCTATAGACATTGTCCTGGAAGCATTAAGAGGAGATCCAGCAGCTGGTCAGAACACTTGATTAGCCCAATGTTCATTTTCTATTCACATCACACAGTCGATGGAAACACAAGCAGACGCGCATATTCTTGAGTCGAATCTGTGCAATGCGAATATGAAATGTGAATAAGTTGGATGGAAACCCAGCTAATGCTGCAGTGGTGCAGCAATCTAGATGCTGTGCTTAGTGCTTAGCTTATGCAGGTTCACAGTGCACAGGCTATTGACCTTCACTGTAAGGACATCTGTGTAATTGAGGCTTTTAAGACCTATAGACACATATAAAGCATAAATGCAGAAACAAACACAGAAATGTTTTAGTCTCAGGCTGTCTGTTTGTGTGTGTGTGTGTGAGAGAGAGAGAGTATGTGTGTCAGAAAGAGAGAGACAGAAAAGAAACTTGCAGTGCCTCTGAGCTACTGTACTCTACCAAAATATCACTGTCATGTATAACAGTTCAAAGTTAAGAAAATTGCAAGGTCATGATGGATTGGTGACATCTTTATTTCCACTGAACAATTATAATTTTATATCAGCTCATCCCCAGTCAAACACTAGCCAACTCAGAGATGTAGGCATGAAATGCATAGCAACTCTACTCATTCATTCTTTTGAATACAGCTGACACCTTAACTGAATCAGACCTAAGGGCATTAAAGCTCTCCAGAGATAAATATGTCTCAAGCTTTTTGCCATCACTCATGTTTTACACTATCTGTGAAATCAGCATGGGCTTCTTGTCTGCCTCTGCCTGTCTCTGTTGGCGTGACAGAAAGGCTACATCTGTAAGAACGCTGTTTCGGAGAGCTGCTCAGCATGTTGGCTGTGGCACCGGCCTTTTTCCCTTTTCTGCCTTCGCCTGGCTTGTTTTTCACGGTGGTCCCCACCTAAAAGAAAAGAAAGCCCTTTTTTTCCCCTCCCTCCCTTGTTGTTTTGGATAGGCCCTCTGCTTTGTCTCAGCTCTCTTTCCATGTACCTGTTTTCAGGGCCGCTTTCTGCTTGATGTGCAGCTGCAACCCCTACTGGATGGGGGTACAGTGAGAGAGAGAGAAAGAAAGGGGGGGGGGGGAGAAAGAGAAAAAAAATGTGCCACAAAGTGCTGTGATCAACCCCAATTATGTGCCAGGCTCCCCCTCTGCGGCACCTTGTGAAGAGTAGGGAGTGCAAATGGAACCTGCCCTGTGTTAATGTGTCTGACAAATTCAGCGCACAATTGTTCTTTTGAGAGTTTTCAGAGGCCCAGCACATGTGGAATAAGTTACCTGGGAGGAGTAATGATGTTGTGACTTTGAGGAAGTTCAAAGGTGAACTGCAGACTACCTTGTGTGTGTGTGTGCGTGTGTGTGTGTGCTTCACAGTGCAGTTAATAGAAGGGACAAAGGGGAGAAATTTCAGTAAAATTGCTCAAAGTTCCATCAGCTACTGTCAGTGACTGCAGTTATATTACGGTACATAGTGGCAGTGGGTTTATAGATTGTGTAAAGTCTAACATTTACTGTAAATGTTTCCTTCCAGTTTTTAATGTTAGCCCTTGAATGTGTTTAAAATAGTCCACTCTCAGGGACAATTTGTTGTACATTCACTTTCTTTTTTGTTGTAAGTCCAAAAATACTAAATTTATCGGCATCATACTCAGAAACTAAAATGGGAAGTGACAAATGATTGACCTCAGGAAAGCCCTCAGGAATGGCTTCAGGTCAAGCCTTGACTCGAGATAAGGACCCCCCCCCCCTTTTTTCCAGAGGGCGGTGCCCACTTCTGATTTGTACACAAAAGACCAGCTGGGAGTTCACACCACGTTCAAATAAAGGGAAGGCCTGGGAGGGTCTGCAAAAGGGCAATGTCACTCTCACTAGTTTCCTATCCATTAAAGCTCTGCTAATCATGGACTGTCTGATGCCTCAGACAACTGTGCCAAAAATGGATTGAAAAAGAAAAAAAGAATATGTTGTGATCATTCAAATCTTTTCACTGAAAATTCTCACTTATCAGTATACCTTTCAATTGATACATTATCAAAAAAGTAAATATAGCTATTAATTTATTAGGTAATTGTAGACAATACTGTATGTCTATATAATCTAAGAATCTCTCAAAGTTTTAGACAAATTGTCAAACTGAGTTTTGTACATTTTGTGGTGACAGTGACAGGAGGTTGGCCTTGTTTGACTGTTTGACACAAAAAATGTTCTAGACTCCATTTTAACCACACGTAATGATCTTACAGAGCAACTACCACAGTGAGTAAATCATTGGAAAATTGATAAATTAAGCCTGTCTTTGCTGTTTACTCAACTATCCATCATATAGTATCCCTTGACACAACTAAGGGGCTTGCATAACACACATGGCTTTGTTCTCATGGCTTCAGGTGAAGGATGTAAAAACACTGTGTGTTTCCGATTCTAACCACAAGTGTAAATTGCCCAGCCAACTGTCATCTTTCTGTCTGAATAAACTAATCAAGGATGAACATTATCTCTTTCAGTTCCTATATTCATTAATAAATTACCAGAAGCCAGTTTTCTTTCCAGTGCAGACACTGTCAGCCTCTTTCATTTATTTTGAGAAGAGGAAGGGTGAGAGAAAAATATCCATGGAGCGAGAAGCCTGTTTGGTTCACATACTGAAGCCCTGAATCAGATGTTATATGTCTATATGTCAGGTCTCGCCCTGCATCACATATATTACCTCAAGAATGCATACCATACAACAGTCTGGTAATATCTTACAGTAATATCACTGTCAAATGATTCAAAATTGATGATTGATTGAATAATCTGTTTCCATCACTTTAGTTCACATCACTATGCCTTAATTCTGGGAATTATGGGAATTTAAAGGAATTAACAGGAATTTGTGGGAATTAATGAAAAAATTAATTATTTCATTGAACTACAAAAACGTTACAAAAACTAAAAGGTGAACAATGCCTCTTGCTAAACGCTTTCATCAAATAGCAAAACATGCACAGATGTTGACAATAAATGGCAAACCAATAGTCCAGAGTCAATCAACCCATTGCCCTGTTGTTCATGGCTGCTGAGTGCTGTAGGTAGACAATATTTGGTACAACATGCACCAAATAACGAAATGGCAGCCAGAGCTAACTGATGAGGGTTTCATTCTTCTGTCCCCCATTCACTTAGCATTAGCTGCCAGTTTGCAAATTTGGAGTTGTACCAAATGTTGTCATTCTTATACCTACTGACAGCACTTGGCAACAGAATATAAGCTGATTGACTCCAAATTTTTCCTTTAATTACCTACCAAAATTGGGGATTTAAGGTGTGTAGTGATTGTTGAGTGCAGAGACCAACTATAAAACTTTAGTGTTGCCATACAACCTTGATCTCTTAGCAAGCAATGAGGATGACCAAGCACGAAAAGATGACGAAAAGTTCAGGCAAAAATGTCTGCCTCTCAGATTTCTGTGCCCCGTACAGAGTTTGAAAGCATTGATTTCATGAAAAGCGTTCAATCTCCTGTTAACTCTCATAGAGGAATTCGTAGTGGATGCAGGAGCAGGGTTTTGAGGGTGTTCACGAGGTCACTTTGAAGGTCTATGCACAATGTATGTAAGTGGTGTGGTTTCAATGATTCTGCACTAAGTGTGCTATGTGCCTGTGATTGAGGAATAAATACTCTTTACATTTTATTGCATCAGACCTGATTGTTCCTATTAATCCTATTAATTCCCATATATTCCCATGGAAAATTTCCAACTTGCAACCCTAGACAGGGTAACTTGAAATTGTAACACATTATATTTCCAAAGTAACTTGACCAATACTGTGCATGTTTATGTAATTACTGTAAGGTAATACGATTTTTATCATTTGACATTTATGTTATATTGCATTAGATTAATTTACTGTACCAAAAGCAGGTGTTCATATCCAGCGGAAAGAGAAAAATGTAGCTCATTGCTTTCTGTGTGTGTGTGTGTGTATTAGTGGTGGGACTCGATTAATTAGGGCTTTTGTAATTAATTAATCACAATCAATCATTATCAGTAATCAGTATTTGACACGAGAAGCAATGTTTGTCCATTTAAGTGGATTTTGGTATATGACTGAATTGTGGTGACCATTCATTGAACTCCTTTTGCTTCCATGGTTGTTCTCATGTTGTGTCCTGTGCATCAGTATTACAGGTATACCAGGAACATGTGCAACGAGAAACGTTTCACGCTGTTTGGAGTGCAAAAATTAAAAGCGCTATTTTTTGTCACATTATTCTTTCTGTAATGTATGTATATTACAGAAAGAATATATATAAACATGCCTCAAATGAATGAATGAATTTATAGCGCTTTTACACCAAACTCTTCATATACATATATATATATATATATGTATATGAAGAGTTTGAGAGAAAGAAAGCATTACATTTTCTTAATATACAATAATTATATTACAAATGACAACAACAAATGACAGCATTTTAGATAAATGGTTTGCAGCAGATTCATTATATTATACAGGCTTGTAAATCTTAGAACAACATCTGACTGGTGTCATAGTAAGACTCAATAGGTTAGTCATGACTGGAATGAGTGTCCACAAATGACAAATCCTGAATGAACAGCTCTATGAGCACATAGCTCCCATGGAGCCGCAGGTCACAATGTCACCATCCAGTGGAAACAGATAAATCACCCCTTCCGGCTGACAGTACAGGCGCGGCAGGAGAAGGAGGCAGGAAAAAGACTACCAGTGCTAGAATCTTAGTCAGGCCTTCTGCTAGTTCTTCCTTTGACAACATGGACAAATAAATCCTACTGAAGAGCTGGGGGAGTATTTGGCATTTTGCTCAAAAGTGTTTTTGTCAGGCTCTCCTCAAGAAAAGTTGCATTTACATATATGGATTCATAAATGACTGTAATGTAGTCTGAGACTGTACCCCTTAAACAGCCATTATCATGTTTATTTACATCCATGATGTCATCATGATTTTCAACTGTGGTTAAGTGGTAAGACCTAAAGGTTGGATAAAACACTGTACCCAGTTTCCACATAATGATTATTCATGCACAACTGATCTTAAGAATGTTTGATTTGGTTTTTCTGTGTTCCCTGCATTTCCCAAACATGTTGAAGGAATTGATTTGATTTGGAGGTCTGGCGAGATGAAAATCCGGTTAGACTACAAGTTTCAATCACTTCCCCAAGTCTGACCTGCGACAAAGAGGACCTGCAACAAAGAGACCCTAACCCAACAGTGTGTGTGTATTCAAGATCAACTCCAAATGAGATTAGCTGTGTGTCTGAACCTGGAGAGGGGAAGGCAGATAACAGCCATTAATATTAGAATGGGGGTAACAAAAGGTGACTCAACGTGGACCATCATGGCCAGACGACTACCGGTAGTGAATTAGCATGTCTACAGGCAGGAGGTGATCACCTAACCACCACCAGGTCACACCTGAAGCCAGACAAGATTATCAATGAGGTGTAATTAGCCACCTCATTGTTAACTATTGGTGACTCCATGGTATATATGGTTGGGGACCTCAGTTGATTATTGTTCACTCCGACGCCGGTGTTCCTATAGTATCTTTGTATGCTATGTTACCTTTTCTTGGAATAAAGACGAAATTACTGACTTCTGAACTGAAGAAGTCCTGTTTCCTTACAATGTGCATAGTGTAAATGCACCTGTTCTGCTCTTAAGATGCTTTTCAGGAGCGCTGTCCACATTAACAGTGCTGAAATGTCAACTAATTTAGGGATACCAGGCAACATAATGTCATAGTTGCCATTTGAACTTTGGACCTAGGTCTACATAGAGTTAAACATCACCACGTCCCAAAAATGCTGACATCTGCATTGTATACAATTAAATAACCCACTCCCAGGTTTGTCTAAGTCATAATATATACGTAAAACTAGCCTGTGTTATATAGCATAAAGTGTGAGAACATTAAGCTTAGTAATGCATTGTGTACTATGCTGCTTTTCAAAAGTGATTTGGGTTATCGCTGAAGAAGAAATTTAAAGCCAAGGATGTTGAGTAAGGCAGTGAGAAAATATGTAAATCTGATTATAACAAAGCACAAGTTAGTAGGATAATTACATGTTACATTTATCTACACATTTCACCTTGCTATTAGTTTTTTTATTTTAAGGTACACTATGCAAGAAATTTAAGTTAATTTACCAGCTTTGTGCCTACTGGTATTTAAATGACTTATTACAGGGTGAATGAAGGCTCACAAGCGCCCCTTCCATTACTTGGTGAAAAAACACATATATAAGATCAGTCTCTGCTCCTTGCCTGAAAACAAAACTTAAATTAATTCATGCATGAAGCTTATGAAATCATGTTACCTTGTCAATCAACATAGCTCTTCAAAAAATTATCATTACTGGTTCCTATCCTTTATTAGCTTGTAAAAAAATCTACATGTACTGGCAATAAGTTAAGGTGTTAGTATAAGTGACAAAAAGAATCAACTGTAAACTCTAAAAATTCATTGACGTGCATTGGGTACCTTTAATTGAAGATCAACAGACTAATGGACTCTATTCTGCTAAAGTTTCCTGTCATATCCTTGTCAATTGTGTCATTTTGAGTATTAAGTCTACTATTTGTTCTGAGCTCAAAGCTGATTAATTAGTAATTCATAATTAATTATCAGTTACCAACGGTGAGGCAGTGTTAAATGAAACTAAAACTGAATGAAACAGAAATCGAGGAAAAAAAAAAAAATATATATATATATATATATATACAAACTGTAGACTATCATGGTAACTACTGACTGTACTTTTCCTGCAGGACCCCCAGCACCTGGGTTGGCCCCTTGAGCTGTGGATCTGCTCAAGGTTTCTTCCTTGAATAATTACCACAAGGGAGTTTTTCCTTGTTCCTGTTACTCTTGGGTGCTCCTTGCTATTGTCTGTAAAGCGGCATGAGACAATACTATTGTAAAAAGGCACTGTATAAATATCATTGAATTGAATTGAAATACAGAACAAGCATGTCTTCCACACAGTCAAATGGTCAGGAAGGTTCTGAACTTGCACATTTTTCTGGTTATAAAATGGTAGTAACATTTGTGTTACATCTCTGGCAGCTTCAAGCTTCAAGATCACATTTTCTTCTCCTTCAGATTTCACATTCAGCTAGTGCCGTGGTTCCCAAACTTTTAACTGTCGTGTACCCCTCGAGACATCAGGTACCCCCTGCATCACAGACCTCTTGCTATAACAATCAATATTTTGCATAAGGATAGCAGCATAAACAAAAGGTGAACAAATTATATTGTTATATGGAGTATATTTTCCTATGTTATCTTCATGCTGGTGAAAGCTGAGAACCCATTCACAGATTTATTTTGTGTACCTCCTAGAATTGATCCAAGTACCCCCAGGGGTACATGTACCCCAGTTTGACAACCACTGAGCTAGTGGATTACTGTCACATGTAGTGCAGTGGATTATTGTGAAATTCACTTCTTATTTCTTCAGAACAAATAAGTGGCATCAGAGACTACTACACTGAGGGTAGTACTCCATTTAGATAATAGAGTAACAATGCTGTGAAATCAAGAACATTTGTAGTCAAGCAGGGACAGAGATTAAGTAAAAAGAACAGATACTTCCTTGATTCTTTCTTAAAAAACATGACCTAATTGTCTGCAATAGGGGGAATCCCACCCAGCACAACCAACCCAATCAAAACTGTAAGCACTGTGATATCACACTATGTGTCACACTCAGAGACTCAAGTCATGTGTCTCTGAGTGGAGGTAGGGGTCCACCCTGCCTACCCTCTCTGTGCCTCCTTGTCAAAAGGATGACGTTTTGCTCAGGCTCTCCCCTAATCTCACCAGTGCAGCTGTGTGAGTAACTCCAGCTACTCTATTCAAGAGACTGTTTGCCTGCAGAAAAGATAACAGACATTTGAATGGTTGCAAATTTATTACAATAAAGGAAGAATCAAGGAGATGCCCAACCCAAATCCTGCCCCCCCCCCCCTCCCCTGCTTTTCCCTTTTTACCCTGCTCATTCATAACATCCTCATCCTCTCTTGTTCATCCGATTCCTGTTTCCCAGGTGACTCATCGTTTTCAAACTGCACTTTCAGAATTGATAGCTATAGTCTCCGTCAGCAGGTTTGATTGAAGGTGTTTTTGACACCTCTGCCTGTTCATCAAGGAAATATACTGCCACCCATAGATGCTTGTTAACCTTTAAACCCTTCTGGACACTCTCTCCTCAAAACAATACTTTAGGGTCTTCTTGTCGAATGGTGCCATGACGTTGGCTTGTAGTTGGAAAAGCACTCAAGAGTATTAAATATAACTGAAACACATGAACATTAGTGGGGGAACACTTTGTATCTTGCAGCAATCCCTGACAAGGGTATGCACCAGACAGTGATGTGCAATCTGCATGTAAGATATTTTCATTCTGTGACTCACCCATGGTCGTTTTAAGCTCAAACCCCAAATGTTGTTAATCAAGACATGTTTTCCTCTGTGTTTTTCATTTAACCCCTCCTTGAGCACCACTTGTTCCTTCATCACAGTACAATGCACTTCAGGTTTTTTCCCCTCTTAGAACAATGCCACAAAGCTGGCTTCAATGGAAATTGTGGCCCAAGGTTCCGCTGCAAATGATTGCAGTTTAAATCCGAACAAACATAACATCAAAAGGCCACATTAGCAGGAAGGCTCAAGATGATGCAGGTTTCAGTCAGCGACTTGGCACCATATATGGTTTCACATAGACAATCTTGTCCAGTGGTTCTGCAGTGGTAGTGCAGTGACTTTTTCCTCTTTGTCATGTTGTTATCTGTATCACGTGTAAAGCCTTGAGCAAGATTACAGGTGGAAAATTTCTTTGGAACTAATTCTTATGAAGTTGGTGATGTTACTGGAAACAGTCCATATTCCTATGCCTCCAATAACATTTTTTTAATATCCCCTTACCCAGGAGTATTTAAATATTGATTTTTTAAAAATACATACTGGTATGTGTTGACCTGTGGGGTTGACCCATGGGGTTGTATGTACAAGGAGTTGAAATGTCCTGTTACCTGTTACCATTACACAAATCATAAATGTCTGTTTATACCAATATACTGTATGCATAAATGCTGACTGGGGAATTAGACATACAGGTCTGGTATTCTTCAGTTTAAATTGTTGTCATTTAGGTTTGCCCGAGGTATGTATCTGTATTTCTGGATTTCTTTATAATTGTGTCATATCTGCAGAAGGGTGTGGGCCCTCAAATATCACACTAAAGGTGTGAAATCTTTAAATCAATTTCAAGAGCTGATGTATGGGCTATGTACCTTTTTGGTGACACTTGTTCTTTTGTTCTCACATGTTTGGAAGGCCCTTTGTTGGCCTGTCTTGCTGAATTGCTCTCAGTATTTGTGACAGATAAGGACACTTCCACAATGAAAACCGGTTTGGAAAAAACATTTTAGTGTTACATGCACAGCTTCATTTCCCATTGTTTCATGTTTCTATTGAAATATGGTGTCCAGCAAACAGAAAGGAGGACATTTCTGCACATCCCCATCACACACCCTCAGATAAAAACTTCCAAAGAATAACAAGAAACAATATATTTCAGAACAAACATAAAGAAAATATTTAACTGGTTGTCATGGTTGTGTCAGATAAGGCATAAAGGAATACAGTTGTTATAATCACAGTGGTTTGTTATGAATCCTTTGTCACTATGGCTGGTAACCTGGTGTTTCACATGGGTCAACAATACTAAATTCTAAGTCACTGGTGGAGACAAGTAGTTTGGTTGGTCAGTTAGATCCAGTTAGAACAAGTAAAACAGCCTCTCAGTTTTACTTACTGTCTAAATAACTTTTCTGAAACATGAAAATTTGTCTGAAAATTTGTCACTAATGTATGTGAATTGAATTTGAGAGACAAGAGTCTTATCATGGTTGAAGCCACCTGGCTTTCTTCCTCATGCTCCCAGCATAACCACAGTTATGGCACTATCCACCATCAATCTCTCTTTCATTTGTGCCATATTGCTTAAATAAATATCACTATATATGTGTATATATATATATATATATATATATATATATATATATATATATATATATATATATATATACACACATATATAGACACACACACACATATATTGAGAGAGAGAGACAGAGAGAGAGAGTTGTATGGCATGACACATGAAGCTTTTGTGGCGGCACTAGGCTATAGCAGCATAACTAAGGTATGATGCGTGGCAACCTAGCACCACTGCAGGGATGGTCAGTGGCCGCCATGCCTCGCAACTGGGGGCAACAGCAGAGGCAGTCCTTCCCAAAAGACCCATGAGAAGTGACGATTTGCCACGCACCATCCCTAATTATGGGAAACAGTAAAGAGGAAGGTTTTACGTCTAGACTTAAAGGTATTGAGAGTGTCCACTTGTCGAATGTGGGGGGAGATTATTCCACAGCAGGGGTGCACGGTAACAAAAGGCTCTAACTCCTATCATAGATTTTGATATTCTTGGGATTACAAGTAGACCAGCCTTTTGGGATCTTAGGGTTCTAGGAGGGTGGTAAGGGACAAGTAAGTCTTTAATATATGTTGGTGCATCGCCCCTGAGGGCTTTGTAGGTTAGGAGGAGTATTTTAAAATCAATTCGACTTTTAATAGGGAGCCAATGTAAGGAAGCAAGGATAGGAGAGATATGTTCATATTTTTTAGTCCTGGTGAGTGTTCGGGCTGCAGCATTTTGTATTAGTTGTAGGTTTTTGATACAGGTATTACTACACCCAGATAACAGAGCATTGCAATAATCAAGCCTGGAAGTAATAAATGCATGTATTAATTTTTCAGCATGGAAAAAAGATGTTTTTGAAATGTGTTTTACATGACTATTTAGGGAGAGGTCCTGGTCAATAATTACCCCGAGGTCTTTAACTTTTGCGTTGCAAGACAGTAACAGGCCACTGGGTAAGTTTTGGTGTAGGGGTAGAGTGTTTGTCAGCTGTTTAGGGACAATCATTATAACTTCAGTTTTATCAGAATTTAAACATAGGAAATTATTAGTCATCCAGGTTTTTATGTCTAGGAGACAGGCATCAAGTTTAGTCATTGGCATGTAGTCATTAGGCTTCATAGAAAGGTAAAGCTGGGTATCATCAGCATAGGAGTGGAAAGTAATGCCATGTTTCCTTATAACAGATCCTAAAGGTAACATGTACAGGGAGAACAGCAGGGGACCTAGCACTGAGCCTTGGGGTACACCAAACCTAGATATCTACCTATCAATTTATCTATCTATTTTACATATCTATCTATCAATCCATCTATCTACATTACTACAGGGTGTCAGGTCTGCATCAGATCTGGTCACAACCACGCCCCCTCACTCTGCCTCGCAAACCCACAGCTCATCTCCCCGTTCACAGCCACTTCCTGGAGCACGTTCACCTTCACCTGTGTATTGATTGATTTCACCTGGTCTCCACGTTACTTAGGTGTCTCTCCCTGACTCCCTGATGTCTGGCCTCGTCAATCCTCCCTTGGATTTGTTCCGTGTCAGTCGCATTGTACTCTGTCTCCTGTGAAGTCTCAGTACCTTGCGCCCCGCGTTTCTGGACTATCTCGTTGGTATAGTTTATTCCCTTGTTTCACCGTTTACCCTAGTTTGTGCCTTTGTTCATTCATGATGTCCTTTGTGTGTTAGTTATTCCCAGTCCTCAGTTATATGTAACTGACGTTGACTTTGTTTGTAACCTGTTTTGTTGTATTGTAAATAAAACCCCCGTTGTTTTTGAAATCAAGTCGTGTTTAGTCTGTGCCTGACACAGGGATAGTACTGAAATTAATCATGTACCATATTGAATGAGTACATGAGTGCATAATGGCCCAACATTATGTCTGACCATTATTGCAAACCAGCTATAAAATCCATTCTCTTATACTAATATACCCTCTGCCATGTAACAGTTGGCCCCACTTCACTACATAAGACTACATTGTCTATAAGCTCTGATGTCCTCAAACATTGTATTATGAACCATTTAATACTCTATGGAGGAGGCCCAATTGTTAGATGTTCTCTGAATTAGCATAGCATGTTTTACAATGTCATAACTAGTGGAAACTTATTATATGCATTTATGTGTGAGGCCTTGCCCTCAGATCATACATGTGCTCGGAGAGAGAGCCTCACTGGGATCTTTCACTTTACCATCCAATAGCAGCAGGAGGCTCCTCTAATTGAGCATGTTTGAATTCTGATATGTCCAAATAGCAACAACCCAAGAGCTGCTTACAAAATAAAAAAAGTATGGGGCTCCAGAGCTGAAGAGAACCTAAACATACTGACAGGGATGCATACAAGCAAGATACTGTGAGAGGTGAGTGGTCATTTCTGCTTTTTATTGTACTTAAATGTGTATTAGATTTTTTGTTTGTTTGTTGTTTTAGCACTGTGGCGGTTTGAGTACAGAAAACCTGACCAGAACAAACTGCATATCAAGTGTGAATGGGAGCTCTCTAGGAAAGTGAGGTGGTGAGGAGGTGAACGTCAGAGGGAATCTTTGTAGACAGGTGAATTAACTGGAAATTTCTATTGCTTCCTTTGGCAGTGGATTGCTTCCTTTAGCAGAGGTCTGTCCCACGTGCACTCTTTCTGACCTTTCAAGTGTTTACTAAAACATATGTGGCTCACCGCATCTGAGAACTGCCACTTAATGTTCTGCGGTGCCAAAGGGACGGAGGCTTCTTTTTCTCATGTTTCTGTAAGTATATATAACGGCTAATGTAATCTATTAATAATAGCGCTGGCTAAGTTCACATTATGTCTGCATAGTGCAGAACCTAGAAGTCCAAACATTTCATGGCAGGGCCGGAATGCTCAGAAACATGCGTAAATGTTGTTTTGGTCTTGTGCTCAAAAGGTAGCGTGGATGGAGCAAACAATGACCGAATGTACTTTTTTTTTTAGCACTGGTGATGTAAAGTATGTTTGTTTGCAGAAAGGACAAGAAATATTTGCCTGAGTGATTATGAGAGCTATTATTTTACATGTGCCTTACATAAAGCTGATTATCATGCATTGCTGGTGGCTGACTAAACATTTCCTCTAAGCTGATATATTGAGGAGATCTGGAAATTCAAGGAGCCTGCAAAGCTAACAGACACTCCTGCTACAATATGAAATCACGATTTCCACAATGCGCAAGAGACAGTTAATTGCGTTTACTTAGACCACTTGGAGACAGCCTTTGTTCTGTCTCTGTAATGTGCTCCAGTTAAACAGCCAAGCCTAGGGAGTCTATGACAGAGCAGTCGGTAACAAATCTAATGATTTTACAGGGGCAGGACTGCCTAGGACAGAGACCTGCGTTGTCATGGGGATGTGTCTTGTCATCACATTAGAATCTGCAAAACAAAAACAAGTCAAGTTCCCGGTTGGACTAGATCTGTTTCATTAAATAAAATGTGACACTTTTGTATAAAAAACACACTCACTCACCTACATGATCATGATCTCACATACACACACACACACACACACCAATCTACCCACGTTTCATCACATAGTAGCTGGAAGTTGCACTTCCTCAGTACGTATTTTGTCTGGCTATAATGTTCTTACTACACTTTGTACCCAAACAAAGGAGTAGTTTACAGTCTGCCTCTTCAGCACAGACTTGACTAACACTGAGTCACCTCTCAGCCCTACTTCCTCACCGTTGCATCTGTAGTAATGCAAAGCCAGTGTGGCAATCACCATGCATCAAGGGCCATTGACTATTGTTCTGCTTTGGCTCACTGCTATACAGATTAAGTGAGTTTGCCACAAATGATGGCGAAGTGACGTAGTCATTAAAGCAACCCTCCCATTCCAGGACTGTCCCATGTTTCTTCCTTGAGACCTCTTGATACCAAATCCACTGCTTTGAAAAGTCAGATGAGTCATGAAAGACAGCTTGGGATACTTGCAAGGAAGGGAAGAATGGTGTTCTTTGCGTAAAGAGTTAGCATTTAACTGTAATCAGTGTCTAGAAACTCTAAATCTCCTCTATCAATGTTCCCTATTAATAAAATCATGTCTAATGAATTGCAATGACTGAACGACTAAATATATCAGCTATAATTCAAAAAGGGCAAGTAGAGTGAGCACAGTAGAAGGGGCACATTTTGTGCACAGTTTCAAAGACAACAGTCCCAGGATATTATGAAGCAATGACTGCATTTATGTGCATATGCTGAATATGAGGCTTATCCTGGTTTTGATCATATTCAGGTGTTTACATGAACACAAAGAAACACAAAGATATTAATATCTCCATTTACATGATGAATACTATTATTCAATTTACTGATTATAGCATTCTATTGCGCTACTCACTCCAAGGATTCTGGAGAGTGCCTCTCATAGTTATGGTGCTAATCATGGTGCTAATCAGCAATTCATCTCACTCATCACACTTTAGACACTTTCTCAGCAACTGTCAGAAATTGGGATAAGGTGTACATGTTACAGTATCCTGGTTTCTTTTGGAGAACTCCACCAAGCATATCCCATTTTCTCAGAAACCTTGATAAAGACTTACTCGGGATACTGAATATAAGATAAGGTGTTTACATGAGCAAATACAAAGCTATGATATTTAATATACTGATCATATTTAGGATACTGAAGTGCATGTAAGCTCACTCAATGCTGGTGAACTTTAATATGAGTCCAGTCCTATACTGGACTCCAAGACTCCTAATCTACAAATCATTCAGTTGCCACCTGTTAAAATATGGAAATGTTAAGGAGATTTTACGATTGGACGAGCATGGCTATTCATAGAACATGGTGTCCTGTCTTCATTGATTATGGATTATGTATGTACAGGAACCATTTTCTTACATTTTGTTGAATGTTACCTCATCAAGGGTGGAGCAGTCTACTGTAATGACATAATTACCTACATCATAATAATGCATATCATACTCTGGTTAGCAATTCTTAACTGCCATGTAAATATTTATCCAGTTTCTCTTGTGCTAACAAGAATATTTACAGGTTTTGGAGAAAAAAGACGGGCAAAATGAAATAACAAAATGGAAACAAATGGAAAATGGAAACAAGTGGAACCACCTGGGTAGATGAGGACCCTGGTGGTCCTGTAATATTTAGGGGCACATTTTCCTGGCATTTCACTAGCGCCAGCCATTCCCATTCCCAAAGCAAGACTAATTCTCATCGCTGGACAGAATGGATTCAGTGTGATTAGAATGTTAGCAACACATGTGTATACACACAGCACAATATAGACCCAGACCTGGCCTAAGCTCAGAGCCCATTAAACATGGGTGAACATGGGCTATGCCACTCAAAAAAGCCAAATCCTGATCAAGGTGCAGAAAACATCACAGAACAAGACAAGCACAGTATGTCTGTGTTGGGTTTTTATATTGATGCTACAAAAACTGTTGTTACATCACTGATATTATCAGCTCTGGAGATTTGGTAATGGAAAATCTACTACTGTGAATGCTCTTGAAAATAAGTATGTTTTTCATTAGTGTTCTTCCTAAGATTTGCAAACTGAGTGCCTCTGCTATATTACCACTCATAAAATACCACATATTAGGTTTATTAAGGAGACATACATTCTACATATTCTAGTATAGGTTAATTCCACTTACAAAATCTAAGTTCCTTGTGTCATCTTGGTGTCAGCTGAATGGAATGAATAAAACCAAATGTCACACATCTGACATTTTTAGTAATGTTGATTTCTTTTCCCCACTGGTGTGGGTGCAGCACATAAAGCAGGGCCACTTCTCTCTCTGTGGCACCATAAACTAAGTCCCTTTTATGATGTAGGGGTGGCCTCTAATGTCAACAGACATTTCTTCTGGCCAGCCCTTATCGCCAGTGCGAGGCCTGCTGTTGGCTATGTGGACAGGAAGACTAGAGCTAATCCAATTCCCTTCCTAAATACCCATGACGACACATGGCTCAGACACATCGCAGGGCAGTCCCCAGGATACACCTCATCTATTTCCATTGACACAAACCAACAATGAGTTTATAACTGTCTTTATTAGTCCTTATTTTTATGATGATATTTTAACTGGTTTACAACTGTTGGATCTCCATTATGTCTATATATCAAATGCACAATAACAATATGAATCTTAAAAAAGAATTCATTTGTGAATTTTATCTTGTGACATTACAAACTATTTTTAAAACTTGTTCAAGTTCAGGGTATTAGATCAGTGATTTGAATGTCTAGCGTCTACACCACCTTTCCCAAAGTAGAAATGACACTGAAGAAGTCAGCACTTGCAAACTGAAACATGTGCACATCTTTTCTGTGTTTGATGAATACATTGGAAGCGACAGACAGAGCATATTATTGAAAGTGATCCCAAAGTGTCAGGTCCGATCGGGTGCACGCAGCAACCAAGACCACAGTAGGTGAAATAAGTGACTGTTACTGCATGTGCCAAATGACCAGTTCACATTGTCTACTGTGCCAAGTCTGACTCAAGTTATTCACAGAGTAATATTTAGCATCATTCCAAAAAGAATGGGTTCACATCAGTTAACCTGACATTTTGCCTCTTTTTTATTTAAACAAGACAGAAAAAGAACTTTCATCTGGAAGTAATAAAATCTTTCTGCAACAAGCCAAACATCATCTTGTGCTCTTTGGAGCTGTGGAGGATAGCAGGTGGGCTGGGGTATTTCTATATCTGACTGCGGCTTGACAAATAAAAAGATAAATGTCCATCTCCAGTGGGGCAACCAGATTTCCCCTCATTGAAGCTGATTTGGGGTCAGATATGGGCATTTAATGGACTTGTTTTTTTGGAACAGATAGAAAAAAAATTGTTAACATCTGAGCTCCCAAGCCTGAGGATGGTGGGAGTTTCTCTGAGCCCATCACCTTTTCAGTTTTAAGACATGGGCAATTTGCGTTGATCAGCTGAACTTTGATAGTATCATTGTTTACCGTGTCTGCACTGCTGTATGCGCACTTCAAGCAGCCTTCTAAAGTTGTCTGTTTTTCAGTGATTTCAGCCTACTACATGTGGCTTCCTACATAGTCTGGTCTGATATTTATCCATTCAGTAAAGGTCTTATTATTACATGTTATATTTAATATAGAACTACAGAAAACACCAGAACAGTAGCTCACCCCTTCCTTCAGAGCCTGCTGAGAATCTGTTGCCGAGGAACATGGTGTGCCAACTTTGTTTGTTTCCAGTTGATAGAGCCAGGTTGTGTAAAACGGCCATAGGATCTACCCACTGATTGGAGAGTTAGTATATTGTGGGGAGATTCTCTGAATGTTGTGTCCATTATTGCTCATCATCACATTAGACCAATAGGTTTGTTCTACCTTACACTGAGCAAAAGACAATACCTTGTGCTAAAGATATTATTTTAAGTATTTTGGGACAATAGAATATCAAAATAAACCAAAACTTGTCATAGATATGAAGGATTAGCTGTGTTATGTTTAAACTTCTACTCATCACCTCAAATGGTTCATTCATGCCGTAAACTCACTGAGGACACACTCAAATGTACAGTAGATGCATGCATCCATCATTGCATGTCATGACAGCATAACCTATTTTCTCGTAAAAAGATTAGAGGCAGGCCAACTCCACTTTTTAGCTGATAAGGTCCTTCAAAGGGCTCTAGAGCAAAGCTGAGCACTTCTAAACGCACAGATAATTACTTACATACCCACTCACTCTATCTGGAGTTGTCTCTGAGCCCCAGGGAATTGTCACCCGCAGTTCAGAGCAACATCTCAAGGGAGCTTTCCCCACTCTCTTCTTTACTGCTATGTTTGTTCAGACAGTGTTAAAAGTCCCAGAAATGTAATTAGGCGTTTCTCACAGATGACGGCCATAACATGTTGTTTGTTGTTGTTGTTGCTTGGTGAGCAGGACAGGTAACACTATGGGCTACAGTGACTACAGAATATAACAGTGGTCATGACACTTCTGTTACACCATCTGTTCCAACTTTACATCAAATCTGATGTTGAGGAAAATCCATATGAGGTTTATGCTTCTGCAGACACATTGAGTCTATTTAGCATAGGTGCAATAGTGCAACTTCTGGGCCTGATGAAAGGACATCATTTTGCAGCTCACCCCAAATACCTAGGTGTGTATGATATTTATTGAGGATTTTTCTATGTTATGCACCTTACTCTCTGCACGTGCATATATCCCCTGATTAGGTATTATCACTCGTGTTATGATGGCACCTCATCAATGGTGGAAGAGTCTCACAGTCACAGATTTCATCAATGCATTGCTGACCTATTCTTAATGGCAACATTTTCCTCTAAGAGGTGTTTATGGGTAATTTCATTAGCTTAAATGACAGTGAGTGGGAGGTACAGGGCATCTACTGGATGAAATTAAGTGCCTTTAAGAGACCATCTCAAAAGGTCTTGTCAATCTTTTGAAATGGAATTAGACACAGATGTTGGAAACTGTACTAAAATAGATAATAGCCTAGCAATTCTAGCAAATTACTGTCTCTGTGATGCAATCTTGAAAAGAAAAAAATGCTTAGGTAATTTGTGACCAAAGACTGTTTAAAAGCAGCACCTTCAAAATATCTTCATAATATATTTTTTATAAACAATTTTAATGTTGCACATTGAATTACTTCCTGGAATAACAATTGTGAAACTAAACTGTACAGCATTCCTGTTAATACTTTTTTGTCCTGGTTACTTCAATCACGCAGACATGAAAGAACTCAGTAGCTGCAAGCTAAGTAGATCAGTGTGTCTATGTGTGGAGATATAAACCTGCATTTAATTTCTGTGAGGATGTGACCTAAGAGACAGACCCTTTGAGAGTGCATGTTGAGCCACTTACCTCAGAACTCATCAGTGACGACACACTGTTGGTGGGGCACCTGGAATTAGCGCTGAAAGGAAAATTAGTGCTGATTCACAAAGATTTCCCCAATGCGTACCAAGCATGAATGGTAAATCAGTCACTCCCAATACAGAGTGGATGAGCGGGGCGGGGGGAGGATTTCTAAGAAAACGAGAATCCATGGCAACAACAACAGGCCGGTCAGCTCGTCATGCTTGTCTGGGAAGGGGGTCTGTTTGATCCAAGAGCCTCATCAGGCTAAAGAGTCTTAGAATATCATCTGGATCTGCAACCATTACAAGGCCCTGTAATTTGTTCCATGCCACCCTCCAAACAAGGAAATCTCTCCGCCGTCTCCAATCTGCCTGCACTTAATTCCCAGGTAGGCTCTTCTTGTGGTGGCTATCCTACTGGAAGTGAACTCATTGTTTGTCCGTGGTCTCCTCTTAAAGACGACGACCACAATGGCAGAATGTGTGGTGGCAGTCCTGAAACTGTGTGACGCCACGTTCATAAACCTCCCTTGTTTTGACTTGAGAGACAAATACACAGAAACATGTATCAAAGATAATGCACTTTGCTTGAAAAGGTCTTGTCACTTCACTTTCTCTTCCTCCATTTCCTTACTTTATGTGGTGGTCATATTACACAAACAACTATGTGGTAAATCTAGTTCTCACATTCATAGAAAATGTATCCAAGTTCTGATATGTTCCTTTTAAAAAGCTTCTGTGGGGCATGTAATGCAGTTTTGTTTCTCGTTTCAGAAAGTAGATTTTTCTGACAAAATATTACAAATACATTTTTTCAAAAGGAATAAAAAACAAAAAATTTCCTTGAAGAAGCAGCCAAATGTGAGCAGGCATCTTTTCGGCCCGAAAGTATATTTCATCGCTGTGCCCCTTTCAGTTTTCCCCAACAACATACAGTAGCTTTAACAGGCTTATGAAACAGTTTGAGATACTGGCAGCCAAGGTTATATGGGCCAAAGTTGGGGATAGACTGCGCATTCCTCTTTTGTTATTCCCTCTCACATCTGCTGTGATCCGCTTCAATTCTCTTTGAGCTTGAAATTTAACTGCTGCATAAATCTGGTCCAGATCAATGGTGACAATCAGAAAGGGCCGTGGGGCAGGGCCATTCAAACATTTGCCCCATTTGCTGTGTCTTCTTGCAGCAGCTGTTGTTGTTGCCATGCTCAACATATTTGTCTTCATTTTCTTTGGAGTGGCAAATCTGAATTAATAATGCTACACTTCAGTACTCTGAATACGATACGCCCCCCCCCCCCCACACACACACACAAACACACACACACAAACACACACGCACATACACACTCCATTCTGTTCCTCTGTGCAACCCCCATGCCCCCCTTGCTGAGACTTCAAATGAACTTGCTAGCTAGCTTCATGAGGGGTGGCCTCACATGGGGGTTTCCATTTCAGGTGCCAAAAACACAACCCCCTCTACCCCCTCTACCCCTGGTTCCACAAATGTTGTGGAAAGGGGTCGCAGAAATCTGGATTCACTGTGTTTGTTTCCCCCATGTGCCTGAGCTTGTTCTGGTAGCATGCACTACCACACATGGATTTAAATGCTAGAATTCTTTCCCTGTCCAGTCAACCTTGGGTTTCTTGCCTTTTTAGTGAGTGTTGCATTTGTTACCAGCTTCATTTGCCTGGGGATTCCACATTTTCCTTCTGCAAACAGTTTTCTGTTTGAAATGTGTTTACAGATTGCAGTTGTCTTCTTTCAAGTAAGGGGATAATTGTCCATGGTTTATTTTCAAGGAACTAAATATTGCATCAAAAATAAAAAAGGAACATTTGGGGAATTCTTAGCCAAGTGATTCTGTCCCTCTTTCTTCATACTTGTAGTGACAGCTGAATACTCACATTTATGTCAGTTGATATGTCAGAAATATATGGTTTGGCTTTTGTCATGACTGCATAGTCATAAAAAGGAAGAAATACCATATCATCACAAGTCTGCAATGGTAGAACCCACTGGTGTATGATCACAGTAATTATTTGAGGGGTTAAACGCCTTCACAAGGTTTTTAGTAATGATTCGGACAAGTGCTAACCCGCCCAGTACAAATGATGTAGCAGAAACACGTTCCCATCCCACAAGTATGCATCATAATACAAAAACAGTGTTGTGAGTGTGCAAAAGGTCCCATCACTGTTCCATCTACAGTAAGTCTGTACAGTGTGATTGCCCTTTCAGGGACTGTATAAAAACACATGCAATAGCTGCCCATGTTGGCAGGCCTCATTACATCTTTTACGAATGTCCCGCGGCAATTTGTCCAAGGGGGGCACCACGGTTTGGCTTTTTTTATCCTAACAGCAAGGTTTAACTGTGGCTGTTTTTGTCTGTTTGCTGTAGGGCCAGACGAGTGCAGGCTGCACTTCATCTTTTTGTCTTTAATTAGCAACAGTGGCACTGAGGAAATAATGAATCACGCTTTTAATTGATGTTTTTTATGGGCGGCTTTCAGAATGCACCTTCTTAATTAGTCGCAGCATCTGGATTTAACACTGGATCACATGGTTCAACATCGCATGGTTCAACATCCTTTGCTCTGGATGTTTTCTGTTGCTGCTCAGGTACAGTACACAAACATTGCTTCACCGACCCTGCCAGTCACATTTAACATTATAGTTTAATGTTATTTTTTATGGCGAACCCACAAGGGAGCTATACTGTATGTCAACCACTGACTTTTTTGTGAAGTCATTGCACTTTATTTTTAACCTGTAGCCTAATACCTGTGTTGTTGTGTGTATTCTCTATTTTTTAAGATTACATGCATCTCTGGAATTGTACAGTGCCCTCCAAGTGAAATCGGATTGAAATCTGTTTTTAATATCGGAGGACAAATAGTTATAGAGGGTAACTATAAAGTGTGTCGGAAACTTACATGGAAAAAGGAATCATTGCAAGGCAAAGGAGGAAAGTACGAATGAGGCCTAAAACAATGAAGGCGACTATAAATAGGATGAGCGCTATCTTCAAAACCAGCAAAGCCTGCACTGACACATGTGCACCATTAAACCTCCTCGTGCTCCTTGCAGCCATGTGATAAAGTCCAAAAAATCTCTGTCCTCTTATTTCCAAATGCTATACAGGGATATTACAGGGTGCATTCTGATCTGTTCTATTAAATTTACACTTTAGAAACACATAGGAAATCATGAGCATAGTGCCAGGCATAAGTTTAGAAGGTGTGCATGTTTAGTCATTTGGAGGAGGTTTACGGATGAGAGATCTTAATTGTTGAAAGTGTCAAAACATGGTAACAGGTAATTAGTTAGAGATAATGATGCGTTAGCCAAGTGGAATTGCCTCTACCAAGTCCATTATTCCTTATATCCGGACATCTTGAAGGCCGTTATCCCGCTTATCACTCGGTTGCAACTCATGCATGTAGACAATGACCTTGCATTAGAAACATAAAGGAAACATGAGGTTGAGTTTTAAAAGAAGCTAACCTGTTCTGTTACTGTATGCTACTATTTTCTTTGGTCACTGACAAAAGTGAACTTGTAAACAGCTGATTGCATTGCAGCTTAACCATTACTTAGTGTGGTTTGTTACAGTTACCATTCAAAGGAGCATTGATATGGAATGGTGATTGAACTAAGTTTACGAGATCTACTTCACTTCAAGGGAATAATGCACACCATGTCAGCCAATCAGAAAACAGTATTTCATTTCTATTACCTATGATAACTATTATTATTGTTGTTGCTGTTGTTATTTTTAACCATATGATTCTCAAAAGAATGAATTAACATAAAAGAAAATGTACTCACAGGTTTCATCTTGCCTTTCCGCAATGATGATGTTGATGTCTCTACAAGGCGGTGCAAAAGCTAATGCTTCAGGATTACTCCAGTTTATGGTCATGCAAGAAAACATGAGGGATGGATGCATTTGAAAGATGTAAATTAGTGTTGAGGTGTGACAGGAAATTTTTGTACTGATTTGAATTGCAAATTTCCATGGCACAACTGTCCAGATGAAAGGGGTGGTTATACTATGTCATGTTTGTTTACGGATTTCCCTTGGTAAGTAACACACATGACATCAGGGGAAGTAATAGGACATCTCTGCTTACTATAATGAGTGTGTCACACTGCCAGTTTACTATGCATCCTGTGTATCATTCTTGGTCTAGAACATTCTTGGAAATGAAATTTTGTTCCTCATCATCATTATGTTTCAGCTGTACTGGATTTATGCCACTGAAAAATTGCGCAACAGGAGAAAATAAGAGCATATTATTATTTATTTATTTTTTTTATTTGTTTAAATCACCTTCCATTAGTGCTTCTTAAAGAGGACAAAGGTCACAAGTTTCATACAAACCTCTCTCTCTCACAAAGTTTTCACACACAGGGCTTTTATGGTAAAAGTCAGAGAAGCATTGTTTTTTGTTTTTGGTCTGGGGAGCCAAACACCTCTGTATGGCTTCTGGCAGAGGAATAAGCATATCAGCATTAACCTGTTAAAATTAATTTAGCACAACATTTGAACTTGATCAAAGTCAATTTCCTCCCAAGACCCATTTTCCCCTTATGTGTGGCACTTGCCAAATCCAAACCATTGTACCTGTAAAAACGGTTTGTTTCTGGTCACGGTTTTAACAATGACTTGGCAAGCAGGCCGCTTCCAGATGAACAAGGGAGTCCTCTCCACGAGTTTCCAACAGTGACTGTGTAATTTTCCGTTCGAGTTCCTCGAGGCGCCTGTTTATGGTGGTGTTTCCCAGCGATCCCGTAGTGATGCGGGTGCCCAAACACTTGTTTGTTTTGTTTCTGTTCGAGTTGCTGGAAAGAATGTGCATTTGCGATTGACCCCAGCCCTGCCAAGGACCTTGACGATGCCTTGTCTTTCAAAACCACTCCCAGATGCTATGCAACTTTTATGAATACACTTTCCTCATTATTTTGGACTTTTACTTGTTTGGCACTGACATGACTGTTCTTAAAAAGGCAGAAATAAATGCTTTACTATTATGAAATGTGGGAAAGTGAACAACTTTAGATATGCCCTTTTAGAGGACTGTGAGGAAAAGTGAGGGATATTCTCTTTTTTTGAGTAATTAAGTATGCAATAGGATTAGCAGTTTGGATTAGCAATCTAAAAAGGTTCTGAAAGTAAAATAATAAATGATATAATTAAATAGAGTTCCAGATCAGTGTTAAATAAGGGCCTGTGGTGCTTTTTTTAAAGAACTGAATCTACTAGAGTGGAGACAATTGAAAGGCTGTTGTTTTAAGCAAGCCACAGAGGCCATTGCTATGCAGAAAAATATCACAACCCAACATTTGGTAGGCAAGAGATATGCCAATTTCCCTTCCAAACTCTCCCCAAATCCTGTCTGAAAAAAAGGAAGGAGGAAAAGAATAAATCTGAAGAGTCCACATAGAACCATCAGCAGGCGATGATTCTGTGTGCTGTGCTAGGATGAGCCACAAGCAATCAGCTCAGACTGCTTCTCTATTACCAACATTGAGGATCAGTGCTCTTGGCTTTTGAAGGTAAAACTTCTTTAAGTGACCACAACCACACTCTGTTTGACTTGAATCACCATTCTATATCTCAGCCACATCTTAACAGGTGAGCTTGACCACACCCAGAAATTTAAGTCTCATATTTTAAGTGCTAATGTTGTAAAGAATTGGTGAATTGATTTTTTAACAAAACAAAAGAAAGTTGTGACACACTCAGAACTTCACCAGTGTTTAGGCTGTAAAATTCGGCTACGACTGAAACGTTGGTCAAATAAAATAATTAAGTGAACTTCTCAGTGTGCAACATCTTTTGCTTCTTGTTTTGCTCAATGTTCTCTGTTGGGAAGCACCTCAAAATATGTGTGAATTTACTCTTGAATTTTGAATTTGAATTGATTTGTTTTCCCATAGGTAGTCAGTCTATAGGTGGTTATCAGGAATTATGGCTGGACAATGTAGCAGCGGCCAGACATAGTGTCAAACTCAAAGGAGTGAGATGGGTCATGGGGGTAACAGTAACAGTAAGATCACACATTGCATCCCAAATAGAAGATTGCCCTTGGCTGTATGTACCATACTATGTACAAAATAGAAACATGCACTGACTTAGGGACATGCAGGTGGCTTGGAAGATGTGGCCTTTGTGTAATCTTGGGAACTGGAGGAGGCATTATATGAAATGTCTTGCAAAATAGCACAGCCATTTTTTATAACATTAAACTTATAATATCCTCTTTTTTCTTTCTTGGAGTATTAAACTTCAGATCACACTTGGGGATGGGGTCGACGGTGGCACAGGTGGTAGAGGTGGCAACTGTAGGGTTGCAGGCTCAAGCCCCACTGCCTGACCCCATCGAAGTGTCCTTGCGAAAGATACTGAACCCCAAATTGCTCCCGATGGCACCTTTCATGGGCATGCATGTGTGTGAATGTGAGGCATACATTGTAAAGCACTTTGAGTACTTGTAGGAGTAGAAGAGCGCTATATAAAATGCAGTCCATTTACCTGTCACCATGGTTTCAGTACACTTTCACCTTTCGACCTTATGGCGCAAATAAAAATTTGATTTGCTTGAGGAAGGTAGACAAACTCTTGATGTAAATAAGGCATAATGCCTTATAAAGTATGCATATATAACAATATATGCATTTACCACATTTCTATATATAGAGATTGTCCTGGCAACATTACGTTTTGATCCCACAAATGGTTGATACACATCACTTGATTAGGCTTATGTCCATTTTTAATTTGCGATACACAGAAAACACACACATATGCACATATTCTTGAAGCAAATGTGACGTGAATAAGTTGAATGGAAAGCCATTGTGCTGAAAATGCCATCACTGAAAGCCATTGTGCTGAAAATGCGAACAACGGTAAAACTATAGAAGGCTGCTAGCGAAGGAATTTTCTCTTTAAACAAATGTTTGAAATGTGCCCATGCAGGAAAACAATCTGTCAGTCTACAATCGAAAACTGCCGGTGTTATGCTTTAAAGGAGGTGGTACTCTAAAGGTTGTTTACTTCTTGGTGGAGGCTGTTTATTTTGTTCTGTGTCATTGTTGCTTTCACATACACACGAATCACTGAACTTTGAGGGGAAATGATCCAAAGCTGCTTATCAGCCTAGTGGGGTTGGGGATATCCACCAAAAAACACTGTTGTGTACACTATGCTAGCAGCAGTAATGAAAAGTCACTATGGATGAAAACCAAAGGTACTGTTTAAGCTGTTTATGACTGTTGTCATTAAGTGTCATTCGGTTTTTGTAATGTTTGCATCCCAAAATTTGCATTTCAAAAACCAAATGACACTTAATGACAAGTCATAAACATGAATTAGATGTTATTATTGTTCATGATACTTTTATAACAGGCTCCTGTCACCCTTATGTAGACCCCTGTAAATAAAATGTTACCAAAGAAGGTAACAAACAGTTCCATCAAAATGGAATTAATTCAAAAATTACTCTTCTTGTAGAGAAAAGTGATGGCAATTGAAGTGTTGAAGAACCTTAGTCACAGTTCGTTTAACTCCCTCTATCTCTGACGATGCGCTCTATTAAGCCAGTAATTTTTTATTTTAATTTCCAGGTTTTATGAAAAACTCATCAAATTCACCAGCTGTGCTGATGATCTAATAAGCATGCAGTGAACATGTAGTAGCCATAATATCTTCTGAACAGCCGTGGGACACTTTAAGTGCCATCAGTGACTAAAACTCTTAAACCAGAGCATTAGCCCTTTGATTCTGGGCCGAGCACGAGTACACAGTGTCACGTAGCAGGAACTTGCGCCCTCCAATAAACAGGTGATTAGCATCAGGGGGAAACAAATAGAGATCGACCTGATCTTACGCCGCTGATCGGAAGATTGTCAGCAGGTGGACACAATTGCCAAACAATGGACCCAAGTCCGGGCCTCTGAGGTCAATGATTGCTGACAGATGGGCTCCTGAGCGGGAGAAGAAAGCAATCAGGTGAAGGGCTGTGATATGGTTGCGATCTGGCGGATGCAGGGGCAAGATGATGTCAGTCTGAGTCAGTCGCCCCCCCAAGACAGGCTGATGTAAGGGCTGATGCCTGCCACTGGGGCTGGTCTACTGATCGGTCAGCCTACAAAGAGGCATTTAGCAAGCTAACCGGTGACAGGTGCTGCAAATCGAGGCTGAAATGGTTTGGCCTTAACGGGGCAGAGAGGCTTTGTTTGTTTCTTCCCAGGCCCCGGGCTTGCGCTCGCCTCAGCCTCAAAACAAATCCCACTCAATCAGTCAAAGAGGCCACAAATGTTAGATGATACACAATGTCTCTGGGGAGGCTTTTAAAACCTGGGAGCTGCATTTTGAGTTATGTTTTGGTTTTTGGTTGTCCCATTTCAACAATTTCACTTAGCCCTGAATCACACAGATAATGGTGTTTGTAACTTTTCCAAAGAAATGAAAGGGTAAAGCACTCACGCTAAACCAAATTATAAACATAAAAGAAAGCAGACAGTCTATGAGTAAAGTGGAATGATAAAACAAGCACTTGCTCTTCTGCATTTACCGTATAAGCATTTTAAATTATGATAAAGAGTACCAATGGGAACTCTGACATGCTTAATGTCAGCCAGGGGAAGTGACTTGTAATAAAACCTTGACAACATGAGATTAATATCCTCCTTGACATGTAGCATTGTGTACTTTTACTGTCTGCTGAGAGGCTGATGGAATGTTGAGACAGCTATGGGCGGTGCCCTCTCTAGTTCTGGATATTCCAAAGAGCACAAAACGGACAGATAATGATGGCACAATATGGGTGAATCACTTTATTGGAAATGCGACTTGAAAGAAAGGAAATTACTGAATAAAATACGGCTATAATTAAACATTTATGAGACCCAGTGAGAACACCTGGAATCCCTCGGAGTGGAAGTCACATTGAAGGCTTAATCAGGGAGGCCATAATGATTTTAACACTGAGCTTTATTCCGGCTGTAACCATAACAGAGTCAGGAGCCACACAGCTGGCGATCACTTTAAAGGGTGAAGGCAGGGGGAGTGTATGCTGGAGACCTCCCCACATGACAGGGTGAGGAGGAGGAGGCCAGATACATGCAGGGACCAGGGCAGCGCCACAGTGCTCACATCATTGGGACGGGATGGCATCTCATGGCACTGCAGAGGACTGCATTCTCCTAGCGCTCCCTGTCCGCACAGCGCCAGAGTTTTCAAGTATTGTCGATGACATAGGTAAGAAGTGACAGTCAGGGCGTGGGGGTGCGTGCAGAGGGCATTGAGGTAACTTTTGGGCATCGAGGTGAAAAGGCAGTGTAGTATTAGGGAATAGGGAAGTTTAATAAGGCATAATTAAGGAATAACGTAATCAGAGGGAAAAGCAAATGCTTTCTGTCTTGCTGCCACAAATCTGAGTCATTAGAGTGCCATCCAGCATAGAGAATGACGGCACACGGCAATAACGGCATTTTTTGGAGGTGTGTTGACCATCAAGGTCAGATACTGGCATGGTTTCTTCTACATTTTTACACCATCTCTACACCATACCAGTCATAGAATAGAATACAATCCAAAATGGTGGTGTATGCCAACAGTATTCTTAACTTCATTACATTTACAGCCACATGTTATTCTTACATTACTGATATTTAGGAGCACACAGGACTGTTAAATCACAAAAACGTCATGACAATGATTGATAGTGATGGTGCATCATGGCTTAGTGGATAAGATCGTGATCATGAAATGTAAAAAGTAAGAGTATTTGAAATCCTACAGTATTGTTGTTAATATCATTCAAGCTCATTTGAATCATTTATTCTGGTCTATGACATATTGTGACTCATTAAAGATTTTCCACAAAGGAATTATGTTTCAAAAAATATGTTAAAAAAAAAAACAAAAAAAAAACAGAGTCCATGCCCCTGCCTCACTTGGTCTGTAGCTGAGCAACATGCAAACAGACAAAGCTCATTAGCGAAACAGACTGCAAGCTATATGATACCCTTCCACTTAAGTCATTGTCTGAGTCCCTGGTTTTCTTTAGCTTGGAATAAAAAAGGGGGAAGGCATGAATTTGATTTCATCCATTTATTATTTTTGTACTTGAATATAAATGAGTGCCGTCTATTAATAGTGTATAAAATGATGTTAATCACTCCGGCATTTACTCTGCAGTCAGACTCTGCTGTCCCGCTCCATGGCTAAAACAGGGCCGGGTAATCATGAGAGTGAAAGCTGGCCAGTCACCTCTCATCTTGTAGAATAACACACGCTCATTTGACCTCTTGGTCGTGGAGGAGTAATGACAAGCGTGTGTAAGATGAGGAAATCAGGTGGAACGGGGGTTCACACTGCAAACCACACACTTCTCTGCCTTGACTCTTGTCTATTTTTCAACACTGGTTTGCAACTGTTTATTCAATTTATTGACTTTACATGAACCGATTCTGACCGTGGAAAAGTGTTTCATGCTAAACTGATTGATCCAAGTGATGAAGATTGTTAAATTGATTGAAAGCTATGATAAAAAGTTTATTGACAGGATGTGATGACTTCATGCCACAATACCTTACATCAATACTGTAAATTCTGATTCCCGTAAATAATGAATACATTTTTGATTCCAAAACATTATGGAATACAAATGTGGAAAGTTTATGACCAGTTCCTGGTTTGTTACTAGGAAAGTGCATTTGTTTTCCTGCAGGGTGGCAAAAGTTGACCTGTATTATGCTCTTCACATGTATTTTAACCTAGATGCTCTTAGCATTGAATTAACCACATATTTATTTGGGCCTTTGATCTTTTGAAGAGGAAGGAAATGTTAGCTCAGTCATTCACAAGAGAAAAAATACAGGCCCGGGCAAGTGTTTACATTTTATTTTTCATTGAAGAGGGAGAAAGAGGGGGGCAGGGGTGGAAAAAAGTCTCAGATGAACTAATATTTCAGTGAATGTGAAATCAGCTGGGTTTATGTTAAAGTAGTCCTCTATTTTTATAGTAATTTGTGCTGTTCATTTCATAATGTTGGTTTTGGACCTCTCTGTGAGAGCACAGAGTACTGTTAGATTAACCATCTGCACAGTGTAAACACAGACCTCTTCTGTTCTAAGAAAAGACCTGCAGGGATGAGGTGGGTGCTATCTCACTCACACGTGCAAATTAACCTGCAACACACACATGTACTGGGGCTCCATGGTTTGTGGGAAAGAGGACGAGATATTGAGCAATTGCCAAACAGAAAAATATTCATGTACCTCAGTGCCCACGCTCCCATACACCTCAGGAAAATTAGGTCACACCCCCTCTTTCCATACCCCTGCCCCCACTTCATTGTGGAGTGGTTACTGACACACAGTGTATACCGGAATGACGAGGACTACAATGTTGATTCCCATGAATAAAAAAACGGTGCGCCCAAGTTGCACATGGTATGGGTGTGTGCCTCTTGAACAAACCTTGTGAGTCCTTTTAGAAGAACATGCTGAGTTTATTGAAGATCTTTTTAGGTGGTCCAGTGGAAAGTCGAGCACCCCAGCACTCCCGGGATCTGCACAGTGTAGTCTCCCCCCCACCCCACCCCCAAGGCTAATGTTATTTTTCTCCCTCTCTCCCTCACTTTGCAATGATCTGCCGTCAAATCAGGCTGACTGGGATTCCTTGCTTACTTTTTATTATAGCTGATGGCCTCAGTGTGGTTTGATATAATGTGTGTGAGTCATACAATGCAATCCACTCCCCTAATACACACACATACACAGGTACACAGAGACATAACTGTGAGTGCCAGCATACATATATGGTTTAATGTGTCCAAAAAACAAATTGAAATGCACTGTTTTCAAAGAGTACTGCTTACAATCTAAAAAATAATTGGTGACCTGCAACTGCTGTGGATGATTTTTCTTTCAGAGTAAGACGTGTTAAAAAATTGTAGCTTAATACTGGTTGGATCAGCCAGGGTCTGAATTGCTTGAAATGTCATTTTCTTGTGAACTGCCCTAAATCCTCTTTTCATCTTAACACTTTGCATTCAGTCAAAAAGGGAAAATCAACAATAATAGCAGCGACTAGACCAATGCTGCCCTCTCATGCAACACGAGATGGGATGCCTGCCCGTAAAATCTTTTCATTTCCTCATTCTTCCTTTTGCTTTCTGAAGTTAAAATTCAAATCTTTAAGTTTGCTTTGGCTCTGTACATGGTAAGAAATAAGAAAGTAGGACTGAACTGCATTGCAAACAGATGGATTTAAGGTAGAGCGTATTGTTTAGAGCTTACAATTTGGGTTGTCATCTAAAACAGTTTAGTGCTCTATCTCCCAGTTAGCCCTGTTGACTTTTAGATTGTGAATTTTGTTAGGTTGGGCTGGGCCTCCTCATAACTAACGAGGCTATATGCACTGCAGTAGTAGACCAGAGAGGGACAGTTTAGGAAGAATTTGGTAAATATAGAGCATAGTTTGACAGGGAGACTTCTGAGTATGACTCAGATACAATTGGCATGATCAGAACTTAGACATCTTAACAATTTTAAACACCATTAACAACACCCCCCCCCCCCAAAAAAAAAAAAAAACCCAGAAATGTAATATTTTGTTTTGCTGATTGTTTGCAAATATGACTTGGCCCCATCTTCTCTGAAGAATACATTTGGGCAAATTATATAGCATTCATTTGTTTTGTTGTTACTGCATGTCATACAATGTCAGGGTATTCAGTTTTTGTTTGGTGTATTGAAGTACATTAGCTTTATAAAGAAATTCTTACTGCATGATCCATGTGGGTGATGGGACCGTTTCTACCAAAACGTTGGGAGGACAATTTCCATTTCATCGATCCAACTTCCTCTACTTGTGAATGCTGCTTACTTCACCTCTGATGTTACATGCTTAGGGTTAGCACTCAGCATTCACCAAGTGTCCCACCCATTGGATTCCCTTTCACCCCATTCATTCACACTCTTGCTTACTGTCAGAATTTCCTTACAGATCCCAAAGACAGGAATGCAAAGCCCTAAATTGGTCAGCCAGGACCAAAGCCAAGTCACCCAAGCCTATTGGGCTCAGAGATGGGAAATGAATTTACAGAGAAATATACCTATCTGTGTATAACCTAATATATTGAAGCACACATATGTCTACATAAAAATTAGCAAAGGCTGTGAAATCAGTTTGATACATGACTCAGGCATTCTGGACCGTTTCAGTTTTGTCCTGTCACATTGGTGTATTTCCCCAGAAGCATGTTATTTCATTGTGTGTGTGTGTTATTTTGTTCAGTATTTTGATTATCTAATGTGAGTCATAATTTCTGGTGATGGTCGCATCTCATTCCCGCATTCCTGTGTGTGTGGTGATGGCTGCTTATCATTCCTGCGCATGTGTGTGTATTCAAGTGTATGGAGGGCTTTTTGTCATGGGCCACAAATCCGCGTTCTTCAGAAATACTTGGAAGGAAAAAAGGAGTGGTAGAGGTTTAAATTTTCAACACTCAGATAAGTAAATAATTTTTGACAAATATGACAAATGTCCTAACTCGCTTGTTTGTTATTTAGGCAGCAGGATTTTGTTCTTTTGGTTTTATCATTTATCCCGTTATGTAAAAGGGGTTCACTGTAGTTACAGCCCAGTTCCCAGACTAATGGAATTCCTACAGGTTTCTTTTATCACTTGCTGTGAGCTTTGCAGTCGACAGCAGGTCACTGCCTGCCATCTCCTGAATAAGCCTCCAGCTGTTTGCCTATTGCATCTGTGACTATGATCCTTTTAAACCAACAAAATAATCACTTTCTCCCATGCGGGGTCCTATTGTTTCCAGCCAAAGAAAGAACACATCACACTGCATGGTAGCAATGAACATATGAGAATATTTAAAGGGATACAAAGAACTGAGAATTATCTGGTGACGCTGGTCATATCCATGTCAGAATGTAACCCCCCCCCTCAAAAAAAATCCAGTACCTGATTAGGTACCACTATGATCACAGTGTAGAGGATAGTGGTTTCTAGTGGTCAATCCAGTGTGAAGGGTAGTGGTTTTCTAGAGGTCAATATTGTATCAGTATTAGTTTATTTTCATAGCTTTCACATGATCCTTACGGTTTCAAGTCAGGTTTGGTGCTTGATGCCACTGTGTCAAATATTTCACTTTAGCTGATCAGAATGAATGTGTAATACCTTTAAACCTGATCCCCCCGTAAAATGCCTGGGCTTCCTTTCTTCATCAAGGCCAAGGGGAAAGTACACTGTACCACAACAGCCCAGTTCCCATCAAAAGAAAGTGCTTTGTGTTTCTTTTCATAGCTCAAGCTACCAAACTACCCCAAGCCCTGATCAAAGTAAGTCTGGAGCGTCAGGAGGTGGAGAGTCTGGGGTCAGTTTCAGAGGGTTCCAGTATAAAAGAACCATGGACAGGAGCTGCATGGTGACCCGTTCATCTGCCAAGCAGCAGACATCACTACATAGACGGAGGAGGAAGTATGGACAAAGAATGAGGTATTAATTTTCATCTCAAGTGCCAAATCAGATAAGGTTTTTTTTTTATGGTAGGCACATTGGTGCTGTTAAATCAGGATGCCGTTTAAAAAAGGGAAACACCACAGTGAAGCAATACGGCAAAATATGAGAGCAAAGGGTGCTTTTAATTCCTGGATCTTACTGATCTTACTTACTGGAACCTTAGTGAGGTGTTCTAATTCAATTCAATTCAATTCAGCGCCTTTTACAATAGTATTGTCTCGTGGCTCTTCACAGAAGGAGCACCCAAAAGCAACAGGGGCAAGGAAAAACTCCCTTATGTTCAGTTAATCTAGGAAGAAAACTTGGGCAGATCCACAACTCAAGGGGCTAACCCAACTGCCAGGGGTCATGCAGAAAAATTACAATCAGTAGTAACCATGACAGTTGCACATGACAGACTACAAGTTGCCTATGGTTTTAGCTAAGGTTCATAATAGTTCATAATAGAGTATTATCCCACTTTACATTACATGGTAGTCAGTCTATAGGTGGCTATCAGGAACTATGGCTGGACAATGTAGCAGCGGACAGACATAGTGTCAAACTCAAAGGAGTGAGATGGGTCATGGGGGTAACAGTAAGGGTCCATTTGACAGTGCGACATTGTGAGGGGGGGTCAATCACAAAGCCTCAAGGAAAGGGAGTCGGGCCTAGCATGGGCATCCAGGAAGGGCCTCTATGATGGAGAGTCGGTCCTGACATGGGCCTCCCTTAGTGTGGGTTGTAGTCTACTCAGGAGGGGAGGGTGAGAGGAGTCCGCCGGAATGAGGCAGGGATGACACTTAGCAGAGATAATTGTGGACAGAGGAAGAAAGTGAATTAGGCCAGGCTCACACATCAGAGAGCAAATATATATATATATATATATATATATATATTGAAAGAGAGCTGAAAGAGAGAGAGAGAGAGAGAGAGTTGTACGACATGCCATGTTAGGCGGCACTAGGCTATAGCTTGTGTGGCGGCACTAGGCTATAGCAGCATAACTAAGGTATGATGCATGGCAACCCAGCACCACTGCAGGGATGGTCAGTGGCCGCCATGCCTCGCAACTGGGGGCAACAGCAGAGGCAGTGCCTCCCAAAAGACCCATGAGAAGTGATGATTTGCCATGCACCATTCCTAACTATGGGAAACAGTAAAGAGGAAGGTTTTAAGTCTAGACTTAAAGGTATTGAGAGTGTCCGCTTGTCGAATGTGGGGGGGGGGACTATTCCACAGGAGGGGTGCACGGTAACAAAAGGCTTTTCCTCCTATCGTAGATTTTGATATTCTTGGGATTACAAGGAGACCAGCATTTTGGGATCTTAGGGTTCTAGGAGGGTGGTAAGGGACAAGTAAGTCTTTAATATATGTTGGTGCATTGCCCTTGAGGTGAGGTGGCCCTGTGAGGTGGCGCTGGTGAGTGTTCGGGCCGCAGAAGGAGGACATGAAGAAGGACACTCCAGGAAAAGAATAACAAAGGGAAACCTTCCCTTTGGGTGTCCATTACTAACATTACTACAGATGGTGTCTCACACTGCAAACATGAAGTATGAAGACATGAAGTAAAACTGGAGGATTCTACCCACAAATGGACATGGTTTTGGTGGCACTATAGACTCACAGATCGAGGCATAAACTCCACCAATTATACTTTTCCTTTTTTGGTCTTAGCCAAGCATTATGCTACATTTTTTTGTTTGTTTTTTTGCTCATTGTAGCAGGTTATTTTATGCTGTTTACAACACATAACCTCTTTGTCTTTCTCCTTAAGAGAGTGCTGCCCATCTATATAGCTTCTGCTCCTTCGTTGTGTGCACATTTTTGTTCGTGACATTAGACAGAAATGTATCTAAATCAAACATCTTATATACAGTAAGCTGTAGAGTGTGTGCCGATCTTCCTGATCACTGGTGGTAGCACCACCTGCTGTTCTCATTGCAGGTCATTAGACTGTAACCTGGAAAGACATCATTCCATGTTAATTGTTCTTATACATTGGGCAAATACTTTATTAGGTCTAAATGCATTGTCCCTCCTCTTTACCTAGTGGTTTACAGACAGAGGGTTGCTATGGGGCCAATCATCTGAGGTGGGAGTTCTAGAAAATACAACTGTGTGTCATCAGCTTTGACTGACTGTTGTAGACAATTAGGTAAATTAGCAAAGGGATGTGAGATTGACATAGTCAAGCCTGTATTCCAAATTAAGCCATCAATTAGTTTGAATTAGTGTATTTGTTCCCCTTGTTTCATGGACTCCCACACACAATGATACACTTCTACTGATTCTGTCACAGCACACTAATCCCTTGACTGACTTTAAGAAACAGGTTTAAACTGATCTCTTTACCTTCACATATTTATAACATAAAGGCCACAGAATAACAAGCACACATAATGTAAATGTGTCCATGATGTGTGCAAACTGACACTGCTGTGGGTGTGTATGTGCATATCTTTTCTGTGTGTATGTTACCATATTCACCTGTCTGTAATGCCTATTCTTTGTGTGACTGTATGTAAGTGTGTGTGTGTGTATGTATTTGCATCAGAGTTTGTGGAAGATTTGCTAAATCCTCTACTCTGTGTGCAAGTCTGGCTGGCATGGTCATTGGTGCATTTAATCTGTATTGTGAATGTCAATTAATGGAAGGGCTATACCACACAATACCCTATGTGTTACATACTCCCTATACATGCACTGATATGTACCACTGCTAAATGGGTTTGGCTGTTCACTGCCACACTGCTCTGTGAGACTCTGACAAAGGAGTGGACCGGAGGGGGGATTTTGAGTCTCTGAGCTGCAGTAAGTCTCATTAAGCTGTCCGGCTGAACTCAGGGAAAACTCACCACACACAGGGGATTTACCCCTCATCCCTGCATTCTACATCATGCGCGCCACTCACTCGCCATGCCGACGAGCCCTCATGGTTCCGAACTTAACTTTCACAATGTCTTTTTCAGCTCAACCGACAACGTTTCCCGCAATCAAAAATGCAATCAATTACATTTATGTGTAACTAATGATCTGATGATGTGCTTCGTGCAGGTTGCCAACATATGCAAAACTGTAGGTGTGTGTGTAAGGGGATATGTTACACCGTACCCATGCAAACCAGATGCATAAACACAGGAACTGTAATGTTACCCCGGGTTTTTATTCTCCCCTTGCGTCTATAAATCATTTCCTATTTCATATTTTCCTTTAGATTTAAAGCAATTATATCCAAGATGTGCCATTGAAATCCTAATCCCACAATTCCTGTGCAGGCGATATTACTTTTCAGATGTGTCTGATTTTTTTTAGTCAGTCACTAAGGAACCATTCTGTGTTTAACCCTTGTCTAGTTTCAACATTTGGTAAAATAGCAAGACACTGCACAATCATGTTTTGGACTGTTTCCAGCTGACCCTGTCCACCATTCAATCATGTTTATTTTTTGGGAGAGTCTGCTAATAAAGCATAAAACCTGCTTGTACAATAATATTGCTGCTGTCAGGTCCATTTTGTCTACTGTGCACAGTGATTTCCTTCCCTGTTTTATCTATTGGTTTTTTAAAAGCATATTTGAGGTGCTGTTTAGTAGGCAAGACAGTCATTTAGAGTTGGAGCAGTTCATTGCCAAATTTGGTGTGGTCATGGGATTCAGTAAATGTTTTTATTCACCGAAGTAAAGAAATGTTTCATATGATTCCACAGAGAATTGTACCATTCTGGTTTTATAACTTCCTAAAGAGAGAGAAATTAAAAAAAAAGTTGAAATGTGAAAGAAACTTTTCAAAATGATCTCCAATGCAAGACTAAAACACTTTTAAAGCAACTGCGCAAGTAAATCTGTAGAGAATATTAGACGCACAATACAGTCTACACCCCCTCTGCCACCCATCTGTCCATCCACTCTGTGTCAAGCAGTCAGCCTCGTCTTTTCTCAGTGTGTGGCACAAACTTATTTGACTTGGGTTTGACATGCCAACGTGGATCTGACATGCCAAGCACAATTTACGTTCTACACAAGCAACCTAAAACATATTCCACCAACACACGCTTGCTGCCACCATGTAAATAAATACCCAGGCGTGCTTACAATGAAAGCTCTTTTTTCCCCTTTGCGTTTACAGCAGCTGCAATGACAGGCCTCTTTGGTGGGTCTCTCATGGACACACAGTCACTGAAGGCAACAAACACCCACCATCATGCCTCACAATGTCGATTAGACAGAGGTTCTCAGAGGTTCATGTAACACTTCAGTCTAAATGGATTGGACAGTGCACACGTACGGGTGAGGTAAGTCGCATTGGGATGAGGGGAATATGCGTTGGTCAATGGAACTGAAGTGGCGGCACTCGGTCTCCGACCGGCTCTCACTTGTGAATCTGACAGGTCTGGCGTCAATGTGATGAGTGACCTTTTGGTGGTCAGCACATGACCCAAACCTTTACCTTCCCATCAGCATCATCAGGGCCCATGAGAGAAGTCGCCAGGCGGCCAGGCCGGGGGACGGAAATATGCGGCCGATATTAATAGAGAATACATCATCCACAGTTGGAAAGTCCATCATGGTTCATTTGCTTTACGACCGCAGTTAAAGCAATAAAGCACAGAAATTCTCATCATGCACCTAGCCCTGTCTGCGGCAGTCTGCTCCTCAAGCTCCTGGAGCCCGTCACGTCGGCTTCCTGCCTTATCAGGGAAAGTTGGGCCCAATAGCCATTTCAAGGACTATATGGAACCTGGGCTATGACAGAGTCGGATCACTGAGTTCAGGCCGACTCATGTTATCCTGACTCACTCCCTCTTTTAATGGCAGACAGGCTTGCAGGGAGTTGACCCACGCGCCGATAAATTACCAATGGCGCATTATGATGTCCTATAGGTCAGTGCTGCTCTACAGTAGAGTTTCCTGTGTGGCCCACTTCCTCCTCGCCGTTTTATCAACTTCCTGACCTCAGATCCTTTTGTCAAAAGCGGTCCCATGGGAGATTGTGAATAAGCATATGGAAGGGTAGAGCCTAGGCTAAATCAAGGACTGCTCAGAGACGCATTTAGAAGCATAGGAAGTGGGATTTATTGCCGCCTTAGCCAACGCTAGGTACAGTACATCCAGCCGAACTCCACACCTGAATTCCATTAGGGACTGTTGTTGTACTTACTGAAATATCCCGACAGGAAGATTACAATTTAATATCAGTGTGTGTGCACTTTCTGTGGTCTCTGTCGTGTCTCTGTGTGTGTGTATGTGTGAGCAAGCGCGTATGTATGCACATACACTACTTATCTGTTCTGTATCTGTGTGGATATTCCCACACCATGGCTGAATTGGCACTCAATCCTAAGGCATGATTAGATCCTGTCAGGCAGCAGTCCGTCTGTCCTGCTTGATATAGCACTGGGATTTCACCCAGTAGGAATCCCCAGCATGGGTCACTGCAAAAAGCCATGAGCTAATTACACAGAATGTCCCTGTCTGGGGTGAGGATGTCAAGCACCACTTAAATATAGCCATGAGAGCAAACTGCAAGATGTCCACATACATCAAACACAGCACTTGCAGCCAAGCATACAGCCACCATATCTTACACAAGATCATGATGAGAGGGAGGAGACTGTATGGCAGTGTGGTAACAACAACACCTCTCTCTCTCCCTGGACAGGTGAGCAGGTGCTGTCCCCTAGCTGATTGTTTTCCAGTGGGGTTCCGCAAAGTAAAGGTCACATTATAGAACTGAGGCCATGCATGCAGTTGATGGTGTGAAGCGTTCAACTGACTGCATCTGAAAAGGTGTTAAAGGCCTAGTGAGACGGTCCTCGCCGGACGGGGAGAGATGGATAGGTGGTTGGCGAGACGTAATGACTGAGCACACTCTTTTGACGCGTCTTATCTGACTCTCAAAGGGAGGATGGTGACGTAGAGCGCTAGCTTATCACCCCCTTCCATTTCTGTTGTTTGCAGAGACCTTTTTTTGCTTCTGATTCCCTGTAATAGAATCCTCAAGAGGGGGCCCCGGATCATCCTAGGTCATCGATCAGTGAGTAACTTTTAATTGAATCTGTTTTTTTCAACCTCTCAGAGACAGGTAAACAAAAAAGGTGTTGTTTTTTTCTGTACTGCTTTTTCTCTGCTGTGTTTTTTCTTACAGCTTTCACAGGTTGAACTGTCAAGTTAAATCACTGACTGAAGAAAAACAATTATTGAGAATTTTTTTTCAAGTAGATATTGAGGGTCAAAGTGTTATTCCTAAGTGCCCCTCTGGAGTTAAACACTGTCAACGGGCTACCATGGAGGGCTATTTCTCTTAGCCCCACAGTATGACGTAGTCTACAAGGGATGTGTCATTAGTTACAAGGTGAACAATTAGCCGGGGCAATTAACCTTTAAAGGGCCACCAATCTGGCATGGGTTGAGTCTGAATGATCGTCGGCCTCCATGATATAAATCTGTAGCATGGCTATGGGCTCATGCAAAATCAGATAGAGGTGGGGGAAACTGCAGGCTACAAGGACACACAGGAGTCTGGAGAGCAACAGACCTTGACCTCTAAAACTATTCATTTCTTCACAGGTTTCATGCTGAGCATAAAAATATGATTAGAAACACAAATGTCTTAATAATAGTAAGGAATTAATTGTATCAGTGATGGAATTGATAACAGGGAAATGTCTACAGGTGGGAACAACATATTTACAGTGATGAGACAATTCACACAAAAGTCTTATGATGGTCTAATTATAGAGGGGTTATAAAAGTTAAGGGTTCCTTCCTCATCTCTTGCTATACCAAACATATTAGAATACTGAAACAGTGTCCATAACAGAAGACAACCCTGGATCTGACTACTCTCAGAATTTAAATTGGCCATAAATAAATCTAGCAAACCTGACAAAATAGACACTTAAAGCCCACAACAGTGACATCACCAGGGCTAGGAACCCCAGCTGTAGCTAAATGAGCCTGTGGCTGGTCATGCTGATAACAGCTGTTGCCATAGCCTGCCTCTTTGTCATCAGCATTCAGACACCTCCCTCCACTACTGAACACCTACACACTCACACACACAGCCACAGGAAGAGGAGAAGGGTGTTAAAACCACAGTGACATCAGTGACCATGATATGGACAGAGCACAGTTACATATATCTCCCCCCTGTGGTAAGCTGGTTAAGGGCCACCTATGGACAAGTCTGAGTCCAATTAAACATGGCTGGAATATTGGCAGTAGAGTGGTTTTCACAAGGGGGGTCATTTATGCATCAGTCCAGTGTCAGGTCTCAAAGTAAAAAACACCCTCAAACTAGACAAAGAAGATCGCTTCAAACCCCCCCCCCCCCACACACACACACACACAAACATGCTGTGCATCCATAAAATAACAAAGAACGGGATACTCAATATGGGGAACGGGATTCTCATTGCTGACTGTATTGAAAGTGCACAATCCAATGTGTAATCAGAGCATCTATTTTGGCAACATCCATAACAATCTAAAGACAAAGAGCTTAGGTATATTTAAAAAATATGCTTACAGCAGCATTAATTGAGCTATTTGTGAACTTGTATGTGCTGAGTTGGTGGCCAATGCAGGGCGTGTGAAAATCAAGAGCTATGTTGCACCAACAGGAAGTGCTGTATGTACCAAGATAAGCTGCTTCTTAAACGGGATACCGCAGGTAATGTAGCACACCTGAAAAAGCAGATATGGAATGTAAAGAAACACATGGTCCTTAAGTCTGAAGTGTTAAGATCAGCAGTCAGATCGTGAGGCAACATACTGCAGGAGAGACAGCTAATAAAGGGGGTTCCTTTGTTGAACAAATGGGTTGTTTCATCAGACAACTATAATCGATTGCTGATAATGAAAGACGTGTCGATAACCATAACCATGTAGAGTTTCAGTGCTTCTTACATTTTTAGAAATGATGTAAAACCAATAAATTATAAGGGAAAAAGCTTGCATCTACGTGCACTAGGGCTTCTGGTCTGCTAGAAGCCTTATTGAAAACCTGTGGCCTTTTGAAAAACAGAACAGCCAGGAAGAAATTGTTTTTGTTCCTCAATTTACAGAAACTATGACAAAGTACTTACGATAATACTGTGAAATATTAATGTTTATTGTGTTACTGGCAGTCCCTTGAAGTTCACTGGAGCTCAGCGCAGCAGACACATGAGGCTCCCAAGTGTGTCAGTGCACACCCGACTGCAGACAGAAAATGATGCAGAGCCCCTCTCTTCAGGCCACAGCCCTAACAAATGTAAAGTTTAATTGCTGTATTTATTTTTTGCCCTCTCCAAAGGTAATTAACACCACTGCAAACACGAGTCAGCTGCACACATGCACACACACACACACACACACATCGAGCACCAAAGGTTTTGTTCAGTCTCACACGTCGTCACACGTTTTTTAATGTCCTCCCAATAAGAGGGTCAAGATAAATGCAATTATCATATGATGCAACTTCCCCAGCCTTTGATGGTGGTTTGCTTTGGACCTATAGGGGTGGCAGACCTTAAACAGCCATGTTATTTTAGTTACATCACACAGTATTTTCTTAATGGGAAGCTCATAGCCAAGACGTCCTTAGAACTTTCGGGTCCGATCTCCATTAGCCCAAGGGGAGATGGCTGATTGGGCACGTCCCCCTGGCCAAACCTGGAAGCGTTTTGAAAGAGTTCTTATCTGTGCTGCAGTGTTAAATCAACAGTTTCAACCTGCTGTCAGTGGCTGATGAGAGAGATTGTTTTTGAGCCAATTACTATGAAATCCTAGCTGGAGTGTGTACTGGCAGTACAGTCTGGAACACACAAAGGACTGGGGAAAGCTAAGGTTGCCCTGGGAAACATCCTCCGCATTAATACTGAAACAGACCAGTCTGTGGTGGAGAGCTGGCGCAGCGTGTATACAAAAGGGACTCAAGCATTGATGAGAGCCCACACAACCGGTCACCTGCTGTCTTAAATCACTTAGCTCATGATGCTGAAATTGTGTACAATCTCTTCACTCAGTAATATACCAACCACAATGCAAGCTAGTGTCAAACAATTATTTGCAGAGATCTACTTTTATTGTTGCCTATGCAGTTCATTCAAGAAATTATTGTAAGACATGCTTCATTACTTTCCCTCTGACACAAATGCATTGGATAAGGGACAGACTCGTTGGGGAACTGCTTAATATGTAAATATCTTCTTTTTATAGTGAATATGTCCCACTGAAGGGGCTTTATCGGCACCAAATCAGTTGACTAAGATTGTAATAGGCTCGCATGGGAGAATGAATGCAGAGCTGCAAGCGGTGTGACTGGTGGTCACACACAGTATCCCTACAGTGCTATGGTTTTGCTGCATTATAAATCATATCTAGAATAACCTTACTGAGTCAACTTTGTTTAAGGCTGTGGGTTACAGACATTCAAGTCATGGGATTAGGCAATCGTGTCAGTTGCAGTACAGCATGACCTCACAGAGTTCATCTAGGCTTTGTTGCATTGCACATTATTAAAACAAAGATATAATTTTCATGGCAAAATACTGTCTAATGGATGGACTTTTGATGGGCTGTTCTACTTAATAGAAAACTTTCAAGTGTGCCTTTTGTAATGATATTATTAAAACCATTTTTTGGTCATTCTTTTCAATGGAAACCCAAGATACGTACAGTAAATTATTTGATTAGCCAGTTTTTAGAAAGGGGGATCTGTAGTCTAGGCAATTTGAATATCAATAATCAGAACAATGGAACAGAGTAAAGGCAAAGCATATTCAAGTGTTCTTGAGAAATGGACTCTGGTCCTCTAGCTGCATAGAAAAGAAAGACTTTAGCATATCTACAAAATGTACACTACATCAACTGAAATCAAACAATGGTGTGTAAAAGTCTGGTTTCAGAGAGAATATTGCATATTCATGGGTTAATGGATGTTGAGGTGATTGTTCAAATGAAGTCACCTCATGGCTTTTTTTATTGGTTTGACATGGTTTTTGTTTGTTCCAGGTATTGTAGCCTGGAAGAAAACCTATTTTTTACTCACTCTTGTAGCTACAATTTAGTTAAATAGTTCTACAAGCAAATCAGATCACTTTTCAGTGTAGCTCAAAGACATGTGACATCCTGTGACAGTGTCATTTGGTTTGTGGATGGGCAATGTATCAAATATTTAGCAATAATTACAGTCACCTCCTGAACATGAAAATCCTGCTACATTCAGTAATTGTTTCAGATCACTTGCTTCTGACCAGTTTGGCCTTTTTAGATAACACATATATTTTCCAAACCCACTCTTACTGTTGTACACAGATTTCCAACAATCCCTCTCTGTAATACAGTAGAGTAGCATGCATTTACTGAAATCAAGTAAGTTAGTAATGCTGTCAAAAAGTGATTTTTACAACACTAAGTAATGTTAGAGATGGAACCAACATTAAATATTTGAGATCTGTCTCCATTTTCAAAAACAATTCTACACACACTGTACTGAAACCTATAGTTTCATAACTGCTGTACCTTGTTTTAAAGGTCAGTAAACAGGTAAAAATAGAGCAATTTCATAAGGTCTGCACAAACATGATTTATTAAAAATGACACTCACCTTTTAAAAACAGAGAAAAGTTGGGAACTGTGGCAAAATGAGAGGCTTGGCATAGTTCAAACACCTGTGTGTATAAACAGTGTTGAAATACAGTATGTGAGCTGAGGCTTTGCATATTATTAGAAGTGTAATCAGTGAGGTTGCAATTACAGACTTGTTTGTCTGTCAATTGTTTTTTGAGGTGGATTGATTTTGTTATGTGGAAATGATTGCTATTGTGCAAAATGAGCTCATTATTTTAAAGAGTACAACCTAGATTGGAAAAATCCACTTCTTGCTTAATAGTGTGGATTATTTTTAGAAGGGATTAAAAGTTATTTATAAGTTCAGTTCTTCAACAAGAGATGAAACTGAATGCAACAGAGTGAAGATACACATGTTCTTGTCTGTTTTTACTACAGACTACTAAAGTCAGTTAAAGGGATGCTTTGTATTAAACAGATATCACTTTTTTACTTATCATTACACATTCTCTGTTTTATACATCAGTGCAAATCTACAGTCACATGACTCCAAAAGTAGGGTGGAGCGGTCTTTCTCGACAGTCACTAGGGTGTGACATTTGGTCCTCTGGTGATGAAGTCATCGTGCCTCCCGACTGTGATGGTGGTTTCAAAGGTAAATATTTATGTGGGCAGGTCTGCCAGGTGTAATCGTACTGGATAGGTGGGCGGTGGAAAACTCCTGCCTGAACTGCCCTGAAGTGGTTGAGAGGTCTTCATTCGCCGACAGGCAAGAGAGCTCACTGCTAGTCTGCTACTGGGGCCTTATCGCTGGGACAAGGCAGTAGAGGAGGACAGGGAACCATGTCAAGAGGTGCCATTAGTCATCATTACTCATAAGCACAATAGTAGTTCTTCACAGATATACAAGAAGATACGCTAAGAACAGGGATCGTCAGAAAAAGTCTGCCATAGATCTGTAACAATTGAAAGTCTAAGTATATCAGTGGATTTATCAACTAGGCTGTTGGTCAAGGTATTCCCCCTTTATGTCAGAAATATGTAACTTGTCAACATTTCTATTTTTAAAAATGACAATGATGGCTTCCAATGCCAAATACTTGCTGCTGTTTATATCCAAGCTAGGAATTAGAACACTCTTGAAAAGCATTGTCTTTGCAGCTGGAATGTCAGGATGTAAAGCATATAAATACACTGTTTCAGCCTCTGTTTCAAGGCCTGTACGAGAGCACACCCTTCAGCACCAAGTGCCAGCAGGCCAGGTGCTAATTTATTGGGACTGCCGGGAAGGCTAGTGCTGGCCTTCATGACTACCTGTACATGACTGCTACACAGACTGCATTTCACTAATGTAGGACTGTGGAATATGATACGATTTTGTCTAATAATTAATACATTAAATGTAATAATTTTGCAGTCATTATGGTTTATGACTTGGAACATGAAGGAAGTGTCATTGAATAACTGTTATAAAGTTCTCTCTTAATGCAAAAATAAAACCAACAGGGACAAGTTCACATTCAAATTTAGTTCAAATTCAAATTCACATTCATTTTATCTAGGACACTAATAACATCCAGTGAGTGTTGGGCAACCACACTGCAGCACAGGTTCTGTTAGCAGAGTTGTCACAGATGCTCCTAAATGGCTGAAGCCATCAAAGAAGAAGGCTAAGTGGCCAAGAGTTTACTTGGCCATTCAGATGAGCAGCACTGGGTGCACGTGTGCTCCAGCAACCTGAGCCCGGGCCTTGGATGATTGAAGGAAATCACAGCAGAGATCCCTGAAAGTGATACTGGGACATTAAGAAAGCCCACTTGCGTTGACCCTTGGCTGATCCCTCCCCTACTGCCTTACACTGATGGGCCCGAGGTTAAGCTCACAAAAATTGGACCACACTACAGAAAGAGATTAGAGTTCAAGTTGCCATAATATGCTGGGAGCAATCAAACGCTGGGAGCTGACATCGTTGAGGAAAGTTTCCTGTAGGAAAGTCCTTCCTAAATGGACTAAAGCTGGAGGATTCCAATCCACCCTCAACCCCCTCTTCTGCCCTATCAGGTTTTTCAGGTGCCAGTTTGCTTTGCAGAAAATGGGAGATCCAAGGGGAGGAAAGGGGTGCCTCTTGCCCCCAAGTTTTCGAACATATTACAAAAAGGAAGTATGGAAAATATTAGACCATGAACACATAGCCCCATCTCTCAAATTCAATTGCAGAATGACTGGATTTTCCATGAGCCTTCTGTGTATGCCTCTACTACACCAATCCAATTAGTGAGGGGTCTGACCAATGCAGACATTCCTCTAAAAGCGACCACACTAACAAACTTACATAACTCGCCAGTAACTAGTCATCAAGAACTAGCATCACTGATCAGTATTACTGGTACTGCTGATCAATATGCCAGCATCAACAGAAAACCAATGAATGCAGCTTCTCAACTGTCATGTTACATTTGCATGTTGCCTTAAGTAAAGCTCAAGTCTTTTTGGAGGATGACATTATCCATTAACTCCATATATTTTCCTCCAGTACAAAAGCTGTACAAAAATAGTATCACAGCTGCAAAAATCAAACACATGCCTAAAATTAATAACTGCCATCAAACAATTTTGCTAAATAGGACAGAGATTAACTACACCTTATTTCAAATCTATCCATTTTCTGCTAATTAACACATGTATGCTATGTCTATTTTTATGGTTACCTAATTCGATTTTATACAAGATTAACAAGGAGTTTTCCTTTCAATGTGATATCCATGTTTGTTGGAAAGAGTTGTTGATTTATCATCTACAGTAAAACATTTGAATAGTGTACTGTAAATCTGTCCTATATTTCTTTTTATTTGCGTCCTCTGTGAAAATCTTGTTTGAGTGGTATTTCATCTTGCATAGCTGCACCCTACCATTTCTTCTGAATAATTTGGGATTTCGTGAGGCTGTACCACCTTGTAGGATGAGTACAATCAGTGTGATGCTGTGAAGATTTTGAAGGTTTTACTCTTGATGTAGTATGGTATGAATGTGTAGTGCTACATGGGTCATTTTAAGTGTAGAGTGTTGGACCATCTGCAATAATAGTGTTCAGTAACCAAGATATTTGTTGAAAAGAAAAAGGGAAAAACACTGAGAAACATCTGAAAGTGAGAAAGCGAGGGAGAGGTAGAAAGGACGGAAAAGGCTTTTAAACTAATGATCGATGAGGGGGCTTTTCATTGACATCAAAGCTCCTTAGGGCCATTTTCAGGCCTGCTTTAGATGTGCCCATTTTCCTCCTCACGCTGTGAGTGGTCGACAGTGTCACATGACCTGACCCGGCCGCCAACAGGAATCATTCCAGTGCCCAACCCCTGCTGATGCAACCGAAAAGGCCCCAAACAATACTACTTTCACCAAAACTGGGAGCTGCTTTTTCAATTACTGCCGTTTTCATCATTCCATTTGTTACATTTCTTTATTTTCATTTCAAGGGTGTTGTGAAAGGAGGGGAGGGGGTCCCCCATTTTTATTTTCCTTCCCACTGATTAGGCTCTTAGTTCCCAGTGGCCTGCTGGAGTTTTGGGGGTGCAGCGAGAGGTGGCCGCTGGTTTTGGGGTGGGGGTGTGGGGGTGCTGGGAAAGTCTTTGGGTAATCATATCAAAGACCAGACTTCCAGGCCTGTGTTTGGCATGTGTTCTGTGCCTGTTCTAAATGATGTAGGGCACTCCTGTTCGGTGAAGCACAGGCTAACACTAACTGGCTTAACACTCACAGTCTTTCATATTTTACTAGTCCTTCCCCCAAAAAGTAAATAGGTATCAGAAATTGCACCCTACTCCAATGATAGGTGCCTCCTGTTTCAGAAAACATTGGCTTTGGTTGGCAGAAGTCTTTTATTGTTTTCCTTTTTAATGGATACACAACATTTAAAATCATAAATGCTGTATATAGGCCTTATTCATGGTTAATGAATCGCTAGTGGATTTCTGAATTCCCATTGTTCATTTTACCTTGGTATTACATTGTTAAAACTACTCCTTTTAACACACATAATTACATACAGTTCTCACGATTATAAAGGGTACAATTGTTTCTTTTAAACAGGGAACTGGAACATAGATCATTTGGTGCTGCATAACTTGAGTTAGGTATTTTTTGTAGTGCTTGATGGATATTTTGCTGTTGCATTATCACTGGGAGACATTCTTTGCAATTGAAAGTCATTGCTGTAGTGATATAAATGGCTGAGTCAGTTCACTGTGTGTCAGTGTATGCGTAGTGAGAGTGAGTAAGTGTGTGTGTGTGTGTGTGTGTGTGTTTCAGCCTTCAAGCCATGGCAGGTATGGGGCCTGTTTATTCGGCAATGGTTGTCAAACTGGAGATCTTTCACAGGCTCTCCAAGCCTCACCCTATCCATCTGAAGTGGGGGAGGTGCATATATTTCATTAAAGAGATCCTGTCTGATGAGCACATCCCCTTCCTCTTCCAAGTGCCCATGTGCACACACCTCACGGACACACACAGGTATACAAACAAAAAAAGTTCATGTCAGGACACGGCCAATTAACTTATTTTCCCCCTTTTACCAAAACCTCAAGACCAAGCCCTCAAAGATATGTTCCCATGGTAATAAGATCTTGTGCTAAATTTGCTGGTCTGTCGTGGTTTCTTCTCTTTTTTCACAAAAGTGAATAGAGCTTGAAAACAGTTTTGATGCTATTCTTTCAATACTCTTCTCAAGCTGTTTAAAGAGGATAGTAAAAAACATCTTATCTGATTCATTTTTCATTCTTTTTAATTGGCTTTAACTTAATTTCCATTCATTAAGAAATAATGGAAAAGTACTGGTTATTTTCTCAAGTGAAATTCACTCCAACAATGAGGTTGATAAATAGTTCTGAAAATAGTTCTGTGGAAATATTATTTTCATATATATATCTCATAGAAACAGACAAATAAAATTTAAAGGTGGTGTTGGCAGCACTCTCTATGCAAAAAACCCTTCTAATGTTAGTGCTGATTGCACTGGCACTTAAGGCCTCTGGGGCACCATAGGGAAGCAACCACACTACACTACCCAGCAAGCCCAATAAGCCCTTGCACATACCTCATCTCCCAAACACAAAAGGCCTTTATGAAAATATGTATAGGTATCAATGCAATTTAAGCCTACGTTTGGCTGGTGGGCCAAGATTTCACACCTCTTAATGCTCAGAGCAAATATCCCTGGCATGTCATGAGTCGTCTTTGTAGGAGGAAGACGGAGAGAGGAGAAGTGAAAACATGGGGAAGAATGGATAGACATTCCTTCATCCTCTGATACAGTGAAGTACCTGTATTCCAACATCTCTCTCTCTCTCTCTCTCTTTCTCTCTCTTCAGGTGTGGTTTATCAAGGCTGACAGTCCTGCTGAATGCCTAAAAGCCTGAAGGAGCTGAGAAAAGTGAAATCATACTCCAAAGGGGGTTGTAGTGTATTTTGATTTTGGAACCAGTCTCAGTTATACCATGGCCAAAAAACACTGAGTGGAAAATGGCTCAATGGTTAGTGAAGTTTTAAATTCAGCACCACACTAAGTAGCTTTCCAGCCCTCTGAAGCTTTATATCATGTCTTGACTCATGTAAAAAAAAAAATGAGCACATCTCATTTCTGAAGAATTCTGGGACAAGTCGGTCCTTGATTCCTGTATGCTTGTTGCAAATTGCCCTTGCTTCCTGTTTTCATGACAGAAGGATAAGGACATAATGACGGGTAAAGGAAAAGCTAATGTTACATCTTAACTCTTCTGTTCTATCCAGTCTCAATCAGTGCCATTTGTGCTGTTTGTGCTGATTCAATATTCTGTCAAATATATAGATAACAATTTAATGCTAAATCATAATTGGACAAAATTTTAAAACTGTCTGGAGGACAACTAACCATATGTTGTCACACTTAAAGAAATGCTAGAATTGCTTGTAGTCTTGTTGCATAGGCAGAGCTAGTCAAGTTATGTAGGCAGAGAAAGGAATGCCCAAATGAACAAAAATATGATGACAAAACCAGAGCATAACTATTTAGAAATTCTTCCTTACTTTGTCATTTCCTTGTGTGTGAAAAGGACCAGTGGGAATACTCAGAAGATCAGTCCACCAAAATGGAAGTATGAAGCCAGCCTAAACTACTGGCACAATGATGGCCAACCAGAATTAAAACGTATTCCTGTGGCACAGCACACCTACGCTACCTGCAACCACGCTACAGTCACAAACACAAATATTCACTTTCATAATATTTATATTCAGCTTAAAAAAGTGTTAAGTGTTAGAGACAATTGAGCTTGAACCCAGATCCACATGCGGTAACTAAATGGCTTACAGGCAATTCAATATCAGTTGAAATGGGCCCGGCATCATGGCCCTTAATTTTTTCAGAATTTTTGTCTTATTAGAATTTTTTCCTCCATGTCTTCAAGCGAAAATTTCAGCTTGATATCTTCTTTGGTGTTTGAGATATGGCTCTTCAAACATGGACAGACAAGGCCTAGAAAATGTCAGCAAATGTCAGTTTTTCATGAGGACAACTTTTATATATACCCATCTCCTCCCTTTGTTCTGAGAAGATTGTTGATCTTACACTTTTATTTCTGCCACAATGTGGCATACCATTGCCATTTTCACAGAAAATAGCTATTTAGGCCCAATTTAAGACTTCATAACCGAACAAGGCAAAATATCATCTAAAAATTTCTTCAGCATCTACCACTTTGGCAAAAAAAATTCTTGTAAACAAAAACATGCATTTTCACTTCATTCTAATAATTTTCTCTTTATTCTAATATGACATGGAAGATTTTTTGCATAAAAATCAGGAAAAAATGAGGGCCATGGAGTCAAAATCAAGATAAGTTTAAAATATACAGCAAACACATAGAGCAAAAGGTTCTTTTAAATATGTGTTAGCATGTCACATAGCCTAAATCTTTCCAGTTCTGTTTCTTGTCCTCATTCACTTACACTGGCACAGGTGAATATAGAGTGACATGCTTAAAAATAGATCACAGCTTACTTTCCACTGCAGATACATAACTGGCAAAAACATGGTGAAATTTGGAATGTTTGAAGCGCAGAAAGTTTTTTTTTTGAGTGTGTGCATTGGGCTATTTTTCTGTGACATGATATCCCATCTCCAAAGGCCTCAAGTCTAAGCTTTCACAGCAGCTGAAGGGGAAAATTAAACAGCAGCCTACACTCAGTTTTGCTAAGGCCACTACAAGCCTTGCAGGCGTTCACAGGCTAATTTGAAAATGACATTCACAGCCAGTAAAGCTCTGGGGAGGTGATGGCTCCCAGTTTCTAAGCACGTCTATGCAGTTCTCCAACCTGCCAAGTTGCCATGGTGCATCAGCAACTCAACAGCCACTTCCTCCATGGGAGAATTTCTAGACAACCTGACAAAATAATTTTACAAACAGTAACACAAAATGGCAAATATTTTCTTTACACTGTTAAGCTACCACTGGAGTTATCACAATAGCTACAGGTGTGTGAAAAACAAAAATACCCTCATTCAACCAAAACTATGATCTGGTGACAGAAAGCAACTTGACAAACAAAATCATCAAAGGAGAGGGCATGAAACGGCATATAATCAGCCTCGCCCTGCCCAGCCAGCAGAAATGAATCAGCTCAACTAGCTACCTACACAGACGTGTTTGAGCTGCTAATCACCCTGCGCAGGAGCAGTCAGACGTGGCCCCCAACTCCTAGCAACAAGAAGTACAGGCAAAACCTCTCTGCCACTCAACTCCAAAGAGCTGCTTTGTCTGGTCTTTTAGTGTTCAGTATAACTGTACAGTGTGCTTATCACCAGCATACAGTCACGTCACTCGATAAATCACACTGCGGGGGTCTCGGACCATCTGAATCCATCAGTGTCCAGGTTTATGGATATTAATGCTGGCACAATTATTTCATCCAAAAGTCACTACTAATAATAACAACTCTGCCAAACCCAAGTTGTCATCCAGCATTTGAATTATACACAATGGCTCCCCAAAAGAAAAAGTACAGTGCCGTCTGTGTTGGGTTTTCATGTTTGAAAAATTCAGGTCTTACTGTTACTGGATTACAGAGACCGCACCTCAAAATAGTACACATTATCATGCTGAAGTCACTATAGGACTGTAATATTTGAACTACGTATATGTGTCTAAAATCAGCACATGGCTTTTTTCAATCATATCAGTGGCCAATGTGCCAGTGTTCATTGAAAACACATGGCCAGAGCATACCTAACTCATTGGAGGGAGCTGGACATTATTACCCAGGCTGTGTATCCATGTGTGGTAGATGTGCATAACAACTCAGAACTGCATTCATTAGCGCATGCTTCTGGGAAAACCTGTCAGCAAATTACCTTTGATGGCAGTCATTTTGTTTTTCACAAGAGGGATTTTTGGGGGGTGAAATGGGGGGATGGGGTGTTCAAACACCTCACACTACTTCTTACAAGTACAGTCAGAAAGCATTTCATACCAGAGTGATGAAATGATCATTTAAATAAAAAAATGTGCTTGGTGAGAGATTTCCCAAAAAGTGTAGTAATTGTTTGTTTTGATGACTGATAGTTGTAAGTGGTTGTTTTGATGATGTTTCCCCTATTTTATTAATATAATTAGTTCATGGTAACATTCAAAATCACAGATGGTCTTGTGTCTTTTTGATGGGGTGCACTCTAATCTGAAAAAAAATCTCTCTCTCTCTGAGTAATTATAATAGCAAAGCACAGAAAATTAACTTATATTTAAAACTAGTTATATTTAAAACTGAAGTCAAAATTAATATAAATTCATATATGATGTAATTAAATTAATGGTTATATCTATATCTCTATATAGATCTGTGCATATTTCAATCTTAACAATGGATATACAGTATATTTGCACACATTTTTATTTTTTATCATATCCAGTTATTATTGACCCTTGTCTCTGCATTACACTAGTTCACCAGTGGGGGGCTGATAAGAGGGGCAAGCCAAGAGAACGCTCCCTCACCCCCATTAAACAGCATCAAGCTCATGACCAGTTGCTATGGAACCTGTTTCCAGAACTTGAGTGGAAAATTAGCCGCTTTTAATGAAACTGAGACCACACAAGAGCCACATAGGTATTAAACTTTCCCCCTAAAACTTTATTGAGTTATTTTTTGCTGCAGTTTTTTTTTTCATACCCGACCCAATTTGGCCCCTAAAAATAGAGGTGGTATAAGATGCTCAAACGTGGGCTCCCGTCGTAAAATGCCTGCACCCAGGGTGTGGTGGGTGTCAGGCAGGTAACAGGCAAGTTCCTGAGGATATTCCACTGCTCTGGCATTCCCACAGTCCAGGAAGTGCTGTTGCAAGGCTGGGAAGGGGTTTCCCAGCAAGGGGCCCCCAGGAACTCCCTTTACACTCCACTATGTTGGATTTATTTCAGTGACATCATTACTTTTTTTGTTTTCTTCTTTTCCTTTTCAGTACAGAATTATTTTAGCTCACTCGGAGTTATATGTATTTTTCTCAGACAAAAAAAATAATTGAAGGAGCTTCTGCTCATGTCAGTGGTGTACAATTGAAAGACATGGGGAGATATATCTGGAATCTGGGTATGAATGGGAGACACATGGAATCCACTCCCACTGAGCTCTGGTTTGTGTGTGTGTGTGTGTGTGTGTGTGTGTGTGTGTGTGTGTGTGTGTGCGCGCGTGTGTCTGTGCATGCATGTGCATGGGAAATTATCACACTATGGGTTCTCCCTAGCTGCTGGCATGCAGGGATTTGCCTCTAACTCCTAATGGGAAGCCTAGTAATAGTGAGCTATACTTAGCCATAATCCCCCCCAACACACACACACACACACACACACACACACCTCCTCAGTGAATCAAGCGTGTCTATTCGTGGTAGTGGACGTTGTCCTCCATCTGACAGAGCCTCGTCCCTTGACATGGACTTTTGATGTCATTTTTGAGGGTTGTGTGAACATTAATTTGCACTTCTCTATGTTTGACCTATATTTCCTGATAACCACCTATAGTCTGACTACCATATAATGTAAAGTGGGATAATACTCTATTATGAACTATTATGAACCTTAGCTAAAACCATAGGCAACTTGTAGTCTGTCATGGATACTACTGATTGTAATTTTTTCTGCATGACCCCTGGCAGTTGGGTTAGCCCCTTGAGTCGTGGATCTGCCCAAGGTTTCTTCCTAGATTAACTGAACATAAGGGAGTTTTTCCTTGCCCCTGTTGCTCTTGGGTGCTCCTTCTGTGAAGCGCCACGAGACAATACTATTGTAAAAGTTGCTGTATAAATTAAAATTGAATTGAATTGAATTGAACTTATATTTCTATACTGATGACAATACCAGACCTTTTCATACAGTGCTTGCCTTGTCTTCTGCTATAGTCATTGTCATTCATTAGAACCTTGTTCAGAACTTGTTTGAACAAATGATTATCTGTTTTTTCATCCACTTGAAAGCATTAAAGAGTCCCACAACAGTTTGTTATCTAGCACATATTTACTACTGGCAACACTAGTGGTAAGACTATTAGCATATGAATGGAAATACTGCAGTTGGACCTGCTATGTTTTGGAGTTGCATGTCCACACGTGTGTACCCGCTCAGGCCCTACCGTATCTTGGTAGAAACCTGCTGACTGTTTTCTGTTGATGCTGCGTGTCTGTTCTCCACCAGGCCCATTGCAGAGATCAGACATGCACTGCATGCATTTGCCCTCGTCAAGCTCAACTCAAATCAACAGCCTGCTCTAAGTAGACACTTAATGAGTCACACCAGAGACTGTCTTCAATCTCTTGGCCTGACATCAAAATGAGAAGCAGACAGAGAGAGTGAGAGAACGGGAGAAAGGGAGAAATCAAATTAGAAGCAGCTTTTCCAAAGCCACAGGTATGTTCAAAATTGTGCATGCGCTCATATCACTAATGCAGAAATAATGATTTAGTTTCCCAGGGCGGTAGTGGAAAGCCTTTGTTGTTGGCAGTAAATGTGGAAATCTGAAGGGTGCAATTGTTTTGTTGAGCATCGTGGCTGGTCAGAATGAGGGAAGGGAGAAAGAGTGGGGAAGAGGACATGTGTTGCTTACCCCTTTCACCTGCCAGGGGAGCCAGATCTGGGAGTCCCTACAGCCAGCCTGATAATTTGCATAAGGAGTCTGGGGTACTCTAGTGCTAATGGTTTGTGTGGGTGGATGGGGGGGTGAAGACTCGTGTTTTGCAATATGGGTTCTGTTCTGCCAGTGTGTCATGTTATTGACACAAGAGTATACAGTGTGACATAGAAATGCATACACTGATAGAAAAGGAAATCTTCTCAGCTAGTGACTATCCACCTTGCAGCATAACAATACAGAAAAGCAGTTTCATGGTAAACTACAGCCACAGTTCTTGTTCCAACCTAATGCAGTATATCAAAAATACATTACTACCTACTTGCAATTTTGTCTGCACATAGCGTCTTCCTCTTACTCACACTTAAGAGGTTAGTGAGCACTCCAATCTAATCAGATTTCAGATAACAGCCAAGTGTGAGGTGAGGTCTGCAAAAGTATGGGGCCATTGCACCTGTTTAACTTACAAATTAAATACAAGGTACCCTCTGTGTCACCTGTTTAAAACGGCTATTTAGCGTGGTTTGTCAGTATGTGCCGTCAGGGGGAACTTGTCACATTTATGGTATCAAAAGCCGGTCAGGTTGATAGAGCATGACCGTTGTTTATTTAACCCCTTGTCCTCTGTTATTTTCGGCAAGGAGTCTCTGTTTGCCTCCTCTGTCTTGCGGTGCTGTTGACTCGGCTGTGGTGAAAGCCTCAGTGAGGGAACGTAAAACACAATTAGTCAAATCTCTTTTTTGCTCTCAAATGTGGTATTATTCTTTTAAGAACTTCAGTTGTGGACTAACAGGCACACAGCAACAACAGCCAGAGGGATAACATCTATCCCAGTATAATGGGATTGAAATAGGTAAAGCCCCCTGGGACACTAACAGAGAGTGAAAGCAAGACCTCATCAAGAGACACACACATGAGAATTATCCTAAGTGCTAAGAATGCCTGGTGAAAATTAAAAATTGATGAGGTAGCAACAGCTAATTTAATAAACTACACTATTTAAGCACTATTTTCCCAGCTCAGCTATGATCAGACCATTTTGCAGGGAAACAACAGCTGAAGCAGTGGGATGCTTGTGGTCATATGTAAATTCTGAGAAATATGAAACGTGACCATACCATGCGACAATGACTGCAGGAAATTAAACCGAAATGTGAAAATATAAATGCACACTACTGCTCACAATTGACATACTACAGGTGCATTTCATAGTGGAATGTTTACTTCAGCACCATAAAAGACACTCTGGTCAAAACACCAGATCTATGTACCGCTAATCTCAGTTGAGATTATAGTGAATCCTATGTTTAAAAAACATCAGAATAGACAAGTTGTGTCTAATGGTTAATGGGACACACCATTCATTACTATTGTCTGCTCACACGCATCTAGTTTACCTCTTCTGTCTTCACGCAGTGCAAACCTTAAACAAAGCTATTTTCACGTGAACTCATGGAGCAACCTTTGTCTTTTGAAAATGTCAAATGTTTGTGGGTTTGTTTCCTCTCATGTGGGTGGATCACACGTCACTCTGTCCCTTGCCAGGACCCTAGGGTGTTAGCAGTTTAACACTCACCCTGACCCAGTCCTGGAAGCTGACCAGGGCCACTGAAATCTTGTGACTGCCGTCTGCCTGTCCTGCCACTCCCTCTCCAAATGTGTATAAACTCACTTCCATGCTGGACAGATCAGCAGGAAGGAAGGAAGCAGGGTGCTGGGGAGTACACTTCAGGTGTTCTCAAACATCCGTCTGCCCAGCTGCCAGGACAGACAGAGGCCAGTGGCAGCTGCATGAGTCTCTCTGCAGCTCCAACCATGGCTACAAGGACCATGTGTGCAGCCATTGTGGGGTGGCGATGCAAGCAGTTCTGACAAGGGTTTAAATCCTTTCTTTACTCAAATATCCCTCGCTGCCGATGTAACCTCTTTGACTTCACAGTGTTATGTCTTCATGTGAAGCCATTGAAAGGGACAACTACATCCGATGCCCATGCTGAAATTACAAGCCAGGACTCACTGCAAAGGGTAGTGTAACATTCGATTTGGTGCCATGGAGTGTGATCATACCTCCATTACAATGCCAAGCCTTTGAAATCAACTTCTGGACCACTCTGATTGAAAGTTTACAGGAAGTCACTAATATCATTTGCACAGGGTGACAGTGGGCCTACGTCATGAAATACCTGTGTCAAGGACAGATGATACATGGTGACATTGCTTGCGTATTTGCAACTGGACCACCTTTATCATTTAGCTTTCAGGACAACTAATGACTAAACAGCATAGATCCGATTAAAATCACACTTCAAGTCTAATCAAGTGCTCAGTCCCATGTTAGGGGCTTGTAATCAGGAGCTGAACAGCCAAAATAAAACTAGTGTTTAGTGTTCTACAAGAGAGTTAAACCAAGATGCTGGTACAATTCCTAACATTAAGCAATTGCAAACACTGTTAAGGTTATTGTTAGATTTGGATGACTGCAGTGCAGACATTAAATTCTATGATGCTTTCAGCCAAACAGATATGACTGTGGCATGACCACTGATACTGTGGTTTAGTCTGAATTACAGCTTTAGTCTCATTATCTACAAGTCATGCCTTGTACAACTGGTTACATTTTGTTTTAGCACCCAGGTAGGTAAGGGTGCTATCTGATTGAAGTTTGAAGCAAAAGCAAGAAAGTTGTAAGTTTGATTCCTGGGTGCCATAACTGTGGAGCTGTTGAAGTATAAAATTACATCTTTGTGTGTTGAACTGTGACCTATAAACTTAATTTAAGGACTTGCACAAACACTGGACTTGGGTAGTGTTAGCGATACATTCAGGAACCTTAAACACAATTGTAATCTTCTTTCTTGACTACCATTACAAGGAACTCCCACAGACAGTGGGAGAACAAAACCAAAAGTGTCACTTGTCAATCAACATAACTTTGAATATTATCATCACTGGTTCCTATTCTTTGGTTTGCAAACCAATTAAATTCAATTATATTTATACAACGTCTTTTACAATAGTGTTGTCTCATGGCGTTTCACCGCAAGGAGCACCCAAGAGCAACAAGGGCAAAAAAAAAACTCCCTTGCGGTAGTTAGTCTAGGAAGAAACCTTGGGCAGATCCACAGCTCAAGGGGCCAACCCAACTGCCAGGGGTCATGCAGGAAAAGTACAATCAGTAGTTACCATGATACAATACCATGACTACAATTTGTCCATGGTTTTAGCTGAGCATCATAATAATTCAGAAATATTCTAAATCCCAGGGTACTGGTGAGAATTTAAGACATTGGAGTTAGTAAAAAAATCGTGATTATACGGAAAACAGTTGGTGTGGTGTCCCTTTAATGCAAAAAACGAAAGACACTGACACACTATATGTGTCATGTGGCTGAAATGTTTCTATGATGAATGTTTCTATGCTGAAATGTCACACTATGATGGGGCAAATTAGACTATGGTGAGCTGCCATAGTATGGGAAATACTGAAGTGGAAATATATACCACTGCCAAAAAAGTATTACATAGCAGGTTAACAATAATCTAATCTAAAAAGAATAATCTAAATCCTCAAATAAGGCCATGCACTAGTAAAAAAATGGAAAAGAATAGAAAAGGATAGAAAGGATTAGTTATTAGAAGAGATACTTCATTTAACAACTCTAAAACACCTTAGTGTTGATTTAATCTGCAAGAAAACTCCATTACTGTTGTTCTGAAGCACTTCTGTTCTATGCTAATTCAGCTGTTATCCATTCCCTTGGTGTTCAGAGACATCTTGATCTACAAATTGAGCACTGAATGACAGAATAATAAAATAATAAAAAGGAAAAAGGAAAAAAATGCATTTCATGAAGAACAAAAGTTCACCAGAGCCCTAAGTGTAGCATTACCCTCTGGGTTGACCTTTTGAAACGCCAGCAAACCGCTCAATATTTTGCCAGTCTCCGGCATTTTGGGACAAAAAACACAAGGGGCAGTCCACTTTGTCAGCTCTCTTTTTTTTGGTTGATTTGTTTTGTTTTGTATTATTTAGTGAACCTTAAAGGGCATACTTCCTGCTGGGAAGGAATTTAGAGCAAAGCAGTGAGACTGGCTAAAGTGACGATGACGCTCTGCTGTTGCAAGCCAGAACTGTGGCATGACGTGCCTCACAATGTCATCCCAGCAGGCTGGAGAGTGATGCCGTGCAATTGAGAGCGAGTGAGTACAATACCCAGCAACCCCCCCCCATCAACCTCAATCAATTATCAGTCACCACCATCAATTATCCTCCTCCTCCCACCCAATTTCTCACGCTTCCTTGTACTGTGCGTTACAGCCACACTTCATGGTCAATAGGTAATTGCAAAGAAAGGAACAGGAAAAGTTGCTTTGTGATGTAAATGGAGGAAAGCATGAAGAGAGCTCTTGATTTGGAGCCTGGCAGACATTCAAGGGAAAAAGGGGTGAGAATTGGGAGTTTAAGGGCCAGTCTGCAAGTGCACATTTGGTATAATAAAGTTTGAAGTTGCCCATTTGTATTTGAAAATGGAATAACCCAAAAGCTAGCGGGCAGCACCATCTGTGGAGATGAATCAGCCTTTTAATGCAGTCTTTTCTCGTCCCCTTCAGCCAGACCTTTCGGATCTAATAAAAGGTCAAAACCAAGCATTGTGGTCAACATCCCAAACTCAATAGGGGTAAGTGAATTGTGATGACATAGGGATGTTTCACCCCAAATGTCTGCCAAGCACCCACAACAGAACAGGAATTGCCGCCTCCATCCATCGATCGACAGTTACATGTTAATCTGTCAGAGTGAGCTTTTGTTGCATCTGGCTAACAGTCCCAATCCAAAGAAAAGAAAAAATATACTGTGTTTTACACTCCAATACTGTTCTACTAAATGGTATGATTGGTTAGAAAAAGAGCTCCTGCAAGGATTTGTTTTGCCAAACCTCAAGTGGCAACACAAGTACAATCAGAGTATGAAATGAAGCAACCCCAACCCCAACACACACACACACACACAGACACATGTGTATGCTAATCAATAGGATAAATGTCAAGGAAAGACACTACATTAGTGTTAATAAATGCATACTTGTAATTTTGATTTAAAAAGGCATATAGATGTAGAGTTACCTGTAGAGTGCAAAATGTATGCATGCATTTTCTATAGTATTGCTGATAAATTATGTTTGCATGTTTCTAATACTTAAGATGCCCCAAAAAATGCACATTTAAAAGAACACAGCAGCAGCAAAAAAGATTTAACATAAGGAAACACACCCATTCCATCAACAAACTCTCTCTTACAGTTGCTGTGTAAGAAACAGCATAGTATATAATAGGCCTACGCTAACGTGAGCTCTTGGTAGTTTACATGACACAATTTAGAAACTTGTAAACCTCACATGTTGATAGTAGGTCCTTTCATCTCACTAAAGGTCAGGTTTTGCATTGCAATATTTCAGAGGATAAGATCAGAATCCCTGATGCCTCTTTTTTAGGATGTCCACACCTTGTCCGTACACTAGTTTTAGTATGTATCCTCTGAATGCTGTATCGCTGCCATAGGACATATATTTTACTGTACACCCAGTGCAGTCTGCCTTCATTCCTATTTCTGAATGGACTTGACTGCTTCTGCAAAGAGCCTTGATATACTGCTGTGGCAACAAGACCATAATCACCATGCCTTGAAGAGTGCTTATGGCTCTAAGCAAGGTTGGGTTTTATCCCCTCCCACTTGGCCTGGATATAAAACCATAATCTTTATTATCGCCAAGGTGCTGCAACCAAAAGCTGAAACTGTGGAAGATTCCGAAATTTCCTTTTGGCCGCACAATGGTCAGAGAAACCAGAACAAGCAAGGCTTTAAAATCAGACATTGTGCTGTACTTCCTTCTTGGTAAGGCCGGAGTCAGAGGGATACAAGATTGTCTTTGTCGCAGAGTAATGCTCATTTTACAGTGGTGATAAACTTGTCTTATCTCTCTGCAGTGGTCATTGCACATGATGTTATACCTTCCAGCACTGCCGGGCCTATGTAGAATCCAGCCCCCAGAAAGGTCAAATATCTTATCTGCCGCATTGGTGCACTTATGCACGTCTTCTTCAGAACTCTGTTTGCATGACATGTCTGACAGCTTATTTAATATGATCCAGTGGAGTGCTTTATGAGGACTTCTGTTTGTGTTCTGTTTTCTGGCCTGTTATTGTGTCACTTCTCGTCTATTCCCCTCCTCTCTTTCTCTCCTTAGCCTACAAGCCACAATTACAGTGTTGATGAAACCGCACAGGCAATTGAAATCAATTTTGGCAACAAGCACAAACATTCCAGAATGCTGAAACTTTTTTTTTCCTGCAAATATATATGCTGGGATTTGTATGAATGTAACATTGAGGAACAAAGGAGAAAATGACCAAAACAAGACTGAAAGCACTACACTCACAGTCGCATTAAACTATTATTTAGGACCAGATAACGGTAACTACTGTTTCTGCACTAGTAGGTCAGGGTATTGCTCCAAAGAAGTTAATTCTGTTATTTCTAGACCATTACATAATTTAACAAGCCTTTAAACATTTCTTGCACAATTACAAGAAAAAACCACACTGGTATGTCAAAGGAGCCACATGTGCTCACCCCTGCGTATGAAGAATATAAGAGATGAAGTGCTGGTCAAAGAGAACAGGGTCACAAAATGAGAAACTGTTCCAGCCAGCTACAAAAAAACAGTGCCACAGCTGCAAAAAGACAAATGGTGAAGCATTCACTCGTTTTAACTTTATGTGTAAGACGTGTGGCATTTGTTAGCAGTGCTGCAACTTCAAAGAGTCCCAAGGATAAAGCAGTGAGACATTACGGGCAGAGCTGTCCCTTTTTCTTCTACCTCACAGCTCTTGCTACTCCCTCCACCTTCAGATGTCTGTTACATTAAAACCATGCGCTTTTATAGTACTCGTAATTTGCAAAGTTTTTCCCTCCGACAGGCAATCCTGTGCAGGGAATAGTGGTGGAGTTCGCTGAGATAACTCAAAGTGAGCAAGGCCCTTGTGTAAACAGTTTAATCTCTTCTATCAAGAGGTGGATCAAAGACAAAGTGGCTTCCAAATTAATCTGCCAACAAGACACACCTTCTCCAGAAGCATCAACAGGCCGGTCATGAGTGAAGGCAGCAGTATGGCTAAAGATTCACTGTTGAAAACTGCATTTTATCTACAAAGCCTTGTGTTATGAAGTTCACCTTTTTTACCAGCTGCTGTCGTGCAGGTACATATATTTTAATTTATGACGGGATGTATGTGGCTTGTGTTTGTGTCCATTAAACCAATCAGTAAGGCCAAGGGTGGAGTGAATCCTTCAACTCTCCCTACATTTCTCCACACAAATGAAATATAAGACCACACTCATAATTAGATATTTAACAGACACTTCTTAAGTGTTGCAAAGTTCCCCCAAGTACTTAACCCAAGAACTTGTTGTTACTGTCAGCATGATCTACGATTTGAATTCCAGAAGCAATGTACTTTAGCTCAGTGGGCTTCGAGACGGAACACACATAAAGGACCTTTGTGGCCCGGGTCAAGGGCGTGATGGCTGTCTGAACCCAGGCTGCGGGACTCTCGACGGCCCAGCTAACCCAGGATGTGTGTTTATGTGCGCTTCGTCTGAAGTCAGTTCAACATTCTGAATTTCTTACTGTGCTCCGTTTTCTCATGGAGAGAGCTAAGAGGGGATATCGAATGCGGTAATGCAAACCAAGGGGGAACTACTGTGAAAACATCTCTGGTTACCGACGTCTCTGTGGCTATGTTCCTCACAGATTTTTACGGCTGGGGCGTTTGAAGTTGTGAATAAAAAAAATGACAATACACTATGCATGACCCACAGGGCCAGTGAGAGCATTCACTTGCAATTACAAACCGCATGAGAATATAAAAACAGGAAAATGTGAGCCGGCATCCCAGAGGGCCCACATTGGAAAGGTAATTCTCTATTTTCAGTGTGTGTGCGGTTCAATCTGACATTGGCATTTTTATTTTTTGGTCATTAAGGAGGATTAAAATGTGTTGCTGGGATGGAAGTTTGTTTACCTACAGCAATAACAGAGGTATGGCAAGATATGGCCGAGTGCTCATTTTTGTTTTTGAAATGTGCTTTTGTCCAGGGTGCTTAGAAACAAGTACTTGCAAATAAAGGTAACCCTTCTGGCAGTGAGAGATAATGTGTTTTTTTGTTTGTTTGGTTTTTTGTTTTTCCTAAAGGCGTCATTTGAATCCATCCTCGGGGCTGATTAAGTAACTACAGTGGAGGCAACAAGAAGTGCAAATCCTACATGCTGCTAGAAATCACCATCGCCCATAGTGTCACACCATTAGCAAATTAACATGTTTTCCTCCCTCTGAAATATGTTTTAAACGTGGCTATGCTAATCTGAGCCTGTTAGCCTGTGAGCCTGTGGAGGAGCGCACTGAATAAAGCCCTTTTCTATTGTAGAGTTTCACCAGGCTGGGGCTCAGAAGAGCAAAACCCGCTCCCACTCACACCTCCAAGAGTTGTCTGAGTGACTGACATGTGAACGCTGAGAAACAAAGTGTGCCTTGGGAGCTTAAGACATCTGACAAACCTGGGCATTGCACCTGGCAAAACCAATTTTATGTGGTCATTGGGTTGATATTAAAACTTTGGCTTACTAAACAGCTGATTTCCCAAGACTGCTGCTTTGAAACTGATAAGAGAGTTGACATATGTACACACTGCAGACATTTCAGAGGGCCTGGGTGTATTTGGAGGGTAGGGAGGGAGAGCATGTGAGTGAGTGAGAATGCACATGTGCTTCTGTAATGGTATTGAAGATATGAGTGTGTGTATGTCTCTGTGTGTGTGTTATTCATATTGCTTTATGTCTTCCAGTACAATCTCTTATTCTAGTTCATTACAAGAACAGCTTGCAAAATGTGGCTTAGTGCTCACCTATACTGCATGTTCATAATGGAGGACGTCTTCTTAGTGCCTATAAAAACCATGGAGTATGAATAATTGCCCTGTGAAGAGAAAGTGAAAGACTTTTAATCCTTAGGCTAAGCATCTCTCTCCTCACTAAATCCATAAGCTTGAGACATTAGCCCAGACAGTGGTAATTTTCACACCAAAAGAAAGACTTGAGATTGAATTGCATTTTGACATATTTCTGTAATTTCATGTGTATGCATCTAATAGAGATCCTAACTGTTGTGCCATTACAGCCCATCGTCGACTGTAATTTCTTTTGGAACCCTAATGCTTATAGCTGTGCTGGTGGAGCTGATTGATGGCACTGTAGCGCTTGATATCCAGGGGGAAAGAGATTAATGTCTCTTCAGCTGAAAAATGGCCCTAAGAATCCTGTTTGGGGGAAGAAATGAAATCCAAACGTCTCTCTCACTGGGTAATAATTTTCGATTGCAATGAAGTAAATGGAATTACAAGTCGTCAGGAAGCTGCTGTTACAACTTCCCATATGTCACAAAATATGTTACTTGTATTAAGGCTTGTTAGGCACATAAAAATAGTGCATGACAAATTGCAATCAGAATGAGGACCATAAAAGAGCACACTCAAGCACATACACTAATAAGATGACGGTCCGTACAATGGAATGAGACTATTTGGGGGTTTTGGCATCACATGCTACACGTATCATCTCTGTCAGTCCATTTAGATGAAACCTGTCCGCCAGGGACAAACATGGTATGGGAACTTGACCTAGAGCTGTATGAAGCTGGTAAAACATGACTCCCAAAAGCTGATGTAACCAGGCTTGGACTGCCATCTTCTGGTGCACTGAGGAAGCATACAATTGAGAACTCTATATTACTATTTCATATAGTATGTAAAAAAAATGGACTGAAATAATCTGTAACCTGCAAGTCACTGTCATCAGCTCACGTCCCTAAGTGATTGCCCTGTAATTTACTTACAGTTAAAGACACAGGCCAAAGTATCTTTGTGATGAAAACAAATAAGGGAGAAGGACTCGGTATATCACTGAGTATCACATAGATATGTCCTGAATAGCAGTATTAATTTCTTTCTTACATTAGGCTTTAATCACAGGGAGTGGAACTACCTCCTGTGCTTGTTTGAGCAGTGGTGACTGAAATCCAGCATGCCAGTGCTACCGTGTCTGAGCCATGTGTGGGTGGGGAGCCTTGGCATGGACTTGAAAGGAGCTGTCTCCTTAGTCACGTCTCATCTGAAGTCACCAACAGACCACAGCTGCATTGTCATGTTGTGAGTGTGGTTGAGACTGCAATAAGAATGACATCACTGTTGAGGTATTTGTTTATATGATTGTGTAAAAAATAAATCTAGTAAAAAGTAAAAAACACTGACAACAAAACAAACTGTTAAATGTCTCACATGATCTATTGCTGTTACATTTATCAAAAGAACAATTATATTTTGGATGTTTTTCAACTTTTACATTTTGATTGTGGCTTAGGTATTGGCTCTTCAGATTCAGATCTTAACATTAAAAAACTAAAAAACATGAGAAAGATAAGCAGCTTCCACCGGAGGATTTTCAAGAGTGAATACACGTGGTGGCATCCACTGATCCAGGGCCAGGAAATAAGTCCTCACTCGTATATTCTTGAGGCCAACGCAGGTTAGCAAGCGGCTACTGGTCCCTCTCCAACTCTGCCCCTTCGTTAATTCCCCTGTGGATGCCACCCAGTCAGCTGAAGCGCCCTCAAACCTCAAAGTTTGTATGAACAGGCTCCATTTTGAACCAGAATCCAAAAAGCATCTCAATAATAATAGGGCTGCCTAATAGTCCCCCTGAAAACAGTGAACAGTTCAAAGAACAGTGGGAGAGCCCCCCCCCCCCAAAAAAAAGTGAAAAAAAAGTCCGAAGATCATCCCTGTGTTTTATTTATTTACTACCTCCACAGTTTTGCTTATTAGGGTCAAGTGGCGGCCCCTGTGTTTATCCTGGAGGTGAGTCTGTACAACATGAGCTCAATTTGAGGAGAGCAAAAGGAAGAGGCTGAAATTCCAGACGTTTGGACCTAAATTGGTTGCAAATGTATAGCCTTTGGCCTGCCCCTTAGCCTGGAGAGTTTGAGGTAGGTGATGCACTCCAAGATGCACAGGCTGCCTCCTTTGAAATAATATTTGAACAGTGGTTATGGACTCAAAAAAAAAGACACCACTTCTCTTAGCCTGGTTCCCACCAAAGTGCAGAGTTGGGTTTCCGTTTCTGGAGATAGCGTGCACAACTGTTCAAGATCATAAGGTTCCTGTGTAGTTATGACACCTAATACATACAACTTTTCATTTTGCTGGTTTGTGTGTATACATAAATCAACAGATGTTCTTTTGGTAGTCCACAAGCCAAGCTGAATATCTGTATTCATCATGTGCGTCTCACATAATGAAGAGTCACCACCCCAAGTGTCATAATGCAAACAGAGCATCCAGTTGTAACTAACACTACAATTACAACCTCCATGATAAGTTTAATAGGTCCTTATCTCTTATCTAGAAGCTTACATTTTCACTAATACCAGGACCTTAATCATAAAGTTAATAATACATTTAGTGTTAATCATACGTTTAGTATACTTACAGGGACTTACTTTGAGCAAACTCACCTAAATCTGAGTTCACTGCATTAGTTGTTTTCCAAATTTCAATGTTCTTAACAAACACCTTTGAATTCGAGTTCTATCTGTAAATGCTTTTCTTGAAATGGTCCTGGTATTAAACAGCAAAGACAATTCTGCCTGTTTCAATTTGGCAAGCAGTACACCAGGCCTTCCTTGCCCTAAGCTTTAATCACTCTCGGATGTTCTGGAAGACAGAATGTGGGTTTGGTCCTCTGTCTCCGCCCTTGTCCCTGGGGGTGTTTTGTATGAACAGTCCACTGTAAACATCTGTCACACAGTTTACCTTATACAAAGCAGGCGAGTTTCCCAAAAAGACGTCCTAGAGTTAGCTCCAATCCCAGGAAGCTTTGTCTAACCGTCAGTCACTTAAGTTGTTTGGCACGAGGCTCTGAGTTCTTAGTAATGTTGCCACCAGCAAAGGGGCTCTTGGGACGTGATGGGTAATTAAGTTGGCGGTTCATATGGCTTCCTCCGCCTGCCTCTCGGCCTGTACGCTTTGCCTGCCTGTCATTGCCTGTCTGGACAACAGACTGCCTGAAGGAGGGATGAGTCAATTCAGTCCCACCATGCGAATCCTCAGATAGCTCCCTGGCAGTTGTGGCAGCAATGCATCACTGAATGATAGTTTTCTGGATAGTCCTTTTGATATGTCAGCTGGAGCCTGTCTGTCCAGATGAACATACCAGCACTCCTGGAAGAACATGTTACCCTCAACTGAAGTGTATGTCAGTGAGTACGTGACATGCGTGCTTCACTGTTTATTAAATTCCCTAAGCTCATTTATTGAATGAGATTGATGTTTGACATAATGGGCTACTCTTTTCATAGTTTTGGGAAAGCTGCCAGCACCACTGCTTTGGGCCTTCTCAGTTGTAATTTGCATATTCTGATAATATTTAATGCAAATAACATATTTCTACCACCAGGATGTCTTTAAGTGTAATCGGGCATCTCCTTATGACTGCTTCCGTTTTTCTGATAAGAGTCATTTGGAATGATGAAGAATGGTGTAAAGTTTTACTTATGGGACTTTTTGTCCCCCATTTTAAGTGGCATTAAGCTACATTTTCGCATTAGTCTGAAACTTTGGGTTTGTGTGTGTTTGTGTGTGTGTGTAAATGCTTCACCACCAGATGGCAACACTGGCTTACAAATATTATCATATAATATTTGTATAAAGACAAAGACAAAAGGATGTGTAACACAAACCTGATGAATTACTGCTTCATTTGGCATTGCTGAGTAAAAACAACACACTTTTTGAATTCATTTCAAATCAGATGTGATTTTCTTCAAAATACAGTATATTTACCCGTCATCCAAAACAACAAAACTTTAGTTTGAAATGAACCACTTTCATTTAAGTCTCATACGCTCACCATCAGGTTCAAAATGTGGAAGCATAGCATAGCATATCAGGGTGGTCATTCTTGTTCATATGTACAGAGGGTATGGTAACAGTAATCTGTGGACACTTATAATAGGAGGCTCACCAATCAGTAGACTTTGGCCTGCCACATTTGTCTTTCCAGCTTACTCTATCAGTGGTAAGGTCAATAAAAAGCGGTTATGGGGTGCATAGTCATTTCATGTCAGGTTAATTTTTTTAAAGTTGTGATGAGCTTTGAACTTGACTGTAAAGTTAAGGTCAATAACAGGTTCCTATCACTGCCTCTTGGCTGTTAAATACAGGAAATAGGCAGTTCCAGTCTTGAATTCTATAGGAAACGCTCAAAATACCATAATGAAGAAATAGGAACTGCAGATACACTAATGGTCATCAGAAGTATGTTGCTTACCATCCACCATGTGCTTATTTTCCAGAACTACCAGGTTCAGTCCATATAATTTTCACAAATAATTCTTGTTTCCTTTTAAGCACAGGGTCTGAGGAAGAGGTTTCTGGTAAGTTGAAAACAAAAGCTTGATGAGAGTATAATTCTGGGCAATAAGATTTCCCTTTCCCACACTGGAATCAAAAGGCTCAAACCAAACCATGAGGTGCAGCCCCACGCCATTATCCCTACTTCATCAAACTTTGTCACTGGCACTTCTGTTTCTCCTAGATCCCAGATTCACCCATCAAGCAACCAGATGTTTAAGAATGATTCATCTCTCCTGAGAATGTCTCCCTGGCTATTCACCAGGCCCATGGCAATGAGTTTACACCACTCAAACACCCAACATCTGTAAAACAAAACCTGATAACACTGTTAGCAGAAGAAGATTCTGCCTAGACTCCTACAGAACTTTTCTGCATTCTGAACTTGTGTCCAGTCACAGCCACATCCTTGGTCTCTGAAACAGTAAGGTTTGTGGAGTTGCAACTGATCTTCACCATCACTTACAAACTGTATTCAAATTACTGTATTCACTTTACATTTTTGGCATTAGTGCATAATTTTATATAGTCTCTGCTCATTTTAATTTCACGGAGATACTACTCTGGCACTACAGTATTCCTCAAATTTTCTTTATTAACATGTATGCCTAGCCAATCAGTGACCAGATGTGATAACATTAGTTTTTAACATTGGTAAATGGTAAACATGCATGCAAACATCAAAGATTCATGGTGAGATGTAAGCACAGTTACACAGCAATAGTAAATATATTGTGTCCTTGCTGATGAGCAATATGGTAATGGTCAAACAGAAAATAACAGAAGCAATGGAAAGTAATGTTAGGAATCCCTGATGACAAGAAGTCCAAATGTTTACGGATGGCACATGCCATCTGAACTAGCAGAAAGATTTACTGTATCTAACCAATCATGCTATTCTCTGTGCCCAATGCCACATCTGTGTTTGGGAGACCTTCAAACACATGCCCTGTCATCATTATTGCTTTGTAGATAAAGCAAAGCTCTGCAAAGAACAAATCTTGTGGTAACATTTTTCTGGTTCTGTCTATTCAAATGGCTCTGCGCATATGAAGTAAATTCTGCCTAACCCACAATTTATCTTTCTCCTGATGCCGCAGTTTGAGTTTGTTGGAACTGACTGTCTAAATGTTTTTTTTCCACCTTTGTGAGGTCTTGCTTCCTGTTCTTCATGCGTCATGACGCCTCAGTGAATGACACTGGCAAACTCATGGAATTTCATTTTGTATATTCACTCCCTGTACCGTGTCTGCACAGCATATACTTGGATAATCCCTGGAGACACAATCTTTCTAGTAATCTTCATGAATGTATTTTATTTTTGAAAATGTACACTCTATATATACATTCTATTTCTTTTCACAGGGGACACCAAAATATGTTCTCCCATGATAATGCATTTTAATCACTGGATAACCAGCAGTGTACTGAAGTCTAGCCATAAGTATGTCACACAGTAGTATTTTCACCAAACCTTTCTGAAAAGAATTAATCTCTAGCCAATGATCCCCTATGTTGGGACTTAAACATTGTGTCTGGTGCCAAGATCTAACATAATCACTACCTAACCCATTTTTCTTATAATTGTGTTAAAGTGGTCATATTAGAAGGTGCAGAAAGGTCAGATCATGGCTATGTCCTCCATCCTGGCACTACTTGAAGCTTATCATAACCTAAACTAATAACCTACTAAGTTTGGAATATGGTTTTGCTGCAGGATACTGAAGCTAAGAGATGGTCTTACAAAGACTGCCATTATGATACTGAATGTATGCAATAGAGTAGTGGTTACAACAATAAGAGTATTTGACCAAGTGCCATAATGATACATTAAATTTAAGTCAATGCTTTTTTTTGTTATTATATATCATGGAATGATATTAGCTTTGATAGGTTTTCATGTCCTGAGAATCATTTGTCTTGTGAATTTTGCAGCTACTGAAAAGTAAACACTGAACATGAACTTATTATGCTACAATGGTTGAAGCAACAAAATCTCTTGACAGATTCTAACTGAAAGCATAGCTCAACTCCAATAGTCTGTTAGTCGATGTTTTCTAGCTTGGAAACAGTCAAACAAAGAAACAACTCTTTTACTTGTATTCTTCCCATAGACTGCATGCTCTGTGACTCATTGAGTACCCCAAGGCTGTGTTGTCTGTTTAGTGTGTCTGGAAGATGGTCTCTGTTTCTGCTAAAGGGCAAAGTCATTGTGGTTTTGGGGGTAGGAGGGGAGGGGGTTGGTGGTGACCTCCATGCAACCAAACCAGTCCTCTGTCTGGGCAACACCTTTCGGATCAAGGTAGTCACGTCCAGAATGGAAGGATGTCTTTGGATCCAAGTCAAAAGTCCGGGGGTCTGACTTCCTGGCTACAATGTGGCTCCCTAGATAAATAAACCCTAGGGCTGACCCAGACTTGGGACTCTCTCAGAGGGACACTCAACCTCAGTGCAGCATAGTGAGCCACTCTCCAGCGAAAGAATGGAACATCATGCTCAAGTGATGGTGAAAGGGGAGGCCTATTCCTATTACATTTGTTATTTAATTTTCTGTCCTCTTGTTGGGCCTAAAGGAGTATCAAATCTGCTGAGTAGATGATTTAAACGAACACCAGCCAAGCCTGCGATTTTATACCTATGATGCTCCCCCCACAGTCGCATTTATACATATATTATACATATATATATATATATATATATATATATATATATATATATATATATATATATATATATATATATATTTTTTTTTTTTTTTTATTTTATTTTATTAGAAACAATGGTGTAAAGTCTCAACAATACATGTGGATTTGTTTGCAAACCAAAGAATACGAACCAGCAATTATCATTTTCATAGAGTTACTGTATGTTGACAGACGATTTCAGTTTTATTTCAGTGGCTTGGTAATGAGAAGCCGCAAGTGCCTATAACTGTGTTAGGAAATCGCTGGAGGGTCACAGAAAGCCTCCATTCACCCTGTAATGAGCAATTTAAATACTGTGACTAAGTGACTATGACACTGGTAAATTTATCTAAAACATCTGTATTACAACACCTGGTGTGACAGATTTTGATTGAAGCAGGTTGGTAAAAAGAAATCAGAGGGTCATTTACTCAAGTCTTCTGTGTCTGATTCAGAGGACAGGGAAAAGTGCACTTCAGGGCCACAGTGCTGGCTTTTGATGTGTAGATGCAGGTTGGGCTGGAGTGCATTTCTAGATGTTGGTGAAATTGTCTGTCCATTCTGTCAAACTTTCTTTCTATCTCATTTGTTTATATAGTGCAACATAAACAAATGAGATGCAAATACTTTCATTTGATGGTTACTTCGGAAGAGTTACACAGTACTACAGAACATTGTCAAGTTCACTTCTCAAAGCTAGATTTTTCAAAATGAGACAGAATATGACACAATATCAATGGAATAAAAAAGGTGCAGTGCCCCAGTTTTAGAGTTGTGTAAGAAGTGTCAAACAAAGAACAAGCTCAACTTCAAAGCCTCACTGTTTTTGATACACACATGGCAGTGGTGGTGCAGGGTGTATTTTGTATGTTCTCTTTGGTTTCTCTTCCACTTTTTTCCGTAGTTGTTTTTATTCTCATGAATAGACACAGCAAAAAGGGTGCTCCTAAACAAAAATTAAAAATCTGCTATGCGTAAGTTGACTATTAGCTGAGTATCCCCCTGAGGTGAGGAACTCTGCCAGCAATTGTTTGTTGAGGGTTTCATGGGGGCAATGAGAAGGAGGCGGTTTTCGGGGACCGCCGCAGAGAGGGATGCAAGAGAGGTGTAGTACCTCAAAGCAGGAACTCTCTCTCTGGGCATCATGAGCATGGGCACACGGCTCACACTATCCCTCCTCCTGTTCTGGAATCTTCCCAGTGGAATGGCCTCTGGGAAGTCAGGTAAGGCTTCTGTCCTGAGCATTTGTCTTCTATTTCTAGATCATTTACCACCTCTAGTCACCTCAGCTGTTCTAATGTATGTTGCAGTGTTATACCATAAAACAAAACTGTTGCATAATGTCCCTGGAAGACCTTTTATGGCAGGCCCTCATATGCATGACCTTGTTAAGCCAAGTGCCTTGCCTGGTCATAATGCAGTGTTTGATTCAGTTTTAACATCTGATGTTAGATGCTAAAGTGGTGATTTCTTACTGTCTGTACTTAATTTGTGGGGATTTTTAGTTTTTTACAGCTGTTTTGTAATTGTCCCCCCATCAAGGGCTTTGGCAGCTGTAAACATTTCCTGTTTTACAAGCAGCAAGCTTCAGTGCTGCCCTGAGATTTCACTGTTTCAATGAAAAGGGGATTTACGTCACATACGGCTCTACATCTTGTTAGTCATTTGCATTCATGGCATTACTCACGTCTTTATTTTTGTTTATATGACAACCACTCTAAAGCTTTAGAGTGACAGCCAGTTACCTCTGTTAGGATCGTAGTCTTGGATTCTCTCTTCAACCCGTAAGCCCCCCAGCCCCCCACCCCCCTTAAAAAAGTGTGACATTAAATAGGGTGAAAAATATGGTATGTTAGTAGTGCTCTTTTAAAACTTGGATCCACTAATACAGCATAGTTTTACATTATTAAACAAACTGAATGAACTTTGCTTGGCTGTCTGCTCTATGTGCAATTGAAAATAATGTGAGAAAATATTTTAATAGCATTCTGTTTATGGATAATTTCCTGGTGGTGCAGAAACACATAATTACAGATAGTTTCACATAAAGGTTTGGAACAACAGATCTTAAACCTCAATAAATTACACCCCACAGACTTTCTCATGATACCAAATGATGGTATCACACGTCAAAATCCACAGACGTGCCAAAACGAACGTTAAGGGAATCCACATAGCCTCTAAAGATTAGACCACAAATAATGGTCCATGGCAGTGCAGGCAACAGGTAAGACTGCTTTAGGCCCATGATTAGCCTAATCCTTCAGCAGTTTGTCTCTAAGCTCTTACGTTCTGACAGGGCTTCCCTGAAAAAGTGGAATGGCAAGCCTCTGCTAGCCCAGTCTCCCAGTCTCCGGTTTCCCCTCTGCTTTATACTGGTGTGTATGTTTGGTGTGGCTACACCATTGAAGCCTCATTTGTAAGGTGGAGGCGGTTCGGGGGAGGGGGTCATGTATCTCGCATTACACTTTTTATTAGGAGCTTTTATCACCACACATGACTGGAGATGTGGTGCAGTACTGACAGTCCATCTCTCTTGGCAGCATCTTCAGTTCTTTACCAGTCTTCATTATTTCTCTCTGCCTCTCCTCATCCTTTGTGGTCCTGTCTGTCTTTTATTCTCTCTCTCCCATTCTCACTCTTTCTCCTTCATCTCTGGAGAGTGATAATAAAAGTCAGGAGTTTCAGAAGCTACAGTACAAAGGGACTCCAAATAATAATATCCAAAGGCCCCTGCTTTCACATGTACTCTATTGTTTTTAAGAGGGAAAAAGCCATTTTTATAGCTTGTATGTCTCCACTACCTCATAGGAGAAAAATGCAACTCATTTTACTTCCCACCAAAACCATCCAAGTTTACTGGGTTAGTAGGCACAAGATCTTTCACTGGAGACGGAGCAAACGGAAATATTGGCCCATGTGATCAAGAGTAAATTCGTGTTAAATAACCCAAGGAAAAGAAACTTGGCTGTCCAACTTGTTCAAACGTTGCATAAAAAAAGGAAGCATTATGACTGAAATTATATTTCATGCCAACACAAATGTGTGCAGCCTTTTTTTCCACAAATTTAACTTGTGCATAAAAGTATGCATTAGAACCCTCCGCCACATCAAAGGGTCACTTCAATTTCAATAACACCCTTCTGGGTTGGAGAGGAAAGAGAGAGCGAGAGAGCGACAGAGCAAGAGAGAGAGAGAGAAGGAGGAGGGGTAGGGGCAACACTCTTTAAAACAAAAGGGCTGCCTGGGAAAAATCAAAAGAACAAAATGAGGGGGCTCCTCAAGTCCTTGTGTGGTCCTCTCCTTTCCTCTTCTCTTTTGTGAGCCTATAAGCTGGCTTGGGCACCTCTCTTGCAACACACCCTGGCTTTAAAAAGCCAGTGCCGGAGGTCGGAGGAGACACTCCTCTCCTCTCCAGTTCGGCAGGATGCAAGCTCCTCAGCAGCAGGCCCCCAGGACATACCACCACCACCACCTGGCCCTTCAAGTCCTGCACCTCTTCCCCCCTCTCCTCCTTCTTCTGCTCGTCCTGCCCAGCGGTAGCTGTGACACAGAGGCCCAAGGTGAGAACACAGCAGCTCCATTGTGCGGGTGTCGGTGCTCGTGTTCGTGCTAACTGGAAAGCCTCCCGGTCCCAGGTAACCTCTGTATTTTGGGAGCATGGTGGCCTGGTGTTTGTGCGCTGTCTGCTGAGACATGTCGGGTGAGATGGACGACTGTGTACCTTTCCATTGTTTTTGGAATGTTGAAGGGGAGGGCGGGTGGCTTTTCTGCTCTGAAGCTCCCTGTTCTGAACCACAAGAACTGTCGCTGCTTGTGCTAAAGCGCTCATCATTCATGCTGCCTCAATGCTCTTGTCAAGACAAGTTTTCCACGCAGCACGAGGATGTTCCAGGGGAGAGAAGAGGCAAAATAAATAAGGGGCGGAAAAAAAATGAAGGAAAGATTTACAAAGTGAAACATTTCACTTCTTTCTGTCACTGTTTGCTCCAAGCAGCCGAGTTGGATAAGCAGCCAGAGTACTGGAATGCCCAGGCCAAGGGATCTCTGGAGGCAGCTCTCCGCCTGCAACCCCGAGCTCACCGCGCCAAGAATCTCATCCTCTTTCTCGGAGATGGTAAGACAAACCTTGTACTAAAGATGAGTGAGGAAGAGAGTCTGAATGACAGACACAGATTTTTAGCAAATGTCCAGTCACAAGACAGTCAGGAGAACATGGACTTTCAATGGGGGGAATGTTAAGGCTTTCTCTAGCGAACTTGAATATCATTGCCAATCACAGTGTATTACAGAATATGACACCCTATTATAGCAAAAGTCATCAGAAGTCATTACCTAGTCTTTATCTATACTGATGGTATCATTTTAAAGAAACGTCATCTTTTGATTGCTACCACTTTGTAATTGTTGTACTTTGCATCACTGCTGAAACAGCAGTTGTCCATGCACTAGTGGTGTGACTTTGGCCTTTGTGTGTGCCTCAGGTATGGGAGTTTCCACTGTGTCTGCTGCACGCATACTGAGAGGTCAGATAGAAGGCCATTCTGGAGAGGAGACTGTTCTTGCCATTGACAACTTTCCCTACCTTGCCCTGTCTAAGGTCTGTCAACCCACGTACATCCACTGTTTGCTCATGCTACCTAAGCCACCACAAATAGCTTCTTCCACACACACATACGCACATGCTCGCACGCGTACACAGCCCACAGCAGCACTGTACTATATTGCCCATCCTGGGGATACTGGTGGCAATTATATTTAACAAGGCTCTCTGAATCTCATGCCATGTTGTCTTCACTTTGGTAAATGTTCAACAGACTTACAGTGTGGACAAGCAGGTAGCCGACAGTGCAAGCACAGCCACTGCCTACCACTGTGGTGTGAAGGCCAATGCTAAGACTGTGGGTCTCAGTGCCAAAGCGGTTGCCTACGAGTGTAACACCACTTTTGGCAATGAGGTCTACTCTGTTCTACACCGTGCTAAAGCACAAGGTATGTTTATTTTACACTCACTCTCACACACACAAACACCCCTGCATACTTACTGTACATAAATGCAAACATACAAACAAAAATACAAACACAAGCAGACTGCATATATGTGACTGTTACATCATTTTAGTGTAAAGTAGGACCTATGTGATGTGATGACTCTTTCCATATGTTTAAAGTCAGAGGCCGCAAATCAAAAGTTATGTAGTAAGGTTCAGAGTGTGATAAAGTATTATATATATAATTGGAAAGTGATAAAACCTTTCTCTTCTTAACACAAAATTGTTTTCTATTAGCTCCCTAATGTTATCAAGATAAGTGCTTTTTCAGTGAACAGAACTCAAATGACTGATCTGTGTAGCAGTTTACACAGAAAGCAAGGCCTTTAATAGTCTCAACATGTGTAGCAGGGCTGAAGTCCTGCCACATTAAAAGAGTCCCATACTATTCGTTTCTAATAGCTTCCCTTTGGCAACCAATGAATGAATGAGTGTTTGCCTCTGTGTCTGTAGTGTGTCTGTGCACATGTGTGGCCCCTGGGAGCCATAAAACTGTGTGTGTCCACGTGTGTGTGGCTCTCTCCCCATATGTTCTGTATGTATGTTCAGTAATACTTCATGTATGCTCTGTGTCTGTGTGTGTGTTTCAGGGAAGTCTGTGGGCATTGTGACCACCACCCGTGTCCAACACGCCTCCCCTGCTGCCGCCTACGCACACTCTGTGAGCCGCAGCTGGTACAGTGACGCAGATCTGCCCTCTAGTGCCCGCCGGCAGGGCTGCATAGACATTGCCACACAGCTGGTCACCAACACTGATATCGACGTAAGGAATGTGTCTGCTATCTGAAGGACCTGTAGTGTAGTGAACTACTAACTTGATTGATTTAGTCTATCTACCTACTTATCTCTGTGTAAGAGTATCATCTCCTTTCACCACTGAGGTCTCCACCCTGTGTTGTTTATTGCTGTCTGAGGGTTATCCTACGAAGTCGAGGGTATAAATCCACATACAAGCTCACAGCTGTGCATGGATCACATGCATGCTGTGTCTGTGTGCAATGTGATAGCAAGGCATACTCACATTTCAGCAAACGCCTTGAGCACAAGGAAGGTCACTATCAGCCTCTGCGATCGAGTCTTCTTTTCCCCAGATGCTACATGTACAGGGCATTTGGAAAAAGGCAATATTCTGGTTAAAGCAATATCCCAGAAAGTGGGGTTTACATGTTGATAACGTACAGGAAAAGTCTTGTTTTTATTACATCAATGTTCCGAATCCCCCAGCAATAGACAGTGAGGTGATGGCAATGTACATTGCTTTAATGCAAGAAACTGTGAATAAATGGCGAGCTGAACTGAGACAATATGATCTTCGTGCGTATGAGAAGCCCCCCGGGAGTTGACAGAAATGTGAAGCTAGAAGAGCATTTCTGCACATTGAGGTTCATTTGCAAAGTAAACAAGCCATTTCTGGAGGCCCTCACAACCAATTTGCAGACCTTCAGTCAGTCACTGCAAACTTTTACTAATTATATGGGGGTTCTCATGGGCATGGACCACCAAACCTAGTTCAGGTTACTGTTTCATCAAGTTTTCAAAATAAAGGGCTAGTTTAATAGCATCCACTCCCTGTTCACTATATTGCTCTGCTGTTAATGTAAAGACATCAGTGAGACCATCTGCAGAGAAGTATTTTCACCATAGGTACACACACTGGTAACAAAATGCCAACAATAAACTGAAGAGACTAGTTCCCCTGTTGCTGTTCCCCTGGAACGTGATGCTGCTCATGTGTCATTGACATTCACCCAGTGCATTCTATGTTCATGGTAACAAAAATTTGGAGGCAAATAGCATTCTGAGTGTGCCGCAATAGTGACAGTTCTTGTCATGTAGTTGTGAGTATACATCTGGCCTGTGATCATGCAGACAGCCTATACTGTGCAGCACTGGTCTGTATGCCATTTGTAGTGCGCAAAGGAGCAAATGTCAAGCATGACTTTGATAAGAATTTGATAGGATCATGATAGTAACAGAATGGCCAAATGCAGCATTTTAAGTTACAAGACATAATCATGTCTTGTGAAACCTGTGTTGATTTTGTTTATGTAGGTTATGGGTTAAGGTTATGCAACCAGGGAGAGGATAAGTCAGTAGCTAAGGTATGGTTCCATTCCAGTTGTTTATGGACATTCAAGATGCCATCCCAGCAATAAGTTTCTGACCCAATAATGACCTACATTATCTATGTTTATTTATTAGCCTTTCATTTCAAGACCTAACCAGACTTCTTTACAGAGGTCTTCTATACCTAGCTTTATCATTTCAGTTTCTTGTTGTTGTAATCAAAGAACATGCACGTCCACATGGATGTCCAATAAGTGTGTAGTATTTGAACATGGCTGTTGATGTTGTTGTAGGTACATGTGCATGTCCATGTCCAGGTACATGTGCACATTTCTCCACTGTGAGATGATTATAGGGTTATCTTATCTTATCTTAAATTGCGCATTGAGTGGGCACTTGGTTACCTATTTGCAATGGCTTGAGTGTCTACCAAAACCTGTTGTCTGAAACTGTAAAAACCTCAAGTATGCTTCTGTGTAGATACAGCCATGCACCGCGGCATTTCCAAATTATACTACTTTTGCTGTTGCCGGTAGATCTCCAGGCAGCACAAGCTGTGCCAAACCAAAAAACAGTCTCTGCATCGTGCTGTCTTCAGCAAAACAGTGCTTTCATGGAAATCTAAGCTGTTCTTTCTGCTTCTTCATGAATTTTTTTCTCCATCTTTTAAGAAAAATTGCTGCCAAAATACCACAACTGGTGATCTAATTAACTGTAAACTTGTCATAGGTGATTCTCGGTGGAGGTCGTATGTACATGTCTCCAAAAGGCACTCCAGACCCAGAGTACCCAACATCATCTTCACGGAAGGGTGACCGCAAAGACAAGAAGAACCTCACCAGCGTATGGCTAAATGCCCGGAAGGTATCCTAAATCCTTTTTTATGCTTAATTTTAGTTTCATTCTTCCAGTTCCAGAGGTACACACGGGTCATAAACTTTCATGAACCTTATTTTTTGTATCAGGGGAAGAATGCTCAGTACGTTTGGCACAAGGAACAGTTTGATGCGGTGGATGTGAAAACCACAGACTGCCTCATGGGTAAACAGATTATTTTAGAAATATTTAAATATTAACCACACAGCCAATTATGGCCCTTTACTCTTGCCACAATAATACAGTCACCTGAGGAATGCTACTTGGATTGAATAAAAAGGTTGTAGTAGACTACAGCCTTAAAATATATCCTAGAAAACAGAGTAGAGAGAGAAAAATCTGATATGTTTTACAACAAACACCCTTCCTCCCTTGATCTTGGTCCCCATCAGGTCTCTTTGAGGCAAAGGATATGAGGTTTGAGGTGTTCCGCAATCGAACACGAGACCCCTCCATCGTGGATATGACAGAGAAGGCCATTCAAATCCTAAGCAAGAACCCCAAAGGCTTTTTTCTCTTTGTAGAAGATAAGTATTTATCCCAAATAAATCTAAATCCGTCACGTAAGTAACTTGTCTTGTCTTGCTTTCTGTTTCATCTTGTTCCTTATGGTAGGGTGTGCAATAGTGAAAGAAATCTAATGCTTTTCAGACTTCAAATGGCCTGTTATCATGCTCTCCTATGTTCCTTCTTATCAAGTGGGAGAATCGATCACGGGCACCATGATGGCGTGGCAAAGCTGGCACTGACAGAGACGGTGATGTTTGACAGAGCAGTACACCGAGCGTCCCAGCTCACCAAAGAGTCTGAGACTCTCACTGTAGTCACCGCAGACCACTCCCATGTCTTCACCTTTGGAGGAAACACACCTCGGGGCAACCCAATTTTTGGTATGCACTCAGTTCTCTTGGAATGTGCTCCAAGGTAGCATTATTTTTGCTCATTCATCATTCTGTTTTGTCAGTTATTAGACCTTATGGTGGGTTTCCTTTACTTTGGTGTGCTTTGGGTTTTCTGTAGGTCTTGCACCAAAGAAGGCTGACGATAGGCTGCCTTACACAAGTATCCTATATGCAAATGGACCAGGATATGTGCATGTGAATGGGACAAGAGGAAATGTCACGGCTGTGGATTATTGTAAGTGAAAGCTGCTTTAGCCTAAAGGCACACCAGACAACATTTTATGCTTTTTCTAGGTTAATTTACCAGCTTCATAGTCACTTTGATGGTTATATGGCTCTTTATGGGGTGAATGAAGGCTCTCTAGGCCCCCTCTTGAGCTTGTTCTTGTAGTTACGCTTGCAGGTTTTTGACAGCGAGCCGATGTCAAACTAGGGATGTGCATCTCTGCCAAAAATGCTATTCGATAATCAACCCCGCCCCCTCCATTCATGCATGCAAGTAAGCACACTCGCAAACTCACATGTGGACAGAAAGACAGAGCAAGTTGCAAGTAGCAAGTTGGCAGTTTGAGTAATCAAGAAACATGTTTTTGTCGTTTAAAGCAAAGCTAAAAGTAAGAAAATAAAATTTTGCGTTTAGCAAAATGACATTGCCTTTTAAACGACTTTTAAACACACCCTGCATGGCAGCAAAGATGGTAGACCAAGCAACTCATCTATTATACTATTCCATCTCCATTTTAACATGTAGGTCTATGACCGATAGTTTACTAAACTGTCTGATGTTGAAAAGACTCACATGCCAAAATTTAGGTGAATTGGGCCTACCAAAAGGGAGACAGCCTAAATGATAGTTGGCAATACTGGTTTTAACCATGAAAGCATATCCACTTGTGGTGACATGGGAGTTAAATACTGACAAAATTGATCTAGCTATGAAGCAGAGAACATTTTCTCTAATGGCACAGACGTCACAGGAACAATTAAGTAGCCTATGCACTTTCTAGGCAGTTGAGGCTTCGTCTTCATTCCTGTTCCCTGATCATTTTTCTTAAATGCCTTTAAGTAAAACTATGGCTGAATCCCAGTGTCCCCCGAGCCTTATGCTCCGAACCCTCAAAAACCTAACCGGCATGAATTAAGTTTTACAGGGGTCAGGGCTCAGAGTAATGGATCTAAAATATTACTTTCCTCATGAGACAAACAGAAGGGATCCTTTCTAGTCAATAAGACGGGATCCTTTGTAGTCACTTTTGTGATGTAGTGGGAGTCACAGAACCTGCCTCCTGCCACATTGCTCCCTCTCACCAAGAACAAAAGGAAAAATTCGCAATTTGTAGTCCTTTGACCAAGAATAATCCAGATAAGTTTATAGTGAGCCAGCAGGTTAATTTTTACACTTGTTTGCACTAGCCCCAAACTCAGTTCACTTGCATTCATGTCCTTATACCCTCATTATGCCTTACCAGCTACAGCACACACAAATCATTTTTACTACAGTTAAAGAAGAAATTATAACACTTTTCTAGTGTTGTCATTTGTATTGCTGCGATACATATTTTGGTGAACTTTGCTATAGCATCTGAACACATAACAATGTTAATCATTAACCATAATCACAAAAAAGCAAGACCCCACATCTTAACAGTATGTGATCTGCTATATTGTTTGAGACTGAAGTTGTGTAGTCAGTACTAGCAAAACTATTTAGCTTTTTCTCTCTCTCTCCTAGTTGATGAGGAGTATATGCAGCAGTCCGCTGTGCCCCTGGATGCAGAGACCCATGGTGGGGAGGACGTGGCCATATATGCCAAGGGCCCCATGGCTCACCTTTTCCATGGGGTAAAGGAACAAAACTACATTGCCCATGTCATGGCCTATGCTGCTTGCCTGGAGCCCTACACAGATTGTCCCCCTCTTCCACAAAGCTCTGGGGGTCACTCAAACTCCTTCTCAGGAATATTACTCTCTCTAACTGTGGTTCTGTGTGCCCTGTCAAGCTGACAGTTCCATTTTGATTTAGAAGGAAAGTTTCAAGCTGACTAAATGAACAATTAAGTGGTGTTTTCTTAGATTTTATTTAGTTTGGTTGGTGATTTGTTGCCTCAGTGTATGGATTATGAAGTCCTGTAAGACAGCAAATTTGTGTTATTGTTGCTAAATGAGAAGTGGTTTCTTCCCATTCCCGTTTTTGAGCATGTTGGTCCACTAAGTACACTCACCTTTGCCTCCTTGGGCGGTGCTAGCCAGCAAGTCAGAGCTGCACTTTACGATTAATTCAGGATGGATATACAGCCTTGGTCTAGTCAGTTCACTGACACAGCACATCAGTAATTCACTGAACACAATGTACATTTTTTATCATAAGATGAATGTATTTCAAAGTATTTTGTATGCATTTTAGAACCAAAGACTTAAATAATTATTTTTAATAAAACTTTGTAATAAAATATGAAAATGTCACATAACTGGCAACTTACACCATTTTCTTCTGGGCATTATGTTCTTACTAGGAAAAACTAGGCTATTTCCACTTTTACTTTGTATGGACCTAACCACCAACCAACCAACCAACCACAACCAATGGCCAAGACATTCTTTTCATGTTATAACATGACAATGTAAATATTCTTGGGAAGAGTATGGTTTTGTTAAGCCAGCAGCAACACTGTCAGACAGTGAACTACAATGATCTGATGAAATCAGTCCATTCATGTTTTTTTCTCTTTAAAACAGGTAATTTGCTGGACTGTTTACAGTAGGCCTACAGTTATGAAATAATTATGTTCATGAATTATCAGATTCATGATTTGAATGACTGTGGAACAATGCAATATTATAACAAGACCAGTGACACTTTAAATCTGAATGTCAGTACAGAGTAATGCAGAGTAAGTGTATATGGACTTGCAGTAGTATGTAGTAGGGCCAAACCATCTTGTGATTTCCTTCAAGAATGAGGGAACATGAGCTGATAGAATGACTAAAACAGATTTCGATTATCGCACTCTACACAGTTACACAATAACACCCCCTTTAGACTCTAATCATGGTAGGCTTAGGTCTTGGTCATTTTCCAGTCTTGACCTGCAAACAGCCTCTGCTGGATGTTGGTCCAGCTGTGGAAAACATCAAGCAATCTTTTCTTTAAAGCAGTTATATATTCACAAATCTACTTTAGATCGCTTAGAAATCAGGCAGAAGGTCATGTAACACAAAAGGGCTCATAGCCAACCCTTATTCACACCTCTGCTGGAACAGCATAGTCATAGTCAGTCTCAGAAAATCCACAGGAGTCCCAAGGAGTCTTGTGTCACTGACAGATTATTTTGAAGTGGCTACAATCCATGTTATGACATAGACCAATATGAAATGAACTCTTCACCCATTGCCAGATCCAACATGTAATCTACACGTGCACAATGAAAACCTTTGGCCAAAGCACTGAGAGTATGACATTTTCACTACGAAGTTACTCTGCAGACTAACCACAGCTCAAATGCAGCTACAAAAGTTATGTTAAGTTATGTGTTTTTAAGTTTATGAGTGGTCTACACCTACAGGGTAATATTTAAAGCAAAGGAATAGTCTGAGAAAAAAAGAATCTGGTTACTGCTACATCCACTTCTGACAAATTGAGTGGAAAACAAATAAATGCTCATTAAACTACTTTTTAGACAGACAAACATAGTGGCAGATGGACAAAAGACAGTAGAAAAAAGCAAGATCTGCAAACAGAAAAACATACTGCTTCTCAAGGGTTAACAGATATCATAACAGAATTTGGCAACAAGTCAACAGTCTTGTACAACACAAACAGAGCCTACCCACAAGTGCACAGATCTTCTCAAGTGTCCCTATGTAATAAGTGATTTAGATGGCAATTCTAACCAGGTAAGGCTTACAGGAATGCCCTTTGATCCACAGGGAGCACTATAAATGCTCAGCTTACAGCCAGCGGGTCCTTAGCATGTTGCAAAGGCAACACTCCATCCTATACCACCATGCCTTCTACACATGCCCCACTGATTGCTGGACTATTTCTCCTCCTGTCTTTTCACTGGACTTTATCTGTCATTCCTCGTAAGTGTAATTTAACTCACTCTTTTTCATAACTCTGTGCTAGTAACTTGGTAGGGTAAATTCTTTGTTGTCATGAAGTCAGGAAAATAAAGTATTAGTGAACATGGTTTTAAGGTTGAATAACTGTTACAAGATTTCTGAGAAATCTTTGTTTATTCATATCTATTCTTTCCTTTTAGACTGGCAAAAGAACATTGAGATTTTCAGTAACCAAAATCAACTGTATTGCTTTTGATATGTGATATGACAGACACTAGGCCTACATTAACACCATCAAATGTAATGCTCTTGTCGCTCTACCACATCATCACCTCATCCTAGTTGCACAATGTGTCCACAGCGTGTCTTACCAATTACAAATGAGTAGCTATACATAAACTTAAATTCGGAATGGAATGTCCTTAAAGTAATAGCTACAGTATGTTGACCATATTTATATAATGGCTTAAGTAAGGGATAACGAATAACACAGTGTTCATTTATCAGAAAATAATGCACGTTTGAGGTGGTCATATGTGCACTGCGCACTGAGTGACCGTCACACCTTGAAGTGCATTATTTTATACATATATGTATATATATGAATGCTGTGCAGTCCTGCTTATGCCACTGCTTACCATGTCCACATTATGTGAATTCGCTGACAAAACTAAACAGACTTGTTTGTAGAACTATTTCCATCACACATTGACTCATTAATATACCAGTATAAACTGCTTCACCTTATTCCAAATGCAGTGTAGGCTAACAGACATTAAAAAACCCATCTCCATAAGAAGTTACAATGCTGTGTGTTGTTAACGTTGGACAGGTGGCTAAATTGTAAAGCCTGTGTTAACGTGACGCTAACGGAGCCTGTGTTAACGTTTATTTCAGCATCACGAGTTTGGCAAACTGATTTGCAAGTGTAATATGACCAAAAAGTGGTGCTACTTCATAGATGCACAGCGCATATAAGAAATTAACGCATATTCTAAAAAGCTCATCAAAGTAGGAAATTCAAACAAGGAGAGGTATAAATGGGGATGAACCGGTGATTTGGATAATTCTGTGAGGAAATAATAGAAAATTTAACCTGTTCATTCTCAAGCTGAGGAAGAGGACCCCCGCTTCTGGAATGTCAAGGGCAAAGAAGCTTTATTAAGTGCACTGGAGATAAAACCTAATCTGCAGAAGGCCAAGAACCTCATCCTGTTCCTGGGAGACGGTAAGTCATGTCATACCAAAGGCATTTCATTTACAATTTGTAATGAGCCTCAGCCTCCTTAACAGAGGTGAGACTCCAGATATGAAAATAAGTTGCACGAGCAAGATTATGAAATATAATGAAAATTATGACTGAAAAAGCAAAGCCTACATGCTTTGTAATTATGTGAAAATGCATAAAGCCAGATGTTTAATTTACTAATTTCAAAGTAATTAACGAATTTGGTATTAGAGTTGACTTAGCAGCTCCTGATCATTATAAGACCTGTTGTGATCAATATCTCCAACAACACTAAAATATAAAATTGAATGCTGAATCTTAGAAAGGACATCTGATTAATGGAAAACAAAGTGTTCTACTACTAAACTCATTTACATGGTAAATCAGATTGAAGTGTGTAGGTCTGCCAGATAAGCTTACTGAATAATGGGCCTAGATAAATTTGTCTTCCAGTTTCTGTTATAGCTTCATCTAATAATGTCTCAAGCTATAAAAGGTATAAGTACCACATGTAATAGATAATATACACACAATTTCAAAGCAGTCCATGAAGACTGATAACTTGGTAAGTTAATAAGTAACATGGTAATAAGTAGCATGGAATATTCTGGTAGCATATCATTCAATTATTAAAAGTCAACATTACAAAAAAGTTAATGTAAAAAGTTACATAATGTTTACACTCCAGAGACAAGTGGCCTGGAGAGCTGAGACACAAACAAATTAGTTGTAATATAACTTGTTTTATCACTTTTTACAGTCACTACATAAAATCCTGACCATGTCATAAATATGAGAGATGAGATACTTCCCTTGGGTGTGTTTGTGTGTGGGTGTGTGTGCAAGTGCACAGTTTAAGCAACAATGCGATTAATTGTGTGCTGTAAATCTTATCTCTGAGATCTGCTGACAATTAAATTACTAAAATGTTGATAACAGTTCATCAGTTGCTCTCACGTAACACAATGCTCCCCCACCTTTAGTCTTGAGATCGTCAAAATCTGATATAATCACTACTAGTCTGATCAATCCCAAAGGTATGGGAGTTACCACTGTGACAGCAGCAAGGATTCTTAAAGGGCAAATGGCAGGGAAAACTGGAGAGGAAACATCTCTAGCCATGGACACCTTCCCCTATCTGGCTTTGTCCAAGGTACTGATGACATAGGATATGTATCATTTCTAACATTTCTAAGAAGTTTAAACAACAGTGATGTGGTTTAACAGACCATTTCCAGACAGATGTATGAAGTTGAATCTATATACGCATGTCTTTGTGTGTAGACCTACAACGTTGACCAGCAGATGCCTGACAGTGCTGGCACTGCCACTGCCTACCACTGTGGCGTGAAGGCTAACTACGGCACCCTGGGCGTCTCAGCAGCCGTACGTCGTGGCAACTGTACCACGACCAAAGGCAACGAGGTCAAGTCAGTCCTTCACCGTGCCAGAATGGCAGGTACTGCAATAATGAGCACCCACTGGTGGCGCATGTTGTGCTTCCTGAAACCAAAGCTATTTGTTCAAAGCTTTATTTGATTGATGGAGTGACTTGTGCTTTGGTGCAGGAAAGTCGGTGGGCATTGTAACAACCACCCGTGTTCAGCACGCCTCCCCTGCTGCCTCCTACAGCCACTCTGCTGACAGAGGCTGGTACAGTGACCAAGAGCTAAGACAGGATAATGTAGAGGGTGATTGCAAGGACATCGCTTACCAACTGGTGCACAACACTGATATCAATGTAAGGCTTAATGCTTACTCCCTTACACTATACTGTTCAAGAAATTAGCAATGGTTAATTTAAAAAGGCAACATACTATAAAGGTTATTCTCCACAACAACTACCATTAGGTCATCCTGGGAGGGGGTAGGACATACATGCTCCCTCAAGAAACTACTGACCCTGAGTACCCAACCTCCAAAGGAAGTCGCCTCGACAAAACCAATCTTATTGAAGAGTGGCTTAAAAAAAAGCAGGTGCATTCACTATTGAAATGTTAAATATTCTGGGAGTTTACCTAAAAGGGTAATAATGTTTAACACTTTTTTTTCTTTAAAGAATGCAATATATGTGTGGAACAAATCAGAACTGGATGCAGTGGATGAGGAAAAGACTGACTACTTAATAGGTAATTGTTTTTCTACAAGCTACTTTTGAATATGACATCACATCCATCGAGTCAGAATTTTTACTCAAATTTGTTTGAGGCAACAACTTTTCCACTAAGCAAAACTGGAAACAAACAAACAACTGAACAACTACAACATCCGTTTACAAGAGTTACCATTCACAAGTATTCTTTTTCATACGTAGGACTCTTTGAGCCAAAGGAAACACGTTATGAGATTGAACGAAACACAGCCACTGACCCTTCTCTCACAGAAATGGTGGAGAAAGCCATCAAAATCCTGCGAAAGAACCCAAATGGATTCTACCTCTTTGTAGAAGATAAGTTCAAAAATAAAAGTATCACATTGTAAAGAAGCAGGCATTATTTGCAATTCATTTGACATGATGAGATACAAAAAGACAGAGCAAGTGAATAAGTCATCTATATGCATGTAGATAGTAAAGTAAAAATGTACATGGGAATGATTTTGGATATAGAATATGCCACAAGCTGCTGAGTGTGTTCACAACAATGCATGGGGTTCTTCTGATGTAATACTTAGAAGCACTTTTGCTTACTTCAAGGGGGAGAATCGACCACGGTCATCACGGCAGCACAGCCAAGAAGGCACTAACAGAGGCTGTGGAGTTTGACAATGCCATTGCCAGGGCAGCAGAGCTCACCAGTGAGATGGACACCTTGTCAGTGGTCACGGCTGACCATTCCCACGTTTTCTCCTTTGGAGGCTACTCAGAAAGAGGAAATCCTGTTTTAGGTACAGACAACAAGCCTGTGTCTTCTACTTCTCTTAAAGCTTTACACCAGTGATGGCCCAGAGCACTGAGAGATGGGTAGCAATACTCTAGGCCAAGGGCTATTTTCAATGGAAGTTCATTTGTCACAGATAAAATTCAAACCTGCATGATTTGCAATGTAGATGACCACAATCAGTAAGTATAAATACTTAAATTCAGACACCAGATCCATGTGTCTCAAGTCCAGACCACAGAAATAATGTGTGGGATTTATTGAAAAACCAAATGCTCAACATACCACTTTCAGTAATGGCATAGAGTTCTGAAGGGGAGGGTTAAGATGAAGGATTAACATTGGAATGCTATTCCCTTAGATGCACAGCTCATTCGCAAGATTTTTAGTTTCGCACTGTCATTTAGCACAAACACAGTGTGCCATTAATGATGAGTGGTACAAAAAAGTCGTATGAAATCTGACTACATGCATGCATCCTCTTCAGGACTGTCACGTGCACTGGCCGATGACAAGAAGCCATTTACAACAGCTCTGTATGGAAATGGCCCTGGACATCTAATTGCCAATGGCAGTCGGCCACTCATTAATGCTACAATGTCAGGTATGTTCTGATGTTCTGTGGAACTATTTAGATTTTCATAACCCCTTACAAATATGGTTGGTCTTGGCCATATTTGTGTTGATGTTTTAGCTCCATCTGGTGGACACACGTGTTAGTCCTTGATCACCATGCTTTACTTGGCTAACCAGAACTTGAACACCTCCTGACATTATGATATGCTCATAAAAAACTGCGAAAGAGTCTGTTTTGTTTTGCCCACTTCACCCACTTGGACAAATACAATATATCATGTCTAGCATGTATGAAATATCAAGATGGGTATTTTGATCTGTTCTTATCATCAGGTGATAATGACTACATACAGCAATCAGCAGTGCCGCTGGATACTGAAACGCATGGAATAGAGGATGTAGCAATTTTTGCCAAAGGCCCAATGGCCCACCTTTTCCATGGAGTTCAGGAGCAGAGCTACATTGCGCATGCCATGGCCTATGCTGCCTGTATTGAACCATACACCGACTGCCCACGTGAAATAGCCCCTAGCCCAACTTCCACCCCAAACCATGCTGGACCCCTTCAGTGTAATCTCCTAGTCCTCTTGCTGGGCCTACTGCCATCTGTCCTGTATCTATTCTATGTCTGAAACCACACACATGCAGTGGGGTCACTAAACCCAGTCCTCTTTTTCTGCTCTATGACTTTTCTTACTGACTGATTGTGTCCACATGTAATTATTACAATGGGGCACCAATGTGGCCTGGAAAAAAAAAATCAAAAGTTGATTCAGATGTGCCTCATCCTTGCTTCACCAAAAATATGAGTATTTATACCTCACATTGTAGCCTACTTGCCAAGCTTTTGATTCATTTTAGAACTATACATATATATATAAATATGCAATTCCTCTGTGAGGAGACAAAAGAATTTATACCCATTCTATGATTCTAAGGTTCCCCTTTGGGTGCTGTGAAGGATTAGGATTAACTGTGATGTATTGTACACAAACTGTTCCATTAAATTATTTATACAATTAGAAATGGAAAACTGCATTAAAGCAAATGAGACTTTTAAGATTAATTTGTCAATCATCTGCTTATTTGTGTAACACTTTAGGTTAGGGTACACATATTCACCATTAACTGGCAGCTTATTACAATGCATATTAATAATATGCTAGCTATTTGTTAATCATTACAAGTCACTTATTAATACTTTATTCTACATGAGATTATACTGCCTATAGTAGACCATTGACTAGGATTTCTCCAATATAAACTCCTAATTACTGCTTATTCAAAGTCAGTAAGCTAGTTGTTGTATATGAATTATGATCTCAATATGCTTTGCTCAATAAAAGACTTTTAAGGTGGTAGTGCAACAGGAAAAGTTATTCTCAGGAACATTTATTCTCAATCAAAAAGACGTAATTAGGATTTATGCCTTGCAGTTTTGGGTTTTGTTCCTATGAATAGACCATCTTTTTCTAAATATTACTGAGGGAGAATAACTGTTCCTGTTGTACTAATGCCTTACAAGCCCCATACTAACCAAAGCATATTAAGATCATAATTCATATACAACAACTTGGTTACTTACAATGAATAAGCACTAATTAGGAGTTTATATTGGAGAAATGCTATGTTAAAGTTTTACTATGGGTAGAACGGGCTCATGCAGAATATGGTATTAATAAGTGACTTTTAATGACTAAATTAACCAGACCTACAACAATTTTTAATTTGTTAGCGGTCTTAGTGTCAGTGGAATTCACCTGCTGACATTTCACTGAAAGACATTTCGTCACTAACATCACATGGCTGCGTAACTGAAGTACTGTATGGTGTGTAGGACGTTTTCAATTTCATGGCTTACATCAGCAACTAGGAGCAAGAGCTCGTTTTCAAATATGCTTCCCCTCTTTCCAGTGGCTCTATTTCAGATGCGTTAAATATCTGGGGTGTTGACAAAAATCTACTAGGCTACTGACAGTAACACTACATTTTGCAATAATCATTCTGTTCTGTTGTCTACTACGCAAGCGCGCGAACATTTGCCATGCTGAGAGTAAAGCAACATAGCCCAACGAACTAGGCTACATGTGACTTTGACATTAAGCTTATCCTAGCAATTATCTTGAGATAGCATACCATTCTGTTGTCTTCTAATGTTATTTATTTTGTAAGCAAACAACCAACCAACCAAAAATAAGTTTGGGAGTATGGAAGGGAATACCCAATCAACTACCACTTCATCCTTTTCAAGTCTCGCGACATCAGAAGAGCACTCAGAACCGCGCTCTACAAGGGGCGGTAGGGTAGTCAGTCATCTCGCCGTACCGACAAGTTCGGGCAGGGTAGTGTAGTCGTAGTACGTGGTCAAAAAAGCTTAGGGCTGTTTAAGTTTGTAATGCTATCAGAGTTGCCTGAGTGCTACCTCTGGATTAATTACCCATGTTAATTTAAACTCTTAAATTGAGTTGGCATTGAAACTTCATATTTATCAGCTTTACAGCTCAGACTGGGAGCCCTCTCAAGTGGGTTGACGTTAGTAACCGTGGGAATGGCAGCTCCCCGGCCTATTAAAGGTATTTTGAAGAACAAAAACGGTGGGGGAAGTATAAAAAGAGCCCCCGAAGCCCCGGTGGAGAATCCAGAACAGGCGGCGCTAGGAACATTAGAAGACGACCATCAGTAAGTGGTAACGTTAATGTTTTTGGTACCCTTGTTAATTCAAATGTCATGTCAGATAGCTTGCTAACATTAACGTTGGCGGTTGACGTTGTCATGTATTGTAACGTTAGACACAAGTCTTGCAGCAAAACGTAATGGGGCTGAATGATAATAACATAATTGCTCAATTGTCCACTCTACCGTCAGGGTGTTAACGCGATCATTTACCTCTCGTCGTGTACAGTTTGACAGTGTTTAATGTTTGTAACGTTAGCTAGCTGAAAGGGCGAGTAGCGTTTATATTAGCCACGAGTTAGCCTAAAGCTGTCGGGGGCGTTGACATCAACACTCGAATTATCTGAAGCAACATTGTTTGTGCTTTCGGAACAAATACATCAACTAGTGTTTGTAACATTGTCCTTCAAGTTAGCCAGGTAACAGTTTGCATGATGCTCTCAGCACATGTCTCTAGGTTAGCTGACTAACGACTTACGCTAGTTAGCTTGCTAGCATTTCTGAGAAACGTGAACTTGCCTTATTTGTTTTAGAGAACTCCCATATTCATTCAAGTCACACGTGAATTGTGACAGTACTGTTACTCTGTCTTACCTCAATGCATACTAAATTGGTAAATCTTAAAACATAAGGCAACTTATGCACGATTTGTCACAAAGAAAGCAACTGTTAAGTTATGGCATCAACTGGTTAATGACAACCAACTCGCCTATGCTTCTGATATTCTGACAAATGTCTTGCAAGAAGGTAGACTACATGTCTTGTGAAAATGACGTTGGCCTAATCGGAAAGCTTTTTCATTGCCTGTCAAGGGTACCTTGAAGATTTTTCTTACAAGTGAGCTCGTACTAAACGTCGGCTGGTTTCAAAACAATGTAGGTTTGGCTATAGCTCTCAATTCAAGTCGGTCACTATAGAATGTGACACTATATGCATTACGTTGTGTGACGGCGTGAAAGGATGTAACGGGCATCACTTGTTATCAGTAACTTAGGGTTTATATCTGTCATTGGCCTCACTCACAACAACCGTCACAACGCATTTATTTGTTCAAGCATTGCAAGAGCCATGTCAAACGTACGAGGAATGATTCATTTCTCCCCAAGCGCATTCATGTCTAAAAGCAGCCTACATTGATTTCATCTATAGCATAATGGCACTCCCACTGCAGATGGCTGTTGTCTTCCGTCTGAGCCTAGCTTGCCCCTGGCGGAATGTGAATTGTTATTGACATAAGGTTTGTTTTGAAGGACAGTTGAAATCATCTTTCATGAAACTGTCACTTTGGGATTTTGTAGAATTAGGCGAGATAACTGGCATCAGACCAAGTTCATGAAATGCGTAAAATGAATGTTGAGAAACAGTTGCCATGCCTGCCACAGTAATGTGTCCAGAAAACCCTGTCTGCCTACCCCCTGCAAAAATAGGCCACTCAAGAATGACAGTTATAACTGAACTCCAGTCCCCTAGGAGAATGGAAGCTCTGTTGATACCAAAATAGTCTCTGTCAGAGAAAAAGGGGAAAAGGTTTCCTGAAATATTGTATGTGCAGCCAAGCAGCAATTCGAAGAAGGATAGCACGGCTTATTTCTGTGTTTCACGTGTAATTTCCTCATGGCAAACTAGCAATGTTCACTACAAAGTCATATGCACTGGGTTATCTATACACACTTTCACCCCTATTTTGAATTAGTATGTAAGCCTGGCACCATAATGATGACCACTATAACTTTTTGTTTACAAATTGCTTATATAGAATAGTCACTCTCAATTCCTCCATTTTTTTGGTCTTTGGGGGCCCTCATTCACTGAATGAGTTATGAGTAGATGCTGCATGAGCTTCCATGGTGAATGGATGTACTTTCTTCCAGGCCCTCTATTTGTTAAGAGTAATGCACTCTCCTATGCTGAACAGAGATGCTAATTACAGTGTCCCTGAATGCATTTAATTTCACTGTAGATGAGAATAAGAACATTACTCATGCACAGATTTTAAAATTAGCACCAACCACCAGCCAGATGATGAATGAGAGAGACATTCTTTTTATTTAATATTGAATGGTTGGTGAAATTCACAAATTTATCAGTGGCTGGTAGATATTCACATTTTAAAAAGTTAATTTTGACCCCTGCTCATGCGCGTGGTTCTTTCTTCCTTTTTTTGGAATGTTTGCTTTGCTACCATTGCTATTTGTGTTGTGGTACAGGCACAACATTTCCAGCAAGGCAAATAGTCTGAAGAGGGATATCCTGTGCCAATTGTGTTAGCCTGAGTGTAACACAATGTCATTTATTGATTATTTTCCAGGATAGTGCTTGTGCTTGCTTTGTTACATTGTGAACAGGAACTGGGAGTTTAGATATCTATCTACACTTTTTGCATGGTGGTCATGTGAAATTGAAGACGAATACTGTAGTACCGTCTTGTGCTTTATGTTGCATCTAGCCGTCAGTGCGATTTGGACATTCTCCAGTTTGTTACAGCTAATGACGCATTGACTTTGGGAAGAGTACCTGAAAACACAGACCATGGTCTAGTCCTGATTTAATTTCACAGAATCTAATATTGTTAAGATAGACCTATTACTAAACTGATTCACACCAGTTTATTCAGGGAATCTGCTACCAAGGTTTATGATATCATTGTATCTTAATGAATTTGGATGCCTATGGTGTATGTTATGTAGGACATTGTATAGCCTAGGTGCAACATTGCCTGGAATTTACCTTTAAGTTTGGTTTTAAAAGGACACACTGTATTGCGAATCTTCGTACTGCACGGATTAGCTGTTACAAAGATGTATTGCTGCTCATCAGTAGGTATCCTAGTTGCATTGTAGCTGCCGCTACCACTGCCTGATGAGTTGTATAATCATTTTGCCCACACACACATAAAATCAGCACACTCTCTGCCTCCAGCCCTGGACCACACTGTCACATCACAGCACAAACCCTCCCAACATTGTCTGCACTCTCTGACACAGTTACAAGCGCTCTGTCTGACCTCTCTGAGGTTTGCTTTAAAACCCATGGCTGCTGTGGCAGTCTAGTTTGTAAAGGGTCCTGCCTTTGCGATCATATGAGATGAGGAGTGGAAAGGCTTAGGTCTGTGCTAACCAGGAGCCTTGCTGTGAGAAATTGGCAAGGTGTCCAGCATGGAGGCAAGAATGAGTCAAAAAATGTTGGGTTATGTATTGCAGGATTAGTTGTGGTGTTTTGGTATTGCTTGCTGGCACAGGGTAGATCAGGTCTTATTTTGATGATTGGGCATCATCTCAAGTGCTGAGTGTACCAGGGGTGTGGACAGAAATGCTGTATTGGAGGATTACTCCAGCTGCAGTAACTAGATTTACGGTCTGTCACCCTCCCGCTATCAGTCGCATAAACACCCCCCCAGCCTCAGTATTTCCCCCTGCACAGAACATTCCTCTAAAATTGTTGATTTTTGCAAATCTGTGGCCTATATACCTCTGTTTTAATGAGTAGTTGTCACCTGGAAGAGGTTGATAATGATTGCCTGGGTGTGCTTGGGTTACACTGTCATTGATTTGTAGGGGTAGTTTTGCAAGATTTATTTCTTTTAGAAACTTCAAACTGGGACAGTGCCACTGCTAATGACTGAAACTACAGAACTTTCCAGAACACTAATCTATTGCTTGGACCTACAGGAAAAAGTCGCAAAAATGGGATGAGATGAACATCCTCGCCACGTATCACCCAGCTGATAAAGACTATGGCTTGATGAAGATTGACGAGCCCAGCACGCCATACAACCGGTGAGTCAACGTAATGCACCTGCTGGTATACAAAGATGATGATGATCATCATCTTCTAAGTAAAAGGTTGGCATTGTAGAAAGCATTCTTACAGATTTGAGTACATTTGATCATAGATCTCTACTGAGGAGAGAACTGAGTTACTGAGTTTATCAAGGAGAGAAAATAAGAAGAATAGTACGTTTTATGTCAGTTGTCTGTTCTGTGGTGTCGTTCTTGAAGAGCAGTCTGTCACTCCTGGTTAGCTTTATCCAGTTCTCCTTTGTAAACATTGTTCCAGCAAGGTAAGAGGTGGCTAGTTTCCAAAGGAAGCTAAACAGTGCCTACAGTGCTGGTTCAGGGTGGGATTGGGTGGGTTGGGGTTGGGGTGGCGGGGGGTGGCCAACCTCTCCACCCTCCCCCCTGCTGCTGCTCTGGATGAATTTCTGCTGTGTCAACACAGACCAAGGGCATTGCGAGATTCAAGGGAGCAACCTGATCTGTCAGGACGCTCGGCTAGAAAGGTCAGAAGGTGCCTCTGGTTTCCCACCTTATGTGTCCCCAATCAGAAATGATATCCCCCTTCCTTTTCTCTCTGCTTGTTTCCCTCTGCAGGATGCTGGGGGATGAGGATGACGAAGGGGCCCTCAGTGACTCAGATGGCAATGCGGTCACAGTAGATGACCTCGCCAGAAAGTAAGTGCTGAATGCGAGGTTACCTGTCTGTTATGTTTTTGCTTTCTTTTGTTTTTTTTTATGGGTGTGTGGGAACAACTGATTTGATTATCATATCAGAAGATTAGAAGTTATATTTTTCAGTACTCATCAGTCATTCAACTAGAATAAAAACACTAAGCCTTAAGGCTCATATCACTAGTGTGATCCTTTTATCCCAAAACAAAAGATACATTAAGCAATGGCACAGCACGACCAAGAACATTGGTTTTGTGTTTGTGAAGTTATGGTCTGACATCCAGGAGAGATCAGTTTGTCTCACCAATTCCCTTTGCACTGGTTGAGTTACACTGCTGCCTCTGGATACCAGAGCTCTTTACATTCACTTGAGCTCTATTTCGTCACAGAGCCTTTTTGTATATGCATCCAGCTTGATGTTAATGGCAATTCCACACAAAACTGTCATGTCCGTGACACCAACACAATGCTCTTCTTGGTTGTAGATCAAATTTTAAAAATTAAACTTAATCATTTGAATCATAGAAATACCATGGTATTTTGTTGTCATTATGGATGTGACCGTTTGCATGGAATTGCCCTAATACATTTTTAATTTCCCACAATCTTTTATTGTTTGTTTACCCTTTAGCAGCTCTCTCTAGGCTAGTCAACTCCATGCTTGTGCTCAAGTAAAGAAGTAAAGGAACCAAAGCAGTATTTATGTTAGTAATTTGGTACTTATTTATGTTGGTAATTTGGTACTTATTTATGTTGGTAATTTGGTACTTATTTATGTTGGTAATTTGGTACTTATTTGTTGGTAATTTGGTACTTATTTATGTTGGTAATTCTGTTGCTTAAGTAATGTTAACACCAGGCCCTACTTCTCCATACAGCCTCATGAGATAACATTCCAGCATACTGTATATCTTGTACCCATCTTCAAAGCCATGTCTTCTAGACTTCTCCGATGTCCTGGGGAAGACATTTTTTCCAGCGCAGTTGAGTAATCTTGTGTAAGAGAGCCGTGAGATAAGGCCCAGTGTGTGGTGTGAGCACACAGTAACTGATACACTGTTTGTTTACTCATCCCCTTAAGCTGGGAGGTGGCTCTCGGCACGCAGAGGCCGCTGCCGCCACTGAGCTCTGCTAGTCATGGTGGGGTTGGGGGGGTAAGGAGGAGGAGCATATGGTTCAGTGCTGCCCATGCCTCAGATTACATGTCTCTCTCATTCAGTATTTTTGCTGCCGCCTCTCTCTCTCGCGCGCTCTCGCCGGCAGAGCAGATGTTCCAACTTCTGCCCTGAAGACAAAAATTCACTGAGGCAGAAGTCTAGTTCATACACACACACACAGTCCATCACACAGACCCACATATTGAGCAGAGAGGTGCTGTCATGTGTTTTACAAATGGCTGTGTGTATGGCATTCACAAGCCTACATCTTGCAAACAGCTTCTGGTTTGTAGCATCCTGATGGCTGTAGCCAACTGTATTGACTAAATTTCACGTAATTGCTTTGAGATTGATCTGTGGCCACTATTTTATGCCCGGAGAAACCCAGACCTATCGATTGTGCCAATTGGGCACAATTGGGCCGGGGAGGTGCCGTTGTCCTTGAGCAAGATACTGAACCCCAATTTGCTCCCGATGGCAGGTTGGCACCTTGCATGCTTGCAAGTGCTCTGAGTGCTCGTAGGAGTAGAAAAGCGCTATATAAATGCAGTCTATTTACATGTTGTACTACCCCCAGTGCTATGTTAATATGTTGTGAAAAGTCATGAAATTCCTGTTTGAGCTCATTGAAAAGTCATGAGTCCGTGAGTGAGAATGGGTAGATACCCTGTATGTGGATAGTGTATATGCAGTGTGAAGCTGCGTGCTTTGTGGCCTGGAGAGACATGACAGTCCCCACTGCCTGGCTCAGAGAGGCTGACGGCAGGCGTATTTCTGTGGCTCCTCCGACCATTGTTTACTCGCACGCTGAGCGCTCACTATTGTTTATGGTCCAGTTTCAGTAATGGAATGGCTGCTTGCCTATCTTGCTCGGGCCTGCGTTTGGCTGTTTGTCTCTGCATCACACACACACACACACACTTGCTCTATTTCTTTACTCCCTTGCCTTTCCTCTCTGTCTCTTGTTTCTTAACTCTGTTTTTCTGTCCCCTCCATCCCCTCTGTCTCTGTCTGTCTCTTCTGTATATTGTCATCTGTTCTCCTCGTTGCTTCTCTCTCCCTGCCTCCCCACCTCTCCCTCTCTCTACTTTGTTGGGAGGCTCTCCGAGACACTGACCTCTCCCCACGTGTGTTTTTCTGTTTACTACCCGCAGCCCTTTAGATATGCCACAAACACGCAAACAGTTTTACTTGACTGGCTTCAGTAATGATGGTTTTGGCTTCAGGGCTTTTAGAGTTTGGTCAGAACTGAACAGTATGCTGCACAGAAGCCTGCCTTGCCACCAGAATTCCCCTCTTATCTATGATCCCTGTTTAACTGTACGTGTTTGTTAAATGCCAGTATCTACTGCTGTGCTTCCTGCATGAGGTGGCATGAAGTATGATGGAGGGGAAGCATGTGCAAAAGGACGTGTTTGAGGACTTGTTCTTTGTCCGACTGAGCGAATTAAATGAAGCCTGTCCAGAAATATCTGACCTGTTTCTTTCTTTCCCATTTAGACATTTTCTTTTAGCCCGTAGGCTGAGTGTGAGTTTTGTTCAGTGGGTCTCGTGTCACATCTGCTTCTCTCTTTCTTGCTGTCTTTTCTTTCTTTCTTTCCTTCTTTTTCCTGCTTTCTTGTCAGGTTGGCTGAAGCAGAAGGCACAGAGCCTCGCTTCATGAGAAAGGAAGAGGAGGAGGAGGAGAGCAGTGAGGAGGAAGAGGAGGAGCTCACCCCTGAGGAGCAAGGTACATTCAGGGAGCCGTCTCTGCTAGAATGTCTGACAATATAGCCATCCAGCTGTCTTTTCCCCTCTATTTAATGTATCTCTCCGTCATATCTGTCTGTTACATTCACATTTATGCATTTGAGCAGATGCTTTAATCCAAAGCAAATTATATTAAATTATCAATTACATCAGGGCCAGCCTCCTCTAGAGCAACTTGGGGTTAAGTGCCTTGCTCAAAGACACAATGGTGGCAGCTGGGATTCGAACCCACATTTTCCAGGCTACTAGCCAAGTTCCTTAACCAAGCCACCTCCACCCCTTCTATCTTTGACTGGATTAGGCGCTACATATGTCTCATGTGTGTGCATATTTAGTAATGACAGAAACACAATAGTACTGCATTTGTATACATACAGACTATTTCAGTCTGCCATTCCATGTGCATTTTAACCCAGCAGAGAAAGCCTTGCACTGTTGGCTCCTGGCTTTCATGTTTGTGTCAGGCATGGACACACACACACACTTTTGGGTTCATTCATCTGAAGGGATTAATTTTACAGGGTAGTTTGTTCATTAGATTTCACAGATTATATCAAGAGGGTGAGATTATATTGTCTGATCATAGATGTGGAAAGGAGATTCAGGGTAATTGTTACAGTGCTGTCATGTGACTGTGTGTGTGTGTAGGGGGAGTGGGCTCTGAGCTGACCCTGTCCCTGTCCCCCACCATTCCAAGCCACCCATGCAAACTAATGGGCCCGGTCACCCAACCAACAAGCCAGCACTCACGCACACTAATCTATTCTCCGGCTTACCGGTTCCCCATGAATGCACTGCTCCTCTCCCCACTCTCAGCTCAGGGAGAAGGTTGACTTTAACAGTGCAAGGCAAATGGAATGCTATTTTTTGACACTTCTGTATAATAGGTGTGAAGAATTTTTCAATTCTAGAGTGGTGGACCTTTTTAGATTTGTGTGCATATAGTATTCACTTGATCGGCACTCCTGACAGTGTTCCCAGCGAACCATGTGTTTTGGTTATTGCTGCACTGATTAGACTGAATCACCTAAAGTGCTTTTTTAAAGTATCTGTTATTGTAATGGTAAAAAGCCACTATGTCCCTATTTATGTTGGAAAGGAAACAAATCAGAATATGGAATCGCTCTAACAGAGCCTGAGGTCCTATGTGTGAGGTCCTTTAGCTTGTGGTCTTGTGGTTTGGAAATTTGAGGGGGTTTGTGACATTTGCAAGGACCCTTACATGAATGGATTTAGAGCTGCTGCTGGTTAGCATCCAGGCCAATATTTATATGCTTGAGTTATGTTTCTGGAAGTTTCTTGGTTCTGCAGTACTCATTCCCTTGGGGGTGCCTCATCCTCCACCTCAACTCTCTCTGCCTGGGCTTACTGTAGCACAACACACGCTTCATCACGCTCACTGGGACAGGATCATAACTCTGACTGTGCCCTCTCCAGCTCTCTCCCCCTCACCCCCTCTCCCCTTCTCCCCCTGAGTCCATAACTCTGTCTGCCTCTCCCTCTCGCCTCCCTCAGTGGTCTGGACACATCAACTAAATCCCCTCCTGTGTCTGTCTCTCTCTGGCAGAGAAAAAGAAGCAGTTTCAGATGATGAGGAAGATGCATTATAACGAAGGCCTTAACATTAAGCTGGCCAGACAGCTCATCGCCAGTGAGCTGGACGAGGAAGAGGACGAGGATGAGGAGATGCGAGACGACACAGAAACAGAAGACATTAACGTAGACCCACCTCAAGACGGTAAGGAAGTGGGAAAGGAAGGCAGATTGTGTGAGAAGATTGAACCCCTGTCATTTCTTTTCCTACACAAGAAAGATATATGCTGTATATAATCACACAATATGACAGTATTGCTGTGGGCTATGGCACATCAGAATTTCTGTGCAGTCACATTTATTAGTTGTCATCATGGTCTCACAGCCATACAGAATTATGAGTAAACTGTAAAGCCTCTCAACCCCAAAGGAAGATACACCAGAAGGCCAAAAGCAAACACACAGTGTTCTAATCTCACTTTATTAGTTCTGTTATAATTTAGCATTTTTCTCTCCTCACATTGTCTTCCAATCTGCAGAATTTGAGAACAGTGGCAGCACAGAGTAACAGTTAGAACAATTAGGTGCATCTCTGTTTTCCTTACTGTACGTCAGCATGGCTTCAAAATTTCTGAGTGGATCAGACTAAGAACTGATATGTTCCCGTTCACTCTCTGTTGCAGCTGATTCTTTGGATTCCTAGAGGACAACACAGAGAAACTTTGCACCTGGACTCGGCTCATGAACTCTAGGCACGCTGATGCCCCACTGGTCTTGGCTGACACCGTTTCAGGATTCCCCAACCCTTTCCGTTCCTCATGCATACCATGCAAAAAAATGAAAATAAAAGTCTGCCTTTTATGAACTGCGCCATGCAAAGCATATCAACCATCACCCCCTGCTGGACAGTCCAGACTTCTCCCTCTGTTGGCAACCATCTGTCTCTGTGTCATGCTGTGGGATGTGAGCTGAAGAGTTGTGCTTAGACTGTTCTCATCAAATGGTGACAGCCCCCTCCCCCACTCCCCCGCCTTAAACCACTCCACTATCTGTGTGTGAGAACAGGAGTGCTTGCCCAAAGGCATGCCCTCAGCTTTACCACACTTTGCCCAGCCTGATCAGTGGTGGCGTGCCGTGGCTTGGCACTAGGCTTTAATGTGTGCGTGTAATGTTAACACCCCTCTGCCCATACTCACTTTGTGTAACGCTTAAGGATGCTCCACTTGTGGTTCTGGGCATGATATGGTCAACCACTGAATCATACAGCTTTCATTTAGCAAGCCACTTTTGGGTTTCACTGACCTGTCTACTACTCTGAACTAACCTTCACTATCATGATAGATCCATAGGTTGTCCGCTGTTAACATAACTGTGATGTAAAGACACCACAAATGGTATTGAGGCTGCTTCTAGTGGGCAGAAAATGGATGGTATACTGGCCTACCAAAGTGTAATGCACTGGAATCAAAATTTCCTGTTTTAGATTTGAATGGCCTTCTCAGAATGCTTGAGATAAAGTGTGGTCAAGAGAACTTTTTCGTTCCCGAGTACGTTTTCTTTCCCGAGTCCAGCATAATTATCTGTCAGAGTGTGTGGAACGGAACAAATTACGCAACGCTTTCTAGTTTGACTACTACTGATTGGTGGGACTGCATTTGTGGAGTGTTTTGGCTACTGTTGGAGCTCCTGTTCCTGTATCAAAACTGCTCCAGTAGATGGATCAATGCACAAGCAGCACAATTATTTGTCTTATGCTAAAGCTTTTCTGATTAGCTTGTCATAACTCTGAAATAATGCTGCTTTATAGTAATTTATGTAGAGCATCTAAAATATTTTCCCATTTTTAGACTTAAAGTATTTACATACTGTCAGTAGCATCATAGTGTTTCCAGTTCATGACACTTTGAGCTTAATATTGTCATACTTTCACTGGACAACTGATGCATTTGTTTCTTTTTATGCATAAGGCTTCTTACAAAGATTTGATTTGAACACAAAAGAACCCAATATTTGATTAAGAAATGGCCTTGGACAAACATTAACTTGTCCATTATCTAATACACTTATCTAATAACTTGCAGTGTAGATGAAACAAATCTACAGTTAACCTTACCCATGTTTACCTTCAAGGCCATTTTTTCACTCTGTTCATCCTTGTTATTTTTAAGGGTTTTATGTATGTGTTACTCTGCGTTTGTGTACAATCAGATAACAGAAGGGCAGATTAGTGCTGGATTTTCAACGTCCACAATTTAGTCATTTTTCAGAATAAGCATGAAATGGGTGGATTTCATTGTTGGTTGGATCATGAGGTTAAGTTTAAAAAAATTAAACTTCATATTACTGTATGATTTGGGATGAGATGACGGTGAGGATGCTAGTGCTGGTGTGTCAGAACATAACAAGACACTAGAGATGCATGTAGAATGTCTGGTGGTCTTTCCTTTGGGAGAACAACATACATGAGAGCCTGATGGGTACAGTTAAGGCTGCATCAACTCTGAAAAGTGAAGGATCCCCAACCCAATGGATGTACATGTTTGTAAATTAATGTTTCATGGTCTTTTATTTCTGTTCCATTCAGAGCTGTGGTGCCTGTTGTGTACCTCTCGATTTCCGCATTTGCTGTGTTTATTTGACAGATTAGGCATTCAGCGTCTACAGAACATTTTATTTTGTCCTCGTTTTTTATCAGTTTTGCACGTTCACATGAATACGTGTTTTGTCTCACGTTATTAAAATATGTTGATATTAATGTTGTTGGTCTTTTGTGTGAGATGTAGTATTTTGTATTGGACTATTTTGTCTGCTGAAGACCAATTCAGACATCACAGCACAAGGTGGCAGTATACACAAATACAACATTATTTGAAGCCAGTTTCAGCATTTAATTTAATTAATTCTTGAATAGTTCATCATTGACTCATTTACAGAATCTCTGATGGTAGGTATTGTTTCTCTATCATAATTATTGTTAGTAGAGAGAGTGAAAAATAACCTATCCCAATTTGTATTATTGTATTTTTTCCTCCGGCCCCCTGCAACAAAACTCCATGTCAGGTTATCAAACATCAGCATTGACTGGTTCAGTCAAATACCCTAAAGGCCTTGTTAGTGTCCGTGGCATTCCCATGGGACAGTCTGGCACATATTTTGAGAACTACTGAGCATAAACACCCGCACAAAGAAGTACGGCATTGGTAAATCAACGTCACGTCCATGATCACAACAGGCTATTTGGCATGTCGGTCAAACCGAAAGGGGCAGGTACATTGATCCTACAAGAAGGAGGGCATTATTGGATGCTTGGTCGTTGGCTATGTTTATAAGAAAAGTTTTGTCCGTATAACAAATCAAGTATGTATCAAAGTGCAACTCTTTGGCCAATATTGTCTATGACATTGTGCATTTGACTAGATATATATTATAATGTATTGTTGTACGCCTAAAAACTCACGTCAACTAATATGCCTGGGCCAGTGCAACAGATTCCAATTAAATCAGATTATTGGATTGGCTGCAGATTACATCTCGTCTTTTTCCACAACACTTGATTTACAGGGTAACGGAATGGTGTAAGACTGCAATATCAGACGCTCAGATGTAGGCTGTTGGAATCATCATCTATCAGGTAAGACTTTCTTTAATGTGATATTTAATATGATAAAGCCCTGGCTACTTTTGGCACGGTAGGAGAAAGAATTCGGCAACGGTATCAGATGGTGGGTTGTTTAAATGCTCTAAAATGAAATTTTGTGGAGTGACCAAATAGTGACAACTGACATGTAGCCAGCAAATGTTTCCCACAGAACAAAGCTGAAACATTCTAGCAGTTGCCCTCATTGTTAGAGGCTATGTCAACTGGATGTTATGTCGTTGTCGGTCACATCCATTGGTGAACAGTCCGATGGGCTAACATTGGATCACAGATTGCACCTGGAGTGCTTTTAACCCAGTTACACGTGATCAAATCGGGGGGTTAGTGGAGCGGCTCAGAGTTTCATATAGGTCTACATTTTTTGAGCATTCAGACTGGCCATTTACGACTAATTTTATGTAACGGGTGAGACACGACAGCTATATTAAAAGAACAATTTGTGACTTTTGAGGTACACTTTTGTCAGGCAACTAGCCATTCAGGATGCATGCAGTTCTGTATTCTGAACTGGAACATACTGCAGAAATGAAATACAGCCTTTCACAGCACAACACTGCTGTGTTGACTATATTGCCAAATGACATTAGTTAACCACTTAGTTAACCAATTAGTTAGACCACTATGTCCGACAGTTTGTTCCTTGAGACTATGCACTTTGTGTTTGAGACAGGGCTATTGATAAGTCAACTATTATGAAGGGCTTGTGGCCACAGATGGCAAGACAAACTGTTTCTTACAAGCGTGATCATAATACTATTGTTTTTGTTGCAATCAAGCTGAGCTTTCCCATTACTGTCACTGAACTATCAGCCAGAGCTTTCCCATCACTGGAGTATTGCCACAATTTGCCAGCCGACACACTTTAATGATACAGTCTTGGACTACTTTACTTAGCCTGCCATAGATGATGTTAGATAATGTTGCTCATTGAGCTTACCTCTTCATTCTACATTCTACATTCATTTTACTGTACTGTTGTCCTGCATTCTTTTGTAGTGTGGTAGGAAATACATATTCCCTGAAACGTATATCAGGGATATTTCTTCCTTAGTTATGCTGACGTCCCCCATACCTTTACTCTGTGAAATGGCAGAACTCACACAAAACGTTCACCCATCAAGTAACAATTAATAAGATGGTAATGAATAATTAGTCATCAAGTATACAACTAAAAATTCACTTCACTTTATCATTGAAAAAAAAGCAAACTTAACTGTAATTAACTGTAATTTCTAAATGGCCCTACATTTCAGTGATCCTCCTGTGTCAATGTTGTTTGGAAATGTATAGTAATTATTCCACTGATGTTTTCTTAATTACTGCCTTGTTTGTGTTTATAGTGGGGCTGCACCATGTTGGCTGGTGTCATGGAAAGGATCATCTGTTGCCTAACAGGAAGGTCAGCCAACGTTGTTGTTCCAATAGAAACCTCTGAGCCTGTGGATGGCTTTGAGTTTGTGGAGGTGAAGCCTGGCAGGGTAATCCGGGTACGACACATCATCCCTGACCGGCAGGTGGTGGAGAACCATGGTAGTCATGCAGGCAGCATCCCCTGCAAGCGCAAGATCTCTGTCTACCGCAACGGGCAGCTCTACATTGAGAACCTCAGCGATGCAGTGTGTTCAGAGCCACCGAACTGTCAGAACGGGGACCCAGAGCCCAACAGCACAGTGGAGGTGGAGCTGACGGACTGTAACAGCACAGCTCCTGATGACTCCAGGCCCAACCAGGAGGGTGCTGTGGTCCAGCAGCCTCAGGCAGCCCAGCGCAAGCGGCGTAAGCCCAAACGCACTGTGGTGATCGACTGCGAGAGGAAGATCACCAGCTGCAAGGGCACACACGCAGACGTGGTGCTCTTCTTCATCCATGGAGTGGGTGGCTCGCTGGACATCTGGGGCAATCAGCTGGACTTCTTCTCCCACCTGGGTTACGAAGTGGTGGCACCTGACCTGGCCGGGCACGGTGCCAGCTCTGTACCTCAAGTCTCAGCTGCCTACACGTTCTATGCACTGGCAGAAGATGTGAGGGCAATATTCAAGCGATATGCCCGAAAGCGCAATATTCTTGTTGGGCATTCTTATGGGTGAGTATACAGGTGAATATTGGATGACTATGTGTGTTTCTTGGTGAGTTCACAATACTAACATTAAGTCTGTAACCCCCAACTTTACAACTATGTCAGCAGCTTTCTGACAATCTTTACTTAGAAGTATTCTGAAAAGAATTTACAGGTTACATACATGTAACATACAATTGTAAGTCAAATTTAAAATTTACTTCTTGTATAATGATAATGAATAGTTCTAGAAAAATGTGCCAATAAAAAGTCCCTTTATCAATAACAAATGTAAGCCTAACATAGTTCTTACAAAAGCAGGCATCCACAGTACAGTATCAGTCAGAACCTAAATGTGGATAGGAAATGGCACTAATAGAATATAGTTGTGTCAGTTTGTCATAACATAGAATTATAAAATAACATGGGTGACCTGAGGTACCGCTAGACAATTTAAATGTGTCAGTCTGTTAGGCCATGAGTCACTGGCTAGTTTGTGTTGTTGTGTATAGATGTGTGTCCATTGATGCCGTGATCTCAAACATGTTGCCAGTGGTCAAACACTTGTTGCCAGAGCCTATATCTTCATTGATGTGGTCTGGTTCCCAGGCTAATAACACGTAGGGAATGATAAAGAAAGCGACACAGCACTGCAAAATGCATCAAACACATGCTCTGGCTCAGAAGCCAGAACATAAAGCGGAGAAGGACAACAGAGTTTATAAAAAAAATTTGAATTTATTTCAATATTTCAATAATCATTCATGTTAAAATTCTAGGGGTAAAGACAAACAGCACAGAGGAGCATGGTGTCCTCAGGTGCAATGAGAACATGCAAGCCCTCCTTGAGGGCAAGCACATGGCCTTCTTATCCACACCTAGGCCAGGTGTAGACTATTGACGATTTGGCCCAAGCACCACCCAAAGACTGTTGCACTGCTACTGCAAGGCCAATGGGGGTGCAGAGGGGCGTAACAATGATGTTAATTGTCTGTAATGGATTTAATCTGTTTTCAGGCATCCTGTTTCTCTCTATGTTGTGGTTTGTGTCTCATGTATGTTGACATAAAAGTATATTCTGTTTTGATTCAACTGACATATTTCAGCAAGCAGTTGTTTAATTTAGGTGACGCTACTTAAACACATATACTGTATGTTCAAAAATGCAAAGTAGTAATGTTGTAAAAGGATGAGCAAGCAATCTTCCCTGTCCCTGCAGGGTTTCTTTCTGCACTTTCCTGGCCCATGAGTATCCTGAGGATGTCCACAAGATGGTGATGATAAACGGGGGTGGGCCCACTGCTCTGGAGCCCAGCATCTGTTCAATCTTCAACCTCCCAGCCATTGTGCTGCACTGTCTATCACCATGCCTATCCTGGAGCTTTCTCAAGTAAGAGGCCCTTCCATTCACCAACTCTGAGCAATGTGACTAAGCCTGTTTTCATTAGGTCAGATTACTTTATTGATGAATTACTGAATGAATGCAACATCTGTGCTTGTTCCTGTATTTCAACATCTGTTTGCACTCCAGTTCTTAGTGTGTACATATATCATGAAACAATAGCGTTGTTATAGCCTGGTAATAAAACCAGACCCTCCTGCTACATTTTCATTTCGTACAGAGGATTTGGACATTCAGTAGTGAGATTTGATTGCTTGCTTGAGGTGAGATTAGATTGATTGGATCAGCAGCTGACTGATATCTTGCCTTGACTAATAGCATTCTAGCTCTGCATTCACAACGCTCCCTCTGTTCGCTCATTGGACAGGTTAAAAATGCCTCCTGAGACAACAAGCTCAATGAGATCAAATCCAGACTAGACTGTAGGGAGATTATAATCAAGTGGAAGTGCTAGAAGAGCATAGCCAGGCTAGTGATGTGAAAGAAATAATGTGACATATTTTAAGAGAAGGAGGAGGGAGCACTTGGTGACCTCGAACTACAGGGCTAGATTGATTCATGTTGGATTTCTCCTTTAAGGCCATATGTATGATCATTATGTTTCCTCGTAGAGCTGGATTCGCTCATCAAACAGCAAAAGAGAAACAGCTCTTGAAAGAGAGCAATGCCTTCAATGTGTCCTCCTTTGTGCTGCGGGCCATGATGAGCGGGCAGTACTGGCCAGAGGGAGATGAGGTGTACCACGCCGAAATCACTGTCCCAACACTGCTGGTGCACGGCATGTACGACAAGTTTGTGCCAGTGGAGGAAGACCAACGTATGGCAGAGGTATGGCATCACCACAAGTCAGTGCTTTAGATTTTACAGCATGAGATCCATTACAAGTTGCTGTTGAACAAGATGGAAAATGGCATCTTTGAAGTGCCATTATATTAATACCGTCAAATGTTTCAAGCCATTAGCAATGTTTTTTACCCCCGTTCTTGAGATGTTTTTCTGTATCACTATATCTTATTACAGATTCTCATCCTGGCCTTCCTCAAAATCATCAACGAGGGCAGTCACATGGTGATGATGGAGTGCCCCGACACCGTCAACACTCTCCTGCACGAGTTCTTCCTCTGGCAGCCAAACGCGCCTAGAAAACCCAAACAAGAAGCGAAGCCGCTGCCTGACAACACGTCTGTTAGCAATGGGGACACTAAGCCATCAGCAGAGACAAAGTCCAAAACCAAGAACAAATAAGCTCTTTTTTGTAGAGGAGATTCAAAGGCTTGCTGGAGAGCCGTGCCAAGTGTCCTCATACAGGGGTACACGTTCCTTCCAGAAGAGCTTAACGAAGGAGTGGGTCAAACCAAAATAGTCCCATCCTCCTTTTTGTACTAAAGCAAACAAACCAAGGGAAGCACTCATGATATAGAGACACAGGGAAGACTGTGATGGCCCAGTGCTCCTCTCTGATGATTGTTTTCTCAAGCTGTTTGGTGTAGAGGAAGGATGACAGCAAGTCTAAGAGAGTGTGTCAATACTGTAAGAACAGCACTGACACAGGTACAGTTGACCGATAGGACTCGGACGTCACTGAAGCTGGCAGTGCAGCATGGGCAGCAGCCAAAAGGGGCACCTTACAGGGTTCATGACTGGATGCCTGGCAGCACAACGCCAGCAGACACCACTCAGTGTATAGTAAATAAGAGAAGGCTGAGTGAAAATCAAAGGCTGTTTTGGAATAGCTAATGAGGAGGATTAGCATAGAAATGTATGGATGAAAGATATTGCTCACTACTGTTACTACTACAAGAAAGTAGACGGTTCTAGTCATTCTTTCGTGCTCTTCAGGTAAGGGCTAATGGTCTTAAGGTGATACTTTTGCTGGATATTAACTCCTTTACTCTGAGTTCAGGAGTTCTGGGTATTCTCAGAGAGTCCTCAGAGTTGAAACTGTTGGAGACTGACAAGGGGTTGAACACTGACTGTGACTACTTCAACACAGGTTGCATTACTGTGCTACTATGGATTTATGGGTCATGTGAAAATATTCTGTCTTCTCCTTGAAAAAATTATACAGGGAATTACTAAATGATCAACAATGTCTGTATTATTACTAAAATGCAGAATCACAGCATGCATTTTGATCAAAATGCCTTATTCTTAATTTTGTAAAAGAAAATGATACTGACATTATTCATGGGCCGGGTACATTTCTCTCTAACAGAGAGTATATTGAACATATTATGAACAAATTAGATTGTAAATCATGATCTCTATTGTATTGGGGACATAAAGCTATTTTGTTCTCCATGAGTTTATCAAGACAAACACTGCTGGCAGTATTTTTTGTTTTGTTTTGTTTTGAAAAAACTTGTAGCACAGAACTGTGCAAACTATGCAACATTAACACTTTGTTTTTCTGTTGTTTGGACTGGTTAGACAAAGTTTTGAAGAACACACTGCACACACACTTCGAACTCTGTGACTTATTGCTGCTGTTTCATATTGTTGAACACTAACAGTCATTTAGGCTTGCGGATTACGAAATGCTTTCACACAAAACCCTGAAATCAGCAAATGTAACTTTGCAGGTGAACAAACTGTCTCCAGCAACTAAAACAAATCCAACTGTAACTATACTGTATTCTCAGAGGGTCCTGATTCTATTGGGTTTAACTGGTGAGGAATACAAATTTCACCAACTCTACTAAGGATTGGGAACAGTGTTGTCAGTTATGGTTGATTGTGTGGCTCCTGTCACTGGCTAAACAAGACAAAACATATCTGTGAAACCATTTTTGCAATGCCTAAAATATTACTAGCAGTTTTTATTTTTTCCAGAAATAAAAAATTAAGACTTAATAAAATAAAATAAAAAAGCACTAAGATTTCCTTTATATATAAAACATAAATCACAAAGCTACTCATAAAAAGAAAAACATGTGATGTGACGTGAGACATTTTCTAAGGTGATCTGAACCCATCCTCCTTGTGCATCACAAGTGTGAATGAAATGAGTTCATCCCCCTTCCATTTTGAAAAAGCTCTACTGACAACGTCCCTTCATACTAACAAGTGAATTGAATTGAATTTAATGCTAACTTTAAACCATGTGAATTAAATTCAATTAAATGCTAACTTTAAACCACGTGCTCTAAAAATGTGCATGTTTTACACAATGGAACAATCTGTTAAACTGACAAGAACGTATTCTAATGATTCGATTAAAAAACATAAAGGACTATCTATATACACACCAATCTCTGTTTATCTCTTACCTAGATTGGTCTGGTATTTTACTAACGACTAGTCATCCCACTTTCAGTGTCTAACTTTGGAGCATGATGCTGTGTGAATCCATTTGGTCTTCTCAAAGGCCAAATTCTCCCAAGAAAGAGCCTTACAATCAAGATCTCATGCTGTACCTTTCTCGCAAGTTGCACAGTACAGTTCTAATATGTTTCATTTCTAGACTGACTTGTGATGATGAATGAAGCATTGCAGTATAGCCCTGGACCAGCAGAGCAATGTTCCCTGAACTTCTGACATCAACTGTAACTTCTTCATCCGTCCAAAATATGCCTCAGTGTCTTCCGACAAGCTACTAGTGACACCTTGTGTTCAGACTTCAGAACACTCCTCTATCAAAAGTCTGGATGAACTTTTGAGATGATTGCTGGTGTGATTAAAATGTTGTTCCTCCAAACTCCCAAGAAGCAGAATTTACGTAGGACTGGATTGTTTTGTTTGGATGTTCATCTTCTCTGATATGACATGTCCAGTGTTGCCATCACCTGTACTTAGTGGTCAGTCCTGTTTTTTCACGTAAGTTACTTCGTCTTCTTAAAAAAAAAAAAAAAAAAAAAAACAATACATCTTAAGTATTCATCTGAGATTTGTGTACTGCAGTTCTTGCAGTTCTATGCTCCTGTGATACAGTGCCCCCATACCTGCTGCCTCCTCCGGATGTTCAGTGGCCTGCCCTGATGTCTGCTGGTCTCAGCTGTCGCTCCCCTTCGGCCAGAAAGATCTGCATTGCCCGGTAGAGCAGATGCACTCCCAGCTCCCGCTTGCGCTTTGCCGTCCAGGTGGACACCACCCCATAATAGTCTCCCCGCTTCTGATTGGTCAGCATCTTCACACCTGATTTATACATCAGTGTAGAAGGAAATCAGGAATGAGTTGGCACCAGACTGATACTACCTGAGCGATAATAACCTGCTAGAAGAGACTGACCTCTGAATGACTGTAATGCTAGAAATTGAGTTCAGCATACTTAAATAAAAACTGTATAACAAGTGCAGGGAATATTAAAGATTACTATAGATTACTATATACAAAAAAATTGAGTTAGTGATGCAGTGTACCCACCAATTGCATCCACCATGCATGCCTCCCGAGTGTATGCTTCCACTGGGATTACATTTTGGAAGCAGTGCAGAGATATCACACCATGTTCAGCATTCCACACGTCCAGAATATGCTTAACCTTTGAGCAAAGTTTCTGAAGAAGAAAAATAGATGTTCAGACATGCATTTCAACAGCTGTTCAGCTTTCAGATCAAACATACAATATTTTTATAAAAAAATGGCAGCTTGCCTTAGACGTCTTATCTCCCTTGTAGTACTCTAATGCCTCATACATATGACTATATGGGCGAGAGCGCTTGCCCTTGCCAACATAGAAGATGGCACTGACAAAGGTCTGAAAACACTCCTTATGCGACATCATTTGACTTCGAAAGGGTAGGTTATTTGTTACTCTGAGGAGATAAACACATTAAGATTAACACTAATAAATATGCATCTAAGAAATATTTAGTTCAAAAAGGGCATGCCAGATGTAGATCAGAAAATACCAACACAGGCCCTACCTGGGATCAAGGAGCAAGTAATTGAAGCTGGACTTTATGACACCTTCACGCCATTTCTTGTTCTGGTCAGGTTGGTCAAATTGTTTGCAGAGGACATATTCATCGTCTTTGGAGTCGGGTAAAATAAATGTGTGCATAGCCCTTCTCAGCTCAGGACTATAGTCTATATTAGGCCAAGGAAAAAAAGTTTAGTTATTGCACTTAACACAAAAATAATCACAAGGCATGTCCATTCTCATTTTAAGGTAGCAAAGAGAACTCATGAATATGCTTACCAGTGTTGCACTGGACGGATTGTGTTTGACTAGAGGTTTCTTGCTGGAGGCGGTGGAGTCGCTCCATGTACACAGGACGGGTCTGGTTTGTTATAGGACCGGGGGCGTCTCCCAGCTCCACCAGCTTCTTCCGGAGCTCCTTGTCGGTCAAACCTTTGAATTCCCTGAGCGAATAGTCAGGCTCAGGCTCAACATTCTCTTTCCCTTTTCTTGGGCTCTTTTTGAAGGAGCGCCAGTCATAGAGCACCGTCTCGTCACTAGTGGTGCTGCTGACGTTGGAGCTGTTGGCTGTGGGAGGCACATGGGTCTCAATCAGCTCGTGGCCGCCCTCTATGTCTGTGTAGAGGTACTCCACAGGCTCGTCCACATCCACTAGATGAGGACGTCCCCCCGGGGTGTACGACAGGTTGGCCAGTGACTGGGGCCTGCAGTGGCCAGACAAGCGACTCATGCTATACCGAGGCGTGCACCCAGTGCCAGGGGTGTCGGGAGGCTCTTTCCGTGGCGTGTCAACACTGGCCAGAGATGAAGTCTGAGACTCCACATCTGTGATCCATGAGTCCTCCACGCTCTCTTTGTTACTCTCCTGAGACGCCATCTGTGATGTGGCAAGACTCCTTTTCCTCCAATCAGACCCTTTATTACTGGAGCTGGAGAGATCATCAGTGATAAACTCATCAGCACTGGATACCTCCTCCCTTCCAAGACCCAATTTATCTTTTCCAACCGGCAGTGTATTGCCCTTGGTGATTCCAAACAAGTCTGTGAATTTCTCACAGGTTTTTTTCTCTAGAATAACAGTATCGGCCATACTGTCTGAAAGAATTACTGTATCTGCTTGGCTAAGTCCATCACATGACGCAGAATACTGATCAGCCCTCAAAGTCTCTGCTTGACTCTGGGAATAGACAGAGTTTAAGGTCCCACCACACCTGCCACCTGAGTAGGGTGAGGCGTGATAACCATCACCTGCCTCGTGCCTCAGGTCTCCTGGACTGTCCCGTGATCTCGTTGTGCGGCGCATGCGTGTGGGGGTTGGCAAGGTCACTTCAAAAAGAGAAGAGGATGACAGCGAGGAGGAACTCTGGCTGACTCGGGTTCGCTGCGAACAGCGGCTTAACCGCGAGCGTGTCCTGCCAGTCACAAAAGGACTCACCACAACATCACAGTCTACACTTGAGCATTCCTTTCCTCTTGCCGAAAATACCTCACAGTTGGAGAAATTCCTGTCACACGAGAGATTCCTCATCATCTCTGTGACCTCTGCCACTGGGGTGGCCTTCTCCCATGCAAACTGCTGTGATTCTGTTTCTGTCTTTACCACACTCGATTCAGCTTGCCCATTACTGGGTGTCTGTGGTTGAAAACAATCTGCATCATAATGTGGAGTCTCCCTCTTACGCTGTGGTTCTCTAGGAGCACATACTAAGTTGCACTGGCCTTCCTCAGTACTTCTGTGGACATGCTCTACTGGGGATGCCTCCTTCTTAAAAAAGGAGATCCCAATAGCACTTTTGTATTCTTCACTGTCACAGCTACTGTACTTACTGCTCTCACTGTTGCTGCTCCCTGAAGTGGATGGAGGCTGGCCTTCATTCTTCTGATCACTGCCACTGTCAGTAAACACTTCGTCTTCATTGTCCTGTTCAGTTGGCCAACAACCCAGAACAGTCTTCTCAAAGTCCTCCTCTACATTGACGTCATCACGAGAAAACACAAAGACATGATCAGGGGACGTGACATCAATGCCCTGATGATGCAACACAGTAGCCATTCGTTCAGCATCAAAGAATTCAGAGTAGTCTGTAAAGTCGACAGTGGAATCTGAAGTAATTTCTGAACTCTCCTGTGTAGGGTGTTGTCTTGGTGATTCAGTATCATAAACAGGAAAGTACTCATCCACGTCTCTGAAGCTGACACTTTTGCGGCTGGCACGTCTGGAATACACAGTGGACAGACATGGCAGAGGCGGGGCATCGGAGTACCTATAATTAGTGCACTCATACTGCAATCCCCTGCCGTCAGAAAGCGCTACATCTTCCTGAAGAGATGGCAGGCCCGGCACAGACATGCGAGTGCTGGAGAGGGCTGGCTGAGGCTCAAAATCCCACACCGAATCTCGAGTACCGTGAAGACTGGAGAGCTCCAGACGGTTACGCCCTCGCCAGCTGGGCCTTTCACTGACTACTGACAGGTTGAGAGATGAGGACCTGCGCGTGCTGCTTAACGGCTCATCTCCAAAGTCACTCAACATTGACATTCCATGAGAAGCCATGCTGTCCTCATCTATGGCTGAACAGTAGGAGTGGTTTCTACCCGCCTGGCCTGAGTAAACAGCTGAAAAGAAACAAAAACAACAACAACAAAAAAGCACAATTGAAAAGCATAATTGAAAATTACACTTCTATATGGGGTCTATAGAGAAATGCATATGGGATCATTTTAGTATATGGTTGTTTTTTATACACAATAAATTATTGACAGTAAGGAGAAATATCTTACAATACTGGAACTTGGGAAACTCCTCAGCATCAGCTTGCACTGCCTGAGACTCATGTTCAGACAGTAGCAAAGCACATCGGCGGTTGTCCTGTTGTTCAGCCAGTTCTCCAGCTTTGTTGCCTTCCTAAAATATCAAACCAGAAAACAATGCATATATAATAACTTAAATTCTCCCAGTCCTTTGTACAATGCCCTATGTTTCTTTCCATGAAAATTGTTGATTATTCATGTTAAGAAACAAAATCTTACCTTGTCTTTAAGATTTGGATTGCCACCATTTTTTAAGAGCAACTTGAGATTTTGGTAACATCCCCATAGGGCAGCAATATGAAGGGGAGTGAGTCCTTCAGATGACCTGCAGAAAGACATTTTCCCATTGTTGGGTGGCTCATTTGCACAAAAATACCAAATACCAAAGAACCTGAAAAGTATAAAAACCCTAAAAGATATTTTAAAACCTGAAAAAATATATTTTTACTTTGAAACAAGGTGGCACTGACTAAAGCAAAGAAATTGGTAAAGGCAAAGCATAAACCTGTAAATCATCATCTCCAAAACCAAGCAGCACCTAACCTTAGATTGGGGTCAGCACCATGTTGTAAAATAAGCTTCAGGCAGCGGATTCCCTTCTCGGACTCTTTACCTACAGATAAATGTACGGCAGCAACACCCTTTTCAGTAACCATGTTTGGGTTGGCTCCTTGGGATAACAGTGATTGCACAGACCTGTCAAAAGAACATTCGTGTTTCAGTTCATTATCTCACAAATTCAGCAAGAACTCAAAGGATGACTGTCTTCTTGACTGGCGCATGCTGTTACTAATAGATGTTCGATCGGCAACAACATAGTAGGCACAAAGCAGGGCTACAATATTGATGGCTGGGAGGAAGTTAACTTCGATAGAAGTGTTATTTTCAAAAAGAATATCACCTTGGATCTTCATTGTTCACCGCTTTGCATAGCTGTGATGCCAAGCTGTTGGTGTCAGAAAGCATGACTTATCAATGAGAGGAAAATGTCCACAATTGTGAAGGCAAGCATTTAGCAAAGCGCTAAAGTTGTATGGCTCGATGGGCCTGCTATCTTGCAATCCAATTCGGTTTTCAAGCATTCAGACCGCACAACATGGTGTTTTTATAATAATGTATCCCTTTGTCCCAAAACTGCATTTATACATCATATTAACTTCTTCAAGTTAAATAACAAGACCATAAGCTAACAATGCATGGCTAACCCACCCTTCTTCGATGTTAAAATTCCCTCCTTGTTTTTGAATCCGCCTCTTTTCGCTCCCGGCTACCCGAGATGCTGATTGGTTCATTTCAAGTCCCCATTCACCCAATGAATAACATTTTTTGCTTTGTCACAGAAATATGACAACGGTAGATAAAAAGTAAATTTAAAATGGTCTCATCTGAAACATAAAAATAAAGTCACTGGCCCCACTGAGCTTAAATACATCAATAAGTCCCATTACATGCCACTACATGCGTCTGGCATAAGCGTACCCCATAAGCGTACACTGCCCATCAAACGTAAGGTAATAAAAGTCAAAAATATGCTTTTGCTCCCAGCCATGTTCAAACACAAGGACCCAAGATAAATTCTGCAGATATTTTTGTAGCGAAGCCATGAATAGTAACAGAAAGAAAAAATAACATATACTCTGATATATTGGTATTGGTGGTTATATATTGTTCACTACAAATGTGACACTAAGACGTAACATAAATTTCACCTTCTTTATAGACTGGTAACAGCATTGGCAGCTATACAGCTTTTTTAATAATTAAAAAACAAACAAAAAAACAAACACAGACAACCACATTGTGGAAAACATTTATTGTATTGTATACAAAAATTCGAATGAATGTAATAGATCAATTAAGAAAGACACGTTTGGCATGCGCCCTCCCAAAATTCGACCCATACAAGTTCTCTTACGATGATAAAGCCCCTTCATCTATGCAACACATCAATCAGTAAAAATTTAAATATGGCTCACAACTAGACAGTGAATCACATTGTTGCACTTCAAGAGTGCACCACTCACCACACTGGGTAGCTAGGAAAATAATTCTTAAAATATGCTCTGCTTAAAACATTTTTCCATATTAAAACTATTCATTTGTAAGCTTTCTGCGTCACATTTGTAAGTCACATTATTAAAACCTGAAGAACAGCTGAGGACAGTGTATGTAGACTTGATACCTAAATCATAACTGTAGTTGGTCCAGGGATCACCTTTTAGAAGCAACTCAACCAACAAGTGTCATACTGAAGGGACAAATACGTACTGGTGATGGTTTTCATTGATCAATTTCAAAATGGGCCTTCAACAATGGCCTTCTTGCTTAAAAATAATTTAATTACTGTAAGTTACTTTACCATCATTAGAGAACTTTTTAAAAAGATAGATGTAAACAATGATTAAAATAACCAAATACAAAAAAATTAAAATAAAATGCAAAGCACTGCAACAATAAGCACTGAAAAATTGTTTCTCAGACCTCAAAGACTCAAAAATGGCAAATACATCCATTATTTTTTTTATAGGGAGTTTTACCAATTGTTTCCAAAATCAAATGTTCAAATGTCACAGACACCAAAAGCATCTTTCGAACAACGCTCTACTCGTTTTTTTAATCAGCACCCCAAACTTAACACATCTACTACCAAAAGCCAAATTTGTGCAAGTAAATGTAACTTGTCATTTCCAGCTGCCTTTTAAAAACACATACTACATTTCACAGAGCTATCAGACAAGTACTATTATTACATGTGCTCAGTGAAGGCATAGGAAGTTGAGTGGCATTTCTGCTTGCAGACTTTCATATTTTTTTAAAATCTTAACAAGATGTACTTTATCTGAGAAACTATTTTTGCATTTTAAAATAAACATACACATGATTAGGTATTATTACTGATAGTGTAACGACATCAGATGTCAACTGGGTGGAAACTGATTCAATCAATTTCAGCTATTTCATTTGTACATCTGTATCTCTCATTGCTCATTGTTTGCAAACAATGATCACTTTCATTTATAAGGCAGATATTCAGCACTACATTTGAAAATATCCCTGATCATACATACAATCAGTTCAACAAAATTAATACACAACTGCTTCACATACCATTTTTCTTTGGTGCAACAATAAATACCATTGCAATGTTAATTGTTTATAAAATCACAAAGTAAATTACCACTAATGAGCAATTTACTTTTGTGGACTGGATACAGAATCTCTACACCTATGGCATATTGTCTTGGATATAGAATACAAATAATTTGTATCTTAATAAGAAATGTTTGGCCAATGGATCTGTTTTAGAGTACCAATTTCATTCAATTTCCACCCGTTCATCTGACCAACGAAGCCAATATATCTATATATAAAAGAAAAAGCATCAATGCATCAGCTGTCAGTTACAATCTACTGTACAATATATGATAAAGAGGTTGAGTTCCTCTCTGAGCCATACAAAGACTTAACAAAATATCTCTTGGCTGTTCACGACTTGCATAACCATTGATTATTACAACTACAATTTCTCATTTGTTTGTAATGATTAGATTTTAGCATTCTTAGTGATAGACTTGAGAATGCATTCACTATAAACTTGGTTGGGGGAAGAAAAATCTAAGTTTAAAATGACCTAGGAGTGTTTGACAATATCTTAGCAACAATGCACTAATAAAAGGCCCATCACAACTGGAATAGTTCAACTCCTAACACCTGAATGTGAACTGCTTCAAAAAGTACTGAATGGAAGGTGTCCCCATTATCACTCACTTTGATATAATGCCTGCAACTGTTCAAGATAACCTGGAATTGAGGTCTGTATACAAATGAGAAAAAAAACTAATCAAGTCAAGAGTATTTGGGATTGATCAAGACTCTAGGACTTATGTATAAAAATAGTGGCTCTACAGAATAAAAGGACTGTAAGAGGGAAAACTGGGCTGAGGTCTCTTTCTTCACATGACTGCACATTCCCTGGACTGCCTCTTTGGATCTCCCTAAAACAAAGCAAATGAAGTTTAGGTTTTAGTACAGCGGACTGCCCACCTGCTTCAGTTAGAACTCTTTTCAGCAAATTACAAACAACTTACCTGCTGGTACAAAACATCTTCTTCCTCAAAGTCTCCATTTTCTTCTTCTCCATTCTCCACCTCCTCTGTGGTTTTTGTGACCGTCCTCTTGGCAACATCCTAGAATTAAAATAAAAAGAAACATCATCCTTTTAAGGTTCTGTTTCTCAAGATTCCATCATTCTATTCAGTGCCATTTTCACATCCATTATGGTGACCATACCTCTCCATCCGAGTTGACTAGAGTGGTGAGAACTTCATCTCCAGTGCCCCAACTCTGGGACTTCCACAGGAGGTTGCTGGGGGGGTTGTGTGCCACCCCTGCGTCAGCACTCCAAACCTGCCAAGAACAAGGGGGGGGAGACAAAAAACAGTAATGTAACACAGTAATGTAACTTCACTTCAACATTAGGCATTATTAAATACAATACTTTTAAAAAAAGAAATTAAATTAAATTCCTTGAACATTGACATTTGACATCAATGCATGATTTATGCATAAAAGCACACCATACACCTCAAACTTGAATAATGCAAAATCATGAAGCTGAGCTGCAAGGACTACATTCTTACCGTCACAGTTTGGCCAGCCTTGAGGACATACTTAGGGCTAAACTTGTAGGCAATCTCCTCCTCACCGCCAATTTGCCTTTTCAACCTCCAGCTACCGAGGGACTGATCCTAGAACATGTATGAAAGGTATTAACATAAAGCCAGCAGCAAAAGGACTCATGGTAACAGACAACCAGATAGGTAATCCCAGAACCCATGGAAAATTCTGCTTAACTGGGAATCCAGCCCACATGTATACCTCATCAGAGTTATTCTTAAGGGTGACAGACTTTCCCTCCATGTCCATTTCCTCAATTGTGATGCTTCCAGTGGCCTCAGCCTCCTGGTTGATGTGAATTTTGGGGACGCTGACAATTACAGACTCCTCCATCTCCACACGCTTCCTCTTTGTCCGTGAGGAGCGAGAGGAGCTGCTGCTGCCTGTTGCACGGGAGACGGTCACCTTGGAGGATGGACTAGGAGACAGCTTGAGTCTGGAGGGAGGGGAACAAAAACAGATTTGTAAAGTTCAATTCCACAGTAAATAGGTACATATCTGTGTCACAGAAAAGAGACTAGCCTGCTCTTGACACCCATCATCTCATGTGCAGTGTAGCTCTGGCTGCAAAATGTTACCCTTAATTACCTTGTCAATTTAATGCAAATGACTTCCTAAGTAGGATCACCACATAAGGCTCCACCCTTGCAGTACAGTTCATGGACTCAACCACTTCATCATTCTGGAATCTCTCTCTGGAAAGTCTATTAAATTTCAGCACCCTCTAAACCAAAAGTTCTGACAGATACCCAACAGATGTACAATATTTTACATATTCATCTGAATGGCCAACAGCATGACTGCTATTTATATACTGCTTATATATTACTAGCCACACATACATGACCGATTAACACATCTGGAAGATAAATTCCTGTTTAATGTGGATGTGGATAGGAATGTGCCTTTGGGTGTTCCAGAGAATCAAAACTCTTACAAACATACCTGCTTTACGAGATCAACAGGAATATGTAGCATCGTCACTCCCACAATCCTAACTGAGATAAGATCACTGAAACTTCCAATCTCACCTATGTATTCCAGTCAGCTGTATAAAAGATCAAAGCGGCCCCAAACAAGCTATGCTATGGCCCACTAATCAACTCCCGTTCAGCTAGTTCCAGTGCAATGCTACATACTGACCTGTCCTCCTCGCCCTCCAAAAGCTTGCGGTAGGCGTTGATTTCCATGTCCAAAGCCAGTTTGACATCCAGCAGCTCCTGGTACTCATTGAGCTGCTGCTGCATGCAGTCACGCATCTCAGCCATCTCGCGCTCCTTGGCATCCATTTGTCTGCGGTGCTTGTCTCGGTCACTGGCCAGCAGGTCCTCCAGCTCTCGGACCCGATCCTCTGCAGCTGCTGCCTAAATCAGCCAAATACCAAGCACATCAATCTGACTGGTTTTCTAAGAAAAAAATACCACTCCATCTACATTTGTCGTAAAATAAGTCATTTAAACTGCCAACTGCACATAGTCTGACAAAATCAGACTTAAGACGCCTGAGGGCTCCACAAGGTGTATCAATGCAGTTTACTTTAAACATCATTCAACCACAAAGCCAGCTGTCATCTTACATTCAATGACATCAGCACACATATTAAGTAAGGGATAACACTGCAAGGCGGTCATTATTGTGGAATAACTCCTGATGCCTGCGGAGGGTTCTTGAATCACTCTGAAGGGAGTTATTCCATGATAATGACCACCTCGCAGAGTGTCATCCCACTTATTATATAGCTACCTATTGAAGATATCAATAACATGACCAAACATTGCACCAACATTGTTTATCACTGCTTTTATAGTCACTTTGATGATTACGATAATAGCTTGCGCAATAAAAAAAAGTAGTCCGTTAACTGAGCTGACTGGTTATGGCAATGTTCTGTTTCACTTTCCTTAACAGTGGTCTGTTATACTTAGCCAGTGGAGCATTCTACAGCATTATAAAGAGCTTTGTAATAACGTGATGAGAATTTACCATATTGTGAACCATTTATCACAATATGGAATTACTGCAGTATATTAGTAACAATACAATATGGCCCATCCCTGTGTTTTACATACCCATTTTAGTACATACACACAAAACAAGATACCTGCTTCTGCAAGGCAGACAGCTGATAGGCCAGGCTCTCAATCCGCATACGAGCTTCCTGAGCCTCTTCTCTGGCTGCACTCATGGCCTTGTCATTCATGTCAGATGAAACCTTTGCATTATCCAGCTGCAACAGATAAACACAAGTCAGTGTACACAGAAAGCTCTCTCTCATCAAGGGCCATTTCAGACTGTTGAATCACAAATGACAGATTTTAAAATAAATCATTCAATGTTATATACACACACCCCAATTCATCTGAAGGAAATATTTATACATTTACATTAATGTCCTACCTTGGCCTTGAAAGTAAGTTCAAGTTCATCTTTGTAGATCTGCATTTGTTCCTCATGCTGCTTGCGCAAGTCCTGCAGAGCCTGAGCCAGCTTGGATTCGTAATCTGGCTGAACTCCGCTGTCCACCTCCACTGTGCGCTTCTCACGGCGCCGTCTAGTCTCTCGCACCTCCTGCATAACACCACATTAAGACATTAGCAACATGTGTCCATATGCTCAACATACACAATACGGTTATTGCACCATCCAAAGATAAGAACACAGGGACTTTAACAAATGAACAGCCAATCTCACCTCCTCAAACATGCTTTTCCTAAACTGCAACTCCTCTGTGAGGCTCTGGCAGCGATTTTCTAGGTCAACACGCATCAACGTCTCCCCCTCAAGCTGCTTCTTAGCCACTGCATGAGCATCCTCAGCCTGCAAAAACACAATTATAACTGCTTACATGCTTCAGTTACACAGCTTAGAAAAAAAGGTTTCCCAATACTAATTGCACCAAATTGATTGTGCTATATGTGTACACAATGAAGACAAGGCGCTAGTCTAAATCTGTAAATGGCCAGTATATTTGAGTTAAAATGACAATGGAAATAAATTTCTCTTTCAAAAGCTGATTTCCCAACCTTGGCTAGGCGAGCTTTCAAATCTGCAAGCTCTGCAGAGAGGGCACTGTTCTCACTCAGAGCAGTGTTGAGAGAAGCCTCCGTCTGGTTGAACTGGCCCTCCAGTTCCTTAATCCTGGCTTGAGCCAGAAGAAGGTCTCCATCCTTCTTCTTGTAGCTGAAAAAGAAAAAAGTACAAATGTTTGCCTTCCGTCAGTTACTATGAAACACATTTGTAACAGTCATCACAAAGCCATGTGACGTTATCAAAATTATTGCAAACTCAATTTATCACAGAAAATGTGTGACAAACTGCCCATCATTCTCTAACAAGTAGTTTTACATAGAGGCAAGATCTGATTAGGTGACAACCTCAATGCCCTCCAAGAGCCCCTTGTATTTAGCAAAGACAGATGGGATGGTCCTTTAAGCCGGGATGATCAAGCTGTTTCACATGCTCTATAGTGAGCAATTCATACTGAATACAATATAGTTCTGGCAATGTTTGTATAGATAAAACTTGGGTTTTCAAATGAAAATTACTTTTGAGACACAGTAAATTTTATGAACGTAAACAAAGAAAATTGTATTCTCCACGACAGCTCCAGGAGATGTCTTAAGGGTCCCTACTACTATTGAGCATTAGAATGCTGATACAGGCATTACTCACTTCCTGTTGACCTCATCAAGCTCTGCAGTTGCCTTCCCGAGATCAATCTGTAGTTTGGCCCTCTCCCGTGCAGTTTCATCAAGGACACGCCTGGCATCGGCAAGCTCCGCCTCATACAGAGCCTTAATCCCTGTAACCTGGTAGGTGGTGACAGACCTTAAATCAATTTCCCGTCATTCCCAATGATTATTTACCTTCTTATTCTGGTTGCACTCTTGGATAGATGGTACAAAGTTCCTCCACAAAATATTATAACCACGGTATGGACACTTAGCATGTGTCACAAAGACAGCTTTTTAGTTAAGATCAGTGTTGCTTAACCCAAGAGGTTTTTTTAGACAAATGTGTATGGCCAAAGTACAACCACAGGTTAATGTGAAATACAGTACATCCCCCTAAGTGCCACAGGGCCAAAATATAGTGTTCCCATGTCAACTTATTTTCGACATCCTCGGGCAGTCGCGTGCTATTGCTACATTCAAATTTGAACTGCCCATCGGCCACTCCCATCTGGCACATTGCCACTCCGCGGAGGAACTAGTAAAAGCCTATACACTAACGTCACCCTCCTACATCGAAAACAAGAGGGTGGGTTTCCCGTGCGTTATTGCAAATATAACATTGGGCTCGGTCCCCCCACAGAAATGTGCACTTCGTGACAATTCCTTATTTAGTGACATTGACAATAACAAGCATCATTTGGTTTCAAAAGTGGATATTCCATACAGTTTAACCCCCATGTAACAGCACACACATGGATACAATTGTTTCCACATGTTTCTCCAAGTTCTTGGACAACACCTCAAATAACCCATAACTCTTGAGACAATCAACCAGCACTTAAAACAAGATTGTGTACTTCTACACTGACTGATGTTAAAGTTTTAAAAGTTATAACTTATATTACTGACAAATGTATTACTAAAACAGCTTCCTGCAATGTACGCATATTATGACAACACCCTTAAAACTAAGAACAAAATAATTGGTTCCTACCCGCGGGACTTTTTGAACAGCTCTTGCTAGCTAACTTAGCACCTAAACATGTGTATAGAAGATTATGGCACAATACAATTAGTAAACCGTCTCGCGAAAGAGAAGATAGTTGGGTTACCTAGTCAGCTGGCCACCCCCACCAAACAACTTGCCAGCAAGTGATTCGGATTCAAACCAAAGGCTAAGTTACCGCGCTAACTAGCTACTAACACGCTAGTTGAAAATATATCCATTGCTTTACAATGAAATGTGTGTTGCACAGCACTTACGTGACTTTCGCTTAAACAAGTTACCTTACTACAACTATGTTGACAAACTCATACACAAATGTGATTTTTAATGGAAGCAATATTGTGTAAGTAAAATCCAAATCTGGCAACGAAGCTAATACCGATGGCACTACCGAACAGGCTTACACATAGCACAACGTGAATAAAAAACAACGCTAGGTACCTCACGTGTAGTAACCTCCTCCTTTTCGGACACTTTCACCATAAGACGGTCATTTTCCAATTCCAATGCCCGAACGCGATCAATATAAACGGCAAGCCTATCATTCAAATGTGACAACTCTTGTTTCTCCTGCAAGCGCGAAATTCGCGTCGGGGACAGCGGGGTTGCGGCACCCCGGCCAGATTCAGCGCGGCTAGGAGTTGCAGTCGCCATATCAAATTTTCTTCTGCAACTAGAAACTCCGCTTCAAAGTCGTTCAAACTTTCCGGCAACCTGTAACTGTATTTAAAGAAAATTAGACGTGAAGTGCGTATAACAACACGTCCTTTTACACATCCGTCAGACAGCAAAGTCTATGAATGAAACCACCGCCTTGTTCTTTTGAATGTAACGTTAGCTACCTTAACGTTCCTGACCAGCTAACAAGCTAACTTTGAAAGACCCCGAAATATACAAGATGGCCGCAAGAGAGCGGCGACGACCACACCGCGCCAAAATCCTTCAATCCAATGCATGACGGTAACTGTAGTTGTTCCATCGCATACCATAAGGATAGAGGATGGCCAGACTATGTTTTTATTAACCATTTCAGTCAAATGTTACAAAAATAATTGTCAGGGTCTTGTGGTAAGATTAATTTTTCCGCGGTATGACACGTTAGTACATATTTATTTTAAAAAAATCTACCTACAAAAGCCGTGAAACACACAAAAATCAGATTTTCATTTTAAAAATGTCTTCAGTACCAACATTTGCCTATTAAAGCCTTACCCCCAACCCAGACGACAGAGCATCTGCTCCACTACAATGTTCATTTATTAAAAAATAATTACAAAAAAAAGGGCCTATATGTTTTAGAGACTTCATGCTTGCCATTGATTGATATATGCGATTTCTGAATGTTTAGTGAAAGGATTTTTCCTTTGTGTGAGCCATGAACAAAGGAGATTTAATCTCAGTTTAATGACAATTCATCCATTTATTCAAGGGAGAGGAGGGGGAAAAAAAACTACCAGAAATTAAACAAAAGTAGGCATATTGTGTCACTGAAAATGGAAAATATTGCCAAATATGAAGACAATTTACCATTAACAACAGCAAAGTTTAAACTAACTTGTTGCCACCATCATACAGTCACTCCAAAGTAAGCATGACTGAAACATTGCCAGTTTATATTAAAAGTTAGTGATGAAAAGGACCCCGATTGAAGAATCAATCGACCATCAGTTTGCCACATGCCTTCATTCATACATCAGGTCATACAATTAGCCTACAGCAATGGATAATCTTCATTGGATATGGATAACAATCTTGTACTGTAGTTCTGTTTACATGCGTCAAGACCCATAAAAGCCATGCTGGGGTAAGCCTCTGGATTCAAACAAGTCCGATCTTACCAGACTGGTCTAAAGTGAGAGCCAGACAAAGGTCAGCATGCACTGGTCCTCCAGTGTAGGGGTTGGGCATGGTGCCAACAATGCCACCCTGTTTTTTTTCCCCCCCTTTCCTACATCCTGAGGATAAGTGAATCACTGGAAGGGCTCCAGATGACAAGCTCTGCAAGATGCAGCCATCATCCTCTACTCAGGTCATGAGAATGCCCATGTAGGCTACATGGAGTAGCCATTATTATCTCAAAGAAGAAAGCCAATTGGTATCAACAGCTCCAAATGGCAATCTCCAAGGTATCCAACACAACATGCTTCTGGTGACTGTCAAAGTGGGAACACACAATTCCAACTACAAGAGGGAAATGGGTACACATGGGAATGGCACAAGAAATGGTGGCAAATGTCTTGATTTTTGCTTGAACCACCTGGTCGTTGGTGGAACTATAAGAACATCCACAAGCTCATTTGGAAGTCACCTTGTAGAACCATCAAATTGACCACATCATAATTAAAATTATGAAAGCACAGGTCAGAGCATATGAGCATATCAGGCTGCAGATTACTACCTGTTTGTTGCAGCAATCAAGCCCAAGTTGAAGTTTCAGTGTAGGGCCCTTATGGGCAAAATTCTAACTGAATGGTTCAGGGGTGCATCATCTGTCCCATCCCAAGACTGGATCACAACAGCAGAAAAACAAAGAGGCATCCATTGGACCCCGTCCTCTCAGCTGGAAAACTTTACTAGACAATCTTGCTCCCCTTCAAACAAACATGTAATGGTGTAGTACAGACGACCCAAGAGCAACACTTTGCAAACAATCAGTTTGAGTTCGGAATCAGGAGAATGAAGGGAAGCGGACCAGGCAGGCAGCAGCTGAGTCAGAGATCGCAAAGTAGCGGATTACAGGGACGCAACGATGACCAGATTGACCGGCGGAGAAACCCAGACGAGAAGGAAGAGAGCTGGAAGGAGAACCGCTGGAAATGGGGACAGCGAAACCCGCGGAGAGCAGTAATTACTGCAGTGATGGGCAGGGCAGGGCAGGAAGCACACAGGCAAAACTCAAGTAGCGAGACAAGCAGCAGATCAGGATTACCAGGGCAGAAGAACAGGGATAGCCTGGTCGGTCCGGATCGGTAACGGGAAGTCAGTGCAGCGAAGTTGCAGAGCCGAAACACCATGAACTCAAAGACGATCTGACAAGGACTGTCTGGATACTGTGGGTTCATATCCAGAGGCACGTAACAAGGAGCAGGTGAAGGCAATGGTGAGTAAGTGGGAACAGGTGCGGTCATGATTGAATGAGCGTGAGGTGGGCGTGGCAGGTGATTGAACGGGGAAGTGTTGTGTGGTGGAAAGTTACCTGCACAGAATGAAACCGTGACAAACCACTCATGCCAACATGCGATCAAAACTGACAGGCTCAACAAATATGCCAAACAGGTTGGATTTAACAACAACTCAAATAATGTGCATAAATTCAACCCCCAGCACCCATCCTTGTGAATGGAGCACCTCTTGAGATGGAAGAGGTGGAAGACTTCACCTACCTTGGTCGAACCATCAGCAAACACAGCACCTTTCAAAAAGACAAGAGCAAAGCTAGGAAAGGCTTAGGTCCCTTTTACCAACTCCGTTCCATCTGGAGATGGAATACAGCACGATGTTCTGCATAACAATAATGTGAAGTTCTGTTCTTCTGTCTGGTTCAGAGTGTTGGGCTTGAAGTCAGACTTGCGGAGACTTGAGATGCCAGAGAAGAATTTGCCAGATTTTTTGGCCCAACAAAATTTCTAACCAACAACTGTAAAAGAAAATGTGGTTAAAAACACTAAATGTTTTTGGTTTTATTAAAAGTTTCATGTGTAAATTGTCATCGTTTTTTACGTCTCATGCCTTCTGGATAAAAATTTGACATCAAAGGTTGTGCAGGTCTGTGTCCAAGCGGTTGCTGTACATAGACACTATTGTTCCACCCTTTTTTCCTCACTCCTCTGATTGTCTTCCTTTTCACATACATTTTGAGTACTGGCTCCCTCGTTGTCCTGATTGGCATGAGAAAATGAAACTGAAAATCAGTTTCTGTGCCTCATTGTTAGGCTAGATATTATGGATCTCAGGGCTATGTAGGGCCTGCTGTCTGTTGTATTAAACCAGATATCGTCAAAATAACATTTAATGTCTCAGTGAAATGAATGCTTCATGCTCACATTTAAAATGTAGTGGAGTCAAAAGCACAGTATTCATCCTCAAAATGTAGTTAAGAGAAAGTCACAAGTTTCCCCACAAAAATAATACTTAAAGTAAAGTTAAGTATTTCATTAACTCCATTCATGTGTTTGCTGCAGCTATAGCCTAAGATTAGACCATTTCTTTCAAAGGGGTTTGTTTACTTAAGTTTCCTGGTATTGTAATAGATAACTGGATTTGTTCAGTCGGGGTTGGAAATCTAAACATTAGGAGATCAGAGGCAGAGAGACTGTGGACTGTAAGTCAACATCTGAAGTTAGTCATTAACTATTTTTAAGATATTTCCAAAAAAAACAAAAAAAAAGATTTTGGACTTGCCTGTAATGTCACTAAGAATTTTATTTTGGTTTTGGTGTAAACTCGTCTTAGAATCTGGTGAGGATAACTGAAAGGTACAGTGTTTATTAGACAGTGGATTGGAATACGATTTGATTTCATCCAGATATTCTTCAACTAGTAAGTCACGATAACATCAACAGTTTTGTTTACAACAGGCCATTACAAATGTCATTCACAGAATTTCAAAGCATAATCTTTGAAACTGTGATAAATGTGTATTGAATGTATGTTCATTACCAAAATGTTGACCATAAAAATGTTGACGAACGCACTGATGTGTTTGACATCTGTTGTGTATGCAGAGCAGCCATCATGTGGCCACCCTCACTGTGTGTCAGTCTTCTTATGCTGTGGCCTGTGAGTGCCTATAGCAGATCAGGTAAGTCCATTTCCAAATGGAGGGAAGTGGAGTTATAGGCATGGTTTAATTTGGTGTCCAGAGCAGTCATGTCAACATCGTTTGATAGGGCAAGAGATATTCATGTACTAAGGTGTGCTGCAAATGTCTCTCTTAGCTATATGCTGCTCCTTTCTCTCAAACAAACCTTGACAGTCTTCTACAGTGGACCACAAGCACATTCACTGTTGCGCTCCAAACGGGCTAATCATGTATTTGAAGAGCTCAGACCACCATCGAAAGAACGTGAATGTATTGAAGAGATCTGCAACTTTGAGGAGGCCAGAGAGATCTTCCAGACCAGAGAGGCAACGGTGTGTTTGTCGGTACACATAATTAGCCATTATTCATTAGTAGCCCAGGATCAGACAAAACAATTTCCTTTTACTTGATTTGACATTTGGCACAGTAAACTGGAGGCTTGAACTGGAGTTTGAAATCAGGACTTCAGTGCTAAGATGAAGAATGTACAGGGATAAGATGGCTATTTAGTTTGCACATGAAAACTTTCCTTTATGACTTCAAACCGTACTGGTTGAAGAAGCTTCAAACCAATATTGTAATTCTGTAGTCATGTGACAGCAAGGAATCAAATGTCAATACCTCTGGTCTGTGCCGAGCACTGGGAAATGTAGCTAAGCAACCAGTTACTTTACATTTAAAGTACATGTAGTAAATTACATTTTTTACATCTAGGATCTACTTTGTAAATATAATATAAATATAACAACTGTAAATAGTGCTAATAGTCTGACTACTAATTCTATTGGAAGTGACCTGACATAACTTAATAGCGTGCAGTATACATTACCCCAGTATAGCATGCAGTATACATTATTGACACAATAGGCCAATTGACACAATAGCATGCACTTATGCTTGTTCATCCAAATGTTGTCCTAACAAAAATATCTCTTTTCAGTTGGAGTTTTGGAATGTGTACACGGGTTGGTAAAGTCTTTGTATTTAACAAGATATATGCCTACTACATGTCAGTACAGGCTTAATATTCTGCAAGGCTTCTTGTCTTTCAGATAAAAACCAGTGTGACTCCAATCCATGCATCAATGCAATATGCATGGATAAGTTTCAAGCCTTTGAATGCCTCTGTAATCCTGGTTTTGAGGGGACAAACTGTGATCAGAGTAAGCTAGTCATAGTTTTCTCTTGTGGCTGTTTGATTTTCAGTGATTACTCCATATGACATGACTGACACCTCAACTCCTCCATGTTTTAGTCAGCACAGCCTTGAACTGCACAGTGCAAAATGGCGATTGTGACCATGAGTGTAATCTGAGGTCTGATGGCTTGGCTCGCACTTGTAGTTGTCTCCCAGGATACAGTCTCCATGAGAATTACAGAACCTGCAGTCCTATGAGTACGTACGTCTATGTCTCTTGATGATTTTCTTTCCTATCAATGACATACAGGTCGACATACTCTCCCTCTTTCTCTATGTTGTATATCTTTTTTTGCCATAGATAACCATGCCTGTGGAAGGATTCTGATACACAAATCTATATTCAATACAAAACCTAAGGAAGGACTTATGCCATGGATATCTGGGGGGAAAGATGGCATGAAGGGAGAAAGCCCCTGGCAGGTACAACACTGACCTCCAAATCATTAAAGTGCTATTACAAATAGAAGGGTGAAAAACTATTTAGAAAAGCAGACTATGCCCTCCATAGGAATTCAGGATTTTTGCTTTACACCATCATGAAATTTTGTCAGTTTGCCACATCACTTCCTATGCCACAGGCTATGATTCTCAGTCCCATGGGAAAACTTCACTGTGGTGGAGTTTTAATAGACAAGACCTGGGTCCTCACCGCTGCACATTGTCTGCAAGATTATAAACTCTTAGCTGTCCGATTAGGTATGATGAATATCTTGACTATTCTATGTCACACCATTCGCTGCCTATGCAATCACCATTTCCAGTCCCTCTTGGTTAGCTGTTGACTGACTGTGGAACTACTTTCCCACTAATGCCTGGTGTGTCCACAGGTGCCTATTACCTCCGCAGGCGTGACAGTACAGTGGTCTCAGTGCCAGTGGCAGACATGTTTCCACACCCCAATTTTGACCCCATCAATATGAACAATGACATTGGACTTCTTCGTCTGGCATCACCGGTGAAATACACAAACTACATCATTCCTGCCTGCTTGCCGAGTCAAGGGCTTGCTGAAGGTGTGCTGCACCTCAATGGCACGACCACCATCGTGACAGGCTGGGGAAAAGACAACATTACACACAGGCATATGAGTAAATCTCTCAACTTCATCGAAGTCCCTCTGGTAGACCACTCCTTATGCAGGCAACAGATGGAAGGCAATGTGACTGAGAACATGCTATGTGCTGGTGTGTTGGGCAGGATACAGGATGCCTGTGAAGGGGACAGTGGTGGGCCAATGATGGTGAAGTACCGCGACACCTGGTTTCTGATTGGCTTGGTCTCTTGGGGGGAACTTGGTTGTGGTCACAAAGACAAACTGGGCATCTACACAAAAGTGTCTAACTACCTGGAGTGGATAGATAACGTGCGTCAAAAGTATAAGTAGGCATGTTTCACTGCTTCTTTGCTCATTGTTGTCATTGAAAATAGCATGAACTGTAATAAAATTGAGAATCCTCTTATTGAAAGACTTTTTATATGCAAGGAGTGTGTGAAAATGACATCCAGCCAAACAGCTTGTGTAGGCCGGTATTGTGTATGCAAAAAAACTTTGTATTTGTGTGTATTTGACATGTGCATAAGCCATAATAGAAAGCAAATAAGAGATGGATTAAAATATGCGTGAGGAGCTGGGATGCAGAAAGTTTAGAAGAGGTTATATTTTCTCTAATAGCGCGCATAGCATTGTGCAGCAGTGATATTGATACCCCCATGCTGTATATTAGTAGTCTTTGTGACTTAAAGATATTCTCACTGAATTACATTCATACATCAGTCAGGTTGTTTTTATATAGTTAAATGTTATCCTTCAAAGTAGAATAGCATTATGCTTTCACATCTTTGTAATTTGGCATCATTGTCAATTGTCCTTCACCGATGACTTTGTTGTTTCAAGGTCATTGGAGTTGTGTAAAAAACGATAAATATAATAACAAATAAGATAGCTGTTGCACTCCAAAAAAGTGACAGAATTGTCACTCAGATGTCTACTAGTAAAAAATGTCTGACTGTCTAATGTGCTCCATATTGCTCTTTAGTTTAAAGATTTAACATAGGACATACTTAAAAGAAATAAGCATGCAAAAAAACAAAAAAAAATATTTCTGTTCTCATTAAATGTATCTGACAGCTTTAACAGTGTAAAATTTATTTTCAGATTATAAACAAAACAATATTTAAATACATTTTTGTACCTAGTTACAAGGTCAATACCATTTACCAAACAGCTTATCCGACTCTGCTCCAGGGTCTCCAAATTTTTCAGTGCAATAGCTGCGGAAGCAGTTCAAACAATGTTAGAACACACATGCATGCGTGCTCACTGTATGTGTGTCTGTGTAGTTTGTGTATCCTTACTGTTAGTCAGTTTTGTTTTGTTTTTCAGCCCTCCTTTGTCTCATTTCACTAAAAATCTTTAGCAGTGAGAGTAGTATTGGGACGCACATTGGCAAGAACAGAGGGATGTAGATAGCAAACTTCTGATCATCAGGGAAATACAGCAGATGCAGCAATGATGGATCAAAAAAGGCACATTCAGATGCTAAAATAGCTTCTCTACTATATTGCAAAGCAAAGGCCAGGTTGCCAGCCTCCAACTCAGCAACAGCTGCCTGTAGAGATGTCACTGCGTTGAGTACTTGTTGCGCAATATTGTCATTAATGACAATGTTACCAATTTCATCAAGGAGTTGGGAGAGGGAGGTGATCGTTGCACTGGCTGTAGCCACATTTTCCACACTTCGGCTCCAAAGAAGTCGGTCCAACTCCCAGTCCGCAACTCCTGCGCTCCCTGGATCCTGGAGCACAACGTCTTTGGGGGGAACAACCTGCTGAACTCCTAACAGGAGTCTGAGCTGTGACAAGAAAACACCCATAACTCTGCACATGTCAATGTTAAGGTCAACTGGGAAGCTGGTGTCATTGTAGTACATATCATTGACATTATAGACCATAATGCCACCCCAGCGAGGACTGTGGAAGGCATTTGATGAGACTTCTCGCTTTCTGTGATCACGGATGAAGAGTGGGGAGTGGTGGGGGTCTGGAACATAGAGCAGGAAATTGAGCACAGGGTTAGAGGATGCTGCATTTGAGCCTAGCCTTGCCTCCACTGGATTAATGACGTGGGCAAGACTGTCAGCAGTGAGTGTATAGGCTGATACAGTTTTGTCAAAGCGAGGATTCACACCAAGAACAGCATAGTAGAGAATTTGAGAATCCACCGAGAAATTTGCCACAACAGCCATCTTGTCCAGTAATGGCTGGATGTATTGCTGCACAGCACCCTCAATGTCCCAGTGCAGCTTGTGGGACTGGGGACTGGGATTCAAAAGACTGAATGTGATTTCATAGCCAGGACTGGATTTGAAGGCTCTCATACTGTCCACTAGGCTTTCCTTGCTAACTTTGGCCAGTCGGATGCGATTGCTAAGCGATGCAATAATGTCCTGGTGACTGAAGGACATAGTCTGGACCACCTGCTCTACTTCAGGGTCTACTGCAGAGAGAACCTGCTTCAATCCGGTTCCTGACTTCCCGAGTTCAAATTTGACCAGTGCTGTTCTTTTGACACCAATGTAAACTCTGATATTTTCTGGCAGTAGTGTAGAAGATTCAGGTAGCACATACACGACAACAGAACCACAGGAACTCTCTCTTAGGATATGCAAGGACTTATCTGCCTCCGCTGCATTTGGCTGATTCAGGGCATCTTCCTCCATTATCGTAGCTGTGCGGTATTTGGTCTCGTATCTGTACCTCATATCTGTTTCACCATCCACGTGATGCTCTTCTTCACGAACCTGATTCAGCGGAAGTTTCTTTTGTTGATCAGATGTAAGTGTGCCTTGGGCAAACACGACTTCCACTTCAACAGTAAGATGGAGATCCAATGATTCCAGTTCACGGATCTGTGATATCGGCAACCAAGCACGATAAGTCTCTGTTGTTCTCCACCAGAGAGGAATCCCCACGGTGACAACTATGGCAGCTATAGCAAGAGCTGCATGACGTCCGCGTTGCTTTTCCAGATCCATTGCTAACATATTAGTTTGCTATCAGTAAAACTGCCAGTCTTTCATTCATACAGACGTTGCCTTCCTTGAAGAAGCTTCATCAGCAGGACTTCCGGCATCCACTCAAAAACATGATATGGAGTGGGTCACGGTAGTTGTAGTTTTTTTCTTTTAGTTTACGTGTATCCCTCTCTTTCTGCTAGTTAGACTGGTGTATATTTATTAAATATAATAAGAAACATATTTTGTTTGTAAGGTAGGTTGTAATAAGGTAGCTTGTAGGTTGTAATTCGTAAGAATTCCCGGATCGATAGCAAGTTTATTTTTATAACGATGAGAAAGACACACACCAACAGATGGCGCTAATAATATTTCTTGAGACTTGTGTCAATGTGAGACTAGAATACCAAGCTTCCGCTTTTAGACGTTCCTTCCGGTTTGGACGCCATTAGAGAAGCAGGTAAGAAACCCGTAATTCTGAAATGTTTTATTGTATCGAAGCTATATCTTTACCATCTTTCGTTTTTTTTGCTCACACTTAGGGCTAAAATAATCCAGGTCCATGCATAAAGTCATATAGAGAATATTTCCCTTCAATTCGGGAAAAAAGCACTTAAAACCATTAACGGTAGGGGCTTCATTCTTTTGCCCCTTTACACACGTTAGCAGCGGTCTTCTTAAATATGAGACTCTGGGCCACGTTTTGTAAACGACATATAATGTCCAGTTATCCTGGAACCAGTGGATAGCCTTATGTCATGTTATGATCCTGTGGAAGGCGACGTTAGCCACCTTGCTAATACCATCATTGGGTGATGGCACGGCTTGTGAGAACGTCAGCCTGAATACACAACGATTACCTATAGAAATGATTTTCTACGGAGTAAACGGATTGTCAGTAACAGTCAGTTGTTTGGTGGGCACTGCACTGTCGAACAATCGCTGTGTGAAAATGTCATTCTCACTGAATATCCAAAAACTTGGTCTGTAAGTTAGTACTCTGTTTTTGCCCTGTCCAGTGTTCGGCTGTTGACTCCTGCTACATGCATGTTCATTAAATGTTGTGGTGAAACGTACACTGTGTACAGTCGGCCTATGATTGAAATAAAACTGGCTTTATACAGATTGAATGTTGATTCTTGCCGCGAGTCATCGCCATTGATCCTGAAGGGAAATTTTATGGCTATCCGCTTTCTCTGCTATGTGATCTGCCTATTGTCAGTCTGTTGACGAAATCCGTTTTATTTCCACAGAGATGGCCATCAGATATCCCATGGCAGTGGGCCTTAACAAAGGCCACCCAGTGACCAAGAACGTATCGAAGCCCAAACACAGCCGTAGGAGAGGGGTAAGCTTCAGTTTATGCAAGTATCCCTAGATCAGTCATTCACATCATATACTTGCAGTGATGGTGTGGTTATGCAAACTGAAGCACTTAACCAAATTGAATGTTACTATTATCCTGTCATCCTGAAATGGTTTTCATGGTTTTTCAGCAACTGACCAAACATGCCAAGTTTGCGCGTGATCTGATCCGCGAGGTGTGTGGCTTTGCCCCCTATGAAAAGCGTGCTATGGAGTTGCTGAAGGTGTCCAAGGACAAGCGTGCCCTCAAATTCATCAAGAAAAGGGTAATTGCTTTTCTTTTCAGTTTCAGTGTTAATTTTAGCTCTTTGTACTCTATAATGTGGGCATCATTTAGGGATTGATGCTTAAAACGCTGAAGAGATGTTGATTGTTTTGTGCAGTACTTTTGAAAAATTGCTCAGTAAATAGTTTTATTCTATCAGTATTGATAAACGGTTATAGTTTTGTTCAGACAGATCAGTGTCTGGGCTGTAGAGCTTTACTGCACTTATAAACTTATATAAACTGATTTACTGAACCTTTGGCACTACCATTTGCTATTGTCATTTTCAGGTGGGAACTCACATCCGCGCCAAGAGAAAGAGGGAAGAGCTGAGCAACATCCTGGCCGCCCAGAGAAAGGCTGCTGCCAAGAAGGAGTAAACTGTAATAAATGACAATTTGTATGTTGACATCATGGCTGTATGTTGTTTTATTCATTCGTTCTGGTGCGTCACATTGAGTGGAATGCAACAGAACGGTCTGTCTCTCGACTCTGTCTACACTGTGAAGATGTGAAGTCCGCTCTTGTGAGTCAAGAAGAATATGCACGTACTAAGTTGATGCATTTAGCTGCCGTCCTCAATTATGCACAAATTTGGCTTCAGTCTTCTTGTGTGGGTACATCCATGAAGGGTGTTGAGGGCCCGTACACTGTGTTGGTGGAACTGGACGGCTATTTAATTGGTTTGAAGGTCAGTAAGCTGCTTCTGAACTTAGTATTCCTCAAAGCACGAAATTGAAATGGTGTGTAATTTTAGTTTCATGCAGATTGATGTAGCCTTTAACTTTGTTGACGGTAAGGTGTTTATCAAAGACAACTCACTTCTGAGCTTAAACTGAGATGGCCTTAATGTTTATATGGCCCATCATGCTGAATTGTAAGGGGACATGGAATGGAAGAATGGAGTATTGCACCTTTGATTTATCAAAAATAAGCTCAAATATAATTGTACTTGCACATTCACAACTTTGTTTAGGCTGGAGATTGGAATAATCAGTTTTGGATAAATAGCACCCTCTTTAGAAACCATAATTGAACTACAGATGATTTGTGATAAGACATTGCAGGCAGGCTTTGGTCTAATCCATTTTTAGGGTGTATTTCTGAATTCAGGATTTGCACGATAAAGGATGAGACAACCATGTTTTACATTCATGTTGGGCCTGTGGCCATGCATGACTCCAATTAAAGATGGTTTCACCATTATGTGTTCCTATAAAGGACCACAAAAATGTGAGGTGCTTTTAAATCTACAGTGGGAAGAGAATGTAGGATAATTAAAACTTAGTATTATCTTTAGAACTTATTCATTGTAATTTCAACTGGTTTGAAACCACACCTTCAAACCAACATTCTGGCCATGAAGTGCTGTGTAAAGAAAATAATGTAGGGTAAATGTTTGTATTTGAACCCATGGATTGTTTTTTCTTATTTACAGCTGAAATCTGTCCACAAAAGTGAAAAGATATCTGAATAAATAATGGACTACCCACATATTTTAAATTAGTACTTTAACTCAGGAGAAAAATAAATTCAAATATCAATTTAAAAATGGCTAATATTGATTTGGTTCCATCATTATATGCAACATACACATATCTGTAAATAAACAAAAAGAAAAAAAACAATGTCAAGGCTGCGTAGCAGCGAGATCATGATCCAACTGCCTGGCTTGAGGATCCTATGAGTAGCATTCAGCTGCCAGCCTACTCCCCTATCCATGTCCACACAATCAATCACATCCTTGTGACCTATTTCTCAAACTGATGGCACTTCAGTTAGTCTGTGCAGGGAAAACAATCTTGTAGATTTGCTGATAGTGTTCCACAAAATGCACCTCCAGGCCCTCAGTGATGTATTCTGGAAGGTCTGAGAAATCCTTTTTGTTTTCCTCAGGCAGTATGATGCAAGTTACACCTGCCCTCTTGGCCTGCAAATGATTTTAGTTTAGTCAGTTTACAAGACAGTACAGAGCAGCAACTTTACAGCATGGTGGGGAAAAAAACCTTCACAAAAATCTAAAATAACTGCTTAAAAAATGTATCACTATTTGTTGTAATTAAACTTAACCTCTGATGATGTACAACTCCTAACAGGCATTAAGGCAGTGTTCACTAGCTTTTACCAAAGATGGTTGATACTTCATGGTAGTTCATGTCTATAGAAGTAAAGTGGGGTTCAGTTCCGGGCTGTATATACAGGCGTGTTGTTGACGTGCGTGGCTGTAGTACTGTGCACTAATGTAGTTCAAAGAATTAAAGTTGATTTTCTCCATCATACTATCACAACATTTTTCTTAAATGGGCAAGAGGGTTTAGAGATCATGATACCTTGCCTGACATGTACATCCATTGCTCAGAAAAACAAGGCTTTTAAATATTCTGTGCAATTTTGGGGCTCTGCCATAGACCTCTACATTACAGAGTGTGCCTCTGTACTGCATAAAGCAGGATTAGTGACCCCCCCCACATGTGATTGTGCTTCCAGGAAGTGGCATGAAGTATCTTGCTCTGCCTATCTACCATCTTTGCCTTTACTACATAACTCACCGCAATGGTCTTCTCCTTGATTCCACCCACAGGGAGGATTTTGCCTGTCAGGGACACCTCTCCTGTCATGGCCACATTCTGACGTGCTGGGGTGTTAGTAGCCAAGGACAGCAGGGCTGTCACTATGGTGCAACCAGCACTTGGCCCATCCTTAGGAGTAGCGCCCTAGAGAGAGGTTTTACGAATTAAATGAGATTAGATGAGCTATGTAACAAGTAAACGGTGTAGAGCATCTGTTGAAAGACAGTAATGCAAAACCCCCTGGCCAAAACTCTGTCTTAAGTGAGGCTTACCTCTGGGACGTGAAGGTGTAGGTGAGAGCCGATGAGGAAGTCGTTGTCAGGCTGTTGCTTCATGAGGAAGGCGCGGGCAAAGGTGTAGGCAATTTTGGCACTCTCCTTCATCACATCGCCCAGCTGACCAGTCACCTCAAGCGACCCCTCTTTTGGTCCATCTGCCCTTGAACAGTCCCGAGGGCGTCGCAGAGACGTTTCAATGAAGAGTGTGGAACCACCTGAGAATGAGTGACACAAGGGTGAAGGGGAGTTACTGAGTAGAAAGAAAAGAACACAATAAAAACTGTTGATTTTTCTTTAGTTTTCCAATCAAACCAGTGATTGTGCTGGGTGTATTAATTTTCTTCTTAAGTGACTTTTAAAGGCATATCAGGCAAGTCCGCATTTTTGTTCACTAAAGAGCTTCCCCTACTGTTGCCAATTTTATTTTTTGTAACCAACACCAAATTCACATATGTAGGGGGAGCTGAGAGAGCCTTCATTCTCCCCTGAGCTATTTAACCATGGCTAACTGTGACAAGGAAGCTGGTAAAGTAATCTAAAAACTGCATAAAATGTTGCCTAGTATGCTGTTGATGTGTCCCTTTCTTATATACGAGTGTGAAACCATTGGTAAAGACCACATAGTTTGGTTGTGGATGGCATGCTCTCCTACCCATAGCTGTCCAGGCCAATCCCATGACAACACCCGGAGGGGTAACATCATACATTCGATCCACAGTGAAGATGGGTTTCCCAACATAATCCTGAAGATTCTCAGATGTGACTTTCACTGAGCTCTCTTCTCCATTTACAATGCGGAATGCAACTTTTCGGAAAACCTTACAGCAGAATGAAGGAACGGACAATTACAATACGATTACATTATGCATGCTTAGTGAAGGTCCTCTTATGCAGAGATGCAACTGAGCTGATGGTACCTTCTCCACTTGCTTCTGAAGGTTTCTGACTCCACTTTCTCTACAATACTGCCTTATGAGAACAGTCAATGCCTCAGGGGTGATTTCAGTTTTCTGCTCATCCAGCCCACAAAGGGTTCGCAGCTGAGGCACAAGGTATCTCTGCGTATCAGTAGGCATAAAGGTATGTTATTCAAGCTCAACATTTCTGGACTGTCTTTAACTTATATACAATATGACGTAAAAAATGTCACATTTTGTAATTTACCTCTGCAATGGCTAGTTTCTCCTGCGCTACATATCCAGACACATTGATCATTTCCATACGATCTCTCAGGGGTTCTGGAATGGTGTCAAGCACATTGGCGGTACAAATGAACAGTACCTGGTGAAGGAAGAAATGAGTTGTGATATCAGGAACTGTGCTTTACATGCTAAAACACCACAAGTAATAATAGAGAATGTCTGATACCTTGGACAAATCCACAGGCACATCTAGGTAATGGTCAAGAAAATTTGCATTCTGCTCTGGATCCAAAAGCTCTAGCAGGGCTGATGAAGGGTCACCCTGATAACCCCGTCCAATTTTATCAACCTGTCATAATGTCAATACAGTTAGTGTTGTTTAAAAGCACATATTCTACTGCATCCAAATGCAGTCACTTAATCTCTTCACCTCACCTCATCAATCAGCACCAGAGGATTCTCAGTCTTAGTCTTTTTCAAGCACTGGATGATCTTTCCAGGCATAGCTCCAACATACGTCCTCCTGCAAAGTAACAAGGGCAGTTATTGGCTATTCAACACAACCAAATAAAAAGTACATGGTAACTCATTGCTGGGCCAATGTTACCAACCTGTGACCTTTTATTTCAGCAACATCAGTCATACCACCCACACTGAAACGGAAATATTCCCGGTTAAGTGCTCGAGCAATGGAGCGAGCAATACTGGTTTTTCCGACTCCTGGGGGTCCATAGAAACACAGGATTTTTCCCTGTGTGCTGCCCCGTAACTGGCTCACTGCAATAAATTCCTGTTTCACAAAATAAGAAATAAAGTAAGTTCTACATGGATCTTTTCAAAATACATCACTAAGGTATACATATATTAAAGTAACAATAGGCAGATTCAACATTACCTAACTTTTTAAAGCCGGCTGCAGACAACTTGAACCCAGTAATGTATTCTGGTTTGAAAGCCCTTTCATACTACCATTCAATTGGTTATTTTCGCATTTTCAACCCATAAGTCAGGTAACACACAGTTACACACAGCTATAGAGATGGCCAGTCAGACCCCAAGGGTCGGGATGTATGAATTACATTTTCGCCACTGAGAATTAGATTATAACCCACGCTATCTGAACCACAAAATGTTGTCTTCTAACAGGGCTATGACAGGGCAAAACGATTGTCTGTGGTCATAAATATGTCAATATCTTGTTTTAATAAAAATGTCTACATGTTATAAAACATATTTTAAAACAAAAATCACTACACTACCCCACAGCCTGAAGTGCAAAGCAACACAAATCGGTGCCTTTGATTGGTGTTGCTATGGAAATTGTTTATAGCAACTACTGCCTCAAGAGTGACTAAACTGTGCTTTAAAACTGAATCACAACAAACTGTAGGAAGTTAGTAATTATGATGTCAATTCAATAAGGGGCTCTGTGATTAGGTCATTAAGTTATAAACATTAGAAATTGTATCGCTCGCAATGGTTTATGGGATAAATAGACTGAGTCGGGGTTTCAAATGCTTTTAAACCAGTTTTCCAAACGTCAATGTCTTCCTTGAACCTGAGGCGATGCATTGAGGAGGTGGGACTGTGCAACTCTATAACATAGCTATCGATAATCAATAAAACAACACCAATTGCATGGATGGGTGTGATAAAGAACTTTCAGTACATAGTGATAATACATTTACAAAAAATAAATCACATTCTTCACTTAACATATATTTCAGTAATTTCAACCATGTCAGTTGACTCTAATGATGTAATTTCTCACCAGAATTCGTTTCTTCACATCATCCATCCCATAATGATCTTCTTCAAGCACCTCTTTTGCTCGGGCCAGCTCCAGATTTTCTGTGCTATTGGTTCCCCACGGAATGGAAGTCAACCAGTCCAAATAATTACGTGTAACACTGCAGAATTACAAGACAAAGAACTTTTACGTTTCACAAAAATATACATGACTAGTTTCTATAGCCATTTTGCAGAAGGTCAGTGACAGCAAAATACAAATGCTTTAGGAAACACTAACTTGAACTCAGAGGAGTGATTATCAAGCAGGCCAAGTTTGTTTAACTCCTCATTAATGACATCCATAACGTGCTGTGGTACCACTCTGTCCTTCAGTCGCTCTCTGAACTTCTCTTCAATGGCATCCTTGTCTTCTTTTTCCAGGCCGAGTTCCTTCTTAATGATTTTCAGCTGCTCCTGGAGAAGGTACTTCCTGTGGGTCTGCTTGATCTTCTCTTCAACCTACAAAACAAGAACAAGATACTTGTATCATTTAGGCTGTATCCAACGTATTCCCACACCACAAAACAATTGTTGCTGGGGTTTTTGCTTAACGCTGGTCATGAATAATGAATGCATCAACATTAACACACTAACATGAGGTGGACTTGACAGCCAAGGTAAAGGTCACATCAAGGACATGAGATGAAAATAAGACACAAACCTCTCTCCCCAAGCGTTGCTGTAGCTTGCTGAGCTCATACTCTTTCTTTAACAGGGACAGCGCCTTATAGAGACGTTTGGGGATCTGCATAAAAAACAGTGATAGAGATGAGATGATACAGAGATGTGTGTAAACTCATGTCAAGGGAAGTATAACTGTTTTTCAACCTCAGTTCTAACAAAAGTTTGGATGCTTAGTAAAATGTCAATAAAAACAAAGCACTATTATTTACAAAACAAGCCATAAATTTGATAGAGTGTGGTGCATAGTGCAAGACAGCATATCAACTGTTGAAATTGGGGAATAGGCTCATTTGAGATTTGTTACTTGCAACATGTCTCAAAAATGTATTACTCATTTATTACATAAAAAATATATTGAATTAGCAAGATAGCATGTATATAAGATCAATTTCAGTACTGAAAATCATTGTATGGGTTCATGAGATCATAAAAAGCCCATTGTCTATAAACATACTTTGACACTCCAACCATGAAAGCTGGTGAAAACTCAACCATGCAAAGAATGCAGTATTACATGGACCTGAGCACATTTGAGAAGACCTTGAGGACATGGAAAACTATCCTGTGGTTACACAAGTGAAAATTTCTCATTGTTTTCCACCCCTGGTCTGCAGAGGAGACAAATCATCCTACTTGTTGTAGTGGTCAGTTCAAAAGGAAGCATGCATGATGGTATGGGTGTGGAGTAGTGCCTTGGTTATGGTCTGCTTACTCATTTGGAGAGTTCAAATGAATGCTGAATGAAATCCCATATAACAATAAAAAATTCAGTATCAACAACTGATATGTTTCCCTGTGTGCCTAATCTTAATCCCTGAGTGAAAGTCATGCTCTGCCTCTACCCATTCATGATTAGTGACAAACAAAAACAGCAGACAGCACATAGAGAGTGAAACCCATACTAACCAGCACTCAACTGAAACAATGTTCAACCATTCCTCCAACCTACATTTTTCCTACCAGTTGGATAGTTAGACCCACCCTTTAGTCATAATTCCTATCCTGCCCCAACCAGGTGCCTGTGGTCACGCCTGTATAAGGTAAGGATGTCATCTATTCCTCCACAGCACCCTCAGTGACACCATTATTAAAGCGCACTTACATTAATCTCTTCCAGAACATCCTGAAGCTCATGTGATTCTGCCCCAGTGAGAGCTGCCCCCATGTCACTCAGGTAAATGGGATTATCAACCACTCTCTGTCCAGCCTGCATCATCTGGAGCACGGATTCTCTGAAGACCAAGACACAGAATGGAATATAGCAGCTATGGTCAAAAGAGTATTTTTGTAAATAAATAACAAGACACAAAGGGCTTAGATGATAATGTTTTTACACACCTGTACAGGGGATTCAAAGCAATGATATCTCTAATAGTCTTGACAATTTCTGCAGTTAGTGCCTAGAACAAAGATTGCAATCAATTTGTTACTTGTACAAGATGAGAATCAAGTATGCTTGCCTGACAAGTCATAAAGCCATTGCTTGTATACATCGTCTTGGGAAAAAGCCAGTACCTTGACTTCCTCTGTGATCTGAAATTCCTCATGCTGTACATTGTCCACCTCCACCATGAGGATTTCAGGAGAGGTTTTGGGAAGTGGCACAGGCTCCACCGTCAGGTCAGCATCCCGTATGGTGTCCTCCATGGCCTCAGCCAGAGAGCCATCCTTGCGCACTCTTTTAGGCTTACGACGTGGGGGCTTGGGCTGGCCTCCCTCCCCCTCAGATTCTACAGGAGATGGAGGCTCATCGGGCTCGACGTCCAGTTGCTTGTTAATGCGAATTCTAACAAAGGCATAAAATAGTTAACATCTGCCATGACTAGTTTGACTACGTAGAAACTTGGTGATACACTAATTCCTTTCATTCTGTACTACTGGAGACATTAATCAACACTGCTGTAAAATCATCTTCAACATTAACACAGGTTTTACTCAAATTCATCAGCTCAAAAATTACACAAAGCTTCTGCAGTATTAATGGAAAAGAACAGTCCTATGCAAGAAGTTTTACCGTCTGTGCCCCATGACAATCATTCGAAGTTTGTCTCCAAGGTCCTGCATCTCATGTATCTGCACAAAAGTGCCAGTGTTGTAGATGGCATCCAAGTTCTCCACAACATCTGCTTCATTGCTAAAAAAAATAGGTGAAAGGGAGATAATGTTAGCAGGAGGCCATTAGAGAAAAGGTGAAATGAGTGCTTGAGGCTCCAAGAGGTTCTCACCTGTCATCTTTCTTTAGAAAAACACCAGCATACGGCTGAGCCAACCTCACTTTTCGCCTCAAAAGGTCCATTAAGGATTTATTCTTCACCTAAGAAGTTATGGAATAGACACAAAATAGAATTGACAGAGGACAGCAATTATACCTAGGACCATAACATTGTTTGACTATCTTTTCTGTTTATGCAAAACTAATAGTAATACATTGGAAAACTATCTACTGATTACTATTTCAGTTTGCACTACAGCCCCCACTTATTGGGTCATTGGTGCATTAAATTCCTGGAAATTTGCGGTGCTCGTGCTCGGTCTTAACAGGGAATGATGTAACAGGGAGCAAACGCCTTGTAGCTCCCTACAGAAGTTGCGTACTACAAGTAGGCTATAGAGCACCCCCTCTTCATCAACAATTAAAAGACTGTGTGAGCAATCTTTTTTAAAACCCTATATCTACAAAGAAACATTTCTATTTTTAAAGAAAGGGTTTACCTCAATAATTTTGATGAATCGAGGGAAGACTGGGTTTCTATTAACGGCGATAAGGGGTACATTAGGAAAAACCTCTGGCACCATCATCGGTGTGAGGGCAGTCATTTGCGGGGCACCATAGCCTGCCCCACCATCACCACTCGTCTCGTCCCCTCCTGAACCACCGCTTTCGGATCCATCCTCTCCTGTAAAACCGCTACCCCGATTCCCATAGAAGTATCTCCTCTGTTGACAGCCAACAATGGCTCCAGCATGTCCAGTAATTTCCGTGGTATAGCCAAATACACTTGCAACCCGTCTCCATTTGTTCAGATCACCATAACGCGTCGCTCCTGTCATTGATGAACTGATATTACCAAAAGAGCCATTGCATAAGGATGGTTTCCATGTGGCTTTTGAGAAATAACAGCGATTTGTGACTTTGTTTGAAGATATGAGAGTTTCTCCTCCATTACGACTGAGGATATGTCCCGTTGTACTTTGGCAATGTCTAAAAGGAGTAATCCCACTTCTATAGGACTGTTTCACCGCTCCTAACATCCTCATGTAGGTGGCCATGTTTGCTCTGGAGTTTTCTAGAGACATGCGCATCTTCCGGCAAAGTTTGATTGCGTCATCCAATCTCCTCCCACAGTTATATATGCGTTTTAGTATTCTACAGTCCAGTCCATAGTTATAGTTATGTATATATATATTTTACACAAATATTAAAATAATGTATCATATTGTAGTATTTCTGATAGCTCTTTCTAAATCAGTAAGCCTATACAACTTCGTTGTCTAGCTTTTACATCTAGACAATGTTCCCAAATGTATAAATATCCTCAAACTTAAAGGGGAGGATTGTTCGCTGAAAAATGCCAAGATGCTCTACGCGAAAAGTCCTATTTACACTGCTATTTACCTGCAAGCCTATCGCCAGTTTTCTGTGTGTTTTTAAAGACCTCTTGCCAAAAGGGGTTTGGAGTTTAATCCTTAGGGGGCCAGAGCATGGAAAAGTTTGGGAAACCCATGCCTACATGCAGAACAGTAGTATTCTGAGCATCCTACAGTCAGAAAGGTCATTGTTTTTTTGGTTGATTTACACCCACACTTAAAAAACAAACTACTGATTAGCAGATTTCTCATTAGTGTAAGTTTGAACAAAACCGTCTGATGTTAACTGCAGGCCTCACTTCTGATGTTTGGCAAGAAATAGTTCACCCCACCAGGGGGGGGACTTTTCACGTCTGAATTGTGACTATTGTTGACAGGCTTGCTTTTGGACATTCAATCGAGGAGACGTGTAGCCTACAAAAAGACTTCTTCGTGCTTTTGCAAAGCATGGAGTATGGCCATTGACCGTTTACATCGAGCCACAGCACCCAATAAAATATGCCGATTGTTACATCACCTGCAATAGTTTAGTAATCATGACATTAAGAGAGTTCTGATTCGAATTCTAATTAACGTACCAAATCCACAGGTGCGGTGACAGGGAAAGCGTCCGCAGGGAACAGCAGGTAGGGTAGGCTAATTCAGGCATTGTTATAGCGACATTGTATTATGGTCGGGGAAAATGTTGAAAATACTTAATGGGTTAATCATGAAGTGTAAATTATTCATTTAAAATTTGCCTGGTTGTTTATGGATGTGGTTTCTTTTTCTTTAGCATGTCCTCGCCCACCTACACAAACGTCTTTCAGTGCGAAGATTGTACTTCTCAGCAGTCCCCGGATTCTAAACACCCATTCACTTGTCCTGACGATGGATTAAATGACAGTTTAGATGGGTAAGCTATGTATTACCTGCTGGTTGTTGCTGTTTTCAAATCAGTCAGGCGTATTAAGAAATTTGCATTCATATATTTATTAGATTCCTTAGTGAAAATACTTAAATTTTCTTCTAAAAGGAGCTCTGCCGAGTTGACTGATGTGTTTGAGGAGGACTGCTTGGAGGGAGATGCTTGGAGTCCACCAGTTGCTGAACTGAGACGGAAGATAACAGCTCAATTGGAAAATTACCTGTCTAATGAAAACCTGGCTGAAGACGCCTTCTTGTTAAAACATGTGCAAAGAAACAAGATGGGCTACGTTAGTCTGAAGTTGCTGACATCCTTCAAAAAGGTATGATTTGAAGAAATGTAGCCATTGGAATAATACTTGCTATGACTGGTCATAACAAAAGCAGCCAGAAATTATTGTTGCTATACACATTTTTTGGTGTCTAGATCCGGGAGTTGACACGTGACTGGCGCACCACACTGGCTGCTGCCCGCACTTCTGAGAAGCTAGAGGTAAATGAGGAGGGGACCAAAGTGCGACGGAAAACTCCTGTGCCTGACTGGCTTCTATGCATCCCCACAAGCAAGCTACTGCTGGCTTGGAATTTGCTGGATAGTTCCACAGAAGAGGAGGAGAATGCATCCCCAGGCCTGGAGCAGCAGGACCTCATGGAGATAGCCATGCGACTTTTCAGCATCCATGGCACCATCTCCTCTCTCAGGATCCTACGTCCAGGAAAGGAGCTGCCAGCAGAGCTGAAGAGGTTCGCAAAGAAGCACACCGAACTAGGCCGTAAGCTCTGTGCTGTGGTGGAGTATGAGTACTTGGATGGAGCTCGCAGGGCTTACAAGGCTCTGCAGACTGAGGAGCAGCAGCAGCAGGGGCGCAAGGGAGTACGAGTGGTTCTCCTGGGCAGCCGTGGCACGCGCAAGCCCACCTCTGTCCAGGACGGTACTGAGGAGTCCTCTGAGGAATGCATCAAGCACGCCTGTAGCAAAAAGCCCAGCCGCAAGGCCAAGCGCTACCCCTACACTCTGGAGGACTCGGTGCTCTACAGCTCCTCTGAGTCTGACTTTGCGCCACCCTCGCCTCGCCCTAACCGGAGGGTTAGCCGTCCGCAGGCCCTGTATGGTAGTCCTCTCGCCATCCCTCGCGTGTCCTCTTGCAGGAGTGACCCTTACAGGGAGCCTCTTTGTAGTCCTATTGGCAGCCCCCTTGCACCACGCAAGCTGTTTTCAAATAGCCATGGCACTTCCCCACTTGCTACACCACAATTTGTCAGCACTCCTAACTCGAGCAACGGTTCCTCTTTCAGCAGGAACAAGTGCTCTGGGGATTTTTCACAGGATAGTGCTGCCTTTGTGGGAAGCCCGTGGGTACAGCGGCGAAAAACTGCTGCTCAGGCCTTCTTTCCAGACAAGAGCTGCTCCATGTCACCTGGACAACAGAAGAGATCCATCAGTGTTGTGGAGGTGGTACGTCAGCCAATTGGCCCAGACGGAACCAAAGGTTTCTACAACTGCATTGGAAGAGGGAAACTACTTCTGCGATAGTGATATTTTGATCTGTGCGGTGTTATGCATTGTGCCTGGAAAGCAAGTTGTCAAGCACTTTTTAACCACAGGTCAAATTATTTTGTGTGTAATGTCTGGCAGCAAAAAAAAAAAAACACTTTGGGTGGGTAAAGTTTTGTATTGAATAAATAAAATCCTAAGGTTTGTACTACCATTAACAGTTCCTTTATTTTTTCCCTGTGACTGCTGTGTGTAAATCATTTATACTGAATGCTGGGCAGAAAAATCCTAAGCGTCAAACCATGCTTGATTTAAGACTCCATCCTTTTAATGTGTTTGAAAAAAATCATACGTGTCTAATGTAAACCTATGTAAAGATCTATACATGTATTAGACAACCCAAACACAGAACAAAAGAACAACATCCAGAAAAGGCCTTTATTTTACACCTGACTCAAGGCATGTAACATTTCCATAAATTGCTGACAGGTGTCCTTTAGGCCTACAGAACACACTTTGATATTACAAAAAGTTAACCATGAGAATACCAGACATCACAAGCAGAACACTACACCAAGCCTTCTCAAAATAACTGATGCAAAAATAGCTTTTTTTCCCCAAAATTACCACTGCTGTTTAAATAATGCTGCCCTTTTCATGCGCAGCAATTTAGATAAAAAGCAAACAAATTTGCATAGAACTTGCTTCACTGAAGCATTCTTAATAAAGGGCAAGACCACATGCATGTTTTCAAACAGTGACCTATATCCCATCTCTGTATATTGATGGGATAAATTACAAATAATGGCAGAGCAGTAAAGTGTAAACAGAAAAGTGACTTTCAAGTTGTACAGACCATTTTGTAGAGACAAAGACGGGATGGAGGATATTAGACATCACAAGGTCAATCAAGGCAATCTGAAATTGTGTTCTTAAGGTTCATTGCTTTGCAGATGACAGAATTCAGAGCAGTTTACAACAAACAGTACAAAACTAAGATTATCCTATATGGCTATCCCACTTTTTTCCCACTGAAATCTCCATGTAGGTTAATCTTAACAGGAGGATTTTAAACCACCATGCTATAATTTTGCGCTTCAGTTCAAAAGTAACCATTGGAGACTCATCCCTTGGACAATTAATTTAAAGCTGCTAAAAGTTCAACTGTTTTGGAATACATTGCTTCTTCCATTGCATTCTGACATTGGACATAAAATGAGATTACAAAAATGAAACAAAATTAATAAATATAGCAATAAACATAAATCTAATCCTCAAATACTGAGCAAGAGACAACCAAAAACAAAATCACCATGGTCCAACTGTATTAACCAATTACAAAACTTCCAGACTGTCTGCCACATCTGCCTGTCCTTTTTCCTGCAATGATTAGCTAAGGATGCTGGCAATATCTTTAATGTCTTAACATTGAGTTGGAAACAATTTACTAAGCAAATTATTTAATTAAAAATGACGATATAACCTAAATTATTATCTAAATTAATCACGGTATGTATGTTGAATTCCTTTCTGCAACTCCAACCTTCTAACCAAGATTCATTAGCCTTTCTATATTCCTATCTTTGTTTCAAAGGAAGAATCAAAGCCAGTAGATCGCAAAATACAAGCTATGGTAACTTATCCAAAATCTCAACAAAGACAATAACAGTGTCTGAACATGCCATACCATTTGGCACATTACTCAAGGATCACATATCATGGAAAAGTCTTTAGATTCAGCATGCCATGAATATTCTTGACACCAAGTAATGGATTTTTCTTAAACAGTAGTTCCGAATACCACTCCATCAAGCTCTTGGTCATCCATGTCATCCTCACTGAGGGAGAAGTCTTTGTGATTGGATATGCGGTTGGGACTGCAACTGGACTCTCCATCGGTAAGGGAGGAATTGATGGCAGTCTCTCCCAAGTCAACAACAGGTCCCATCCTCTCGGCTTCTGCCATGTGTGACAGCATCTTGTCTAGCAATGGCCGACTTTTGCAGATGTTATCCAAGAGCTGACACCGATGCTGCAACTGCCCAATAAGAGCATCCTTTTCCTTTACTGTATGCTGAAACTTCTGGATGGTTTCCTCAGACTGGCAGAGTTTTTCATGGAGGTAGGATATCTCTCTTCATGAAAAAGTTGAGAAGACAACATCATTCCGTTAGAACAGAGCAGCAAAGCCAGTAGAGAATTATCTTGTAGGCTAATTTAACACTTGATCTACATCTACCCTTACTAAAAACAATAGATAACACTCAAATACACTGTTGTAAAGATTACATACACTGTAATGTTGGCTTGTTTCTTATGTTTACTTTAAGATACCTGTCTTTGGCCTCGGTTATCTCCTGTGTAGCTGCTCTGAGCTGTTCATCTTTCCGGATGAGGCTTTCAGCTTGCTCACGCACCGTGTTTTCCGCTGCCTCGAGTCTCTGCTCAAGCTCAGCGACCCGCCGATGCAATGCGGCTAAATGTGCATTTGCTTCCCTGATTTGTACCGGTGACGGTGAAGACATGTCACAGGAACCGTAGGGCAGAGCAACTACACCATGCCAATCTACATTAACAGCAGGGATATGATATTAGTCACGTTAGCGTCTCTTACTGCCACGCAGTACAAATTTAAAGCTTAAGTGGCTAGCTGGGGACTTCTTCAGCTAAGTTCAAGTAAAAGAAAATGACAACAGTTGACGACTTCACCATCAACAAAGCGACATGTACTTCCATTCACGATGTAAGTTTTTTAAAAATCACGGAGAAAATCAAGCTAATTCCGTTGCAGTTACCGTTATGCTTGTAACTCGATGTTACCTTGCTTAGACAGGGTATGTCTTCTTGTTAAGGCTAGCAGCGTTAGCTATCCTACTGGTCACGTCCACGTTACTCATTGACATCAGATGCACAACTCTAACTGCTGTCCGCCAAATATATGTCTCCGTGTCTGAAAGCGGCGAAACAGAACATTCAAATCGTTTATTTAATTGTTCTGATTCAAATGTGTATCTGCAGATAATCATTACTAAAAGTTCCTTCGCAACAAGCTTGGAACCTGTGGATATTCCTGCGTCCCGGAAGCAATTAACGCACACCACACGTCAAAACAAATGATGCGTGGTGGGTAAGAGACATAATCCATACACAGTGCTCAAGTCAGAGTACAACACATAGACTGTTGAGATGATCATTGTGAAACAATGAAATTGGAATTCTTCACCCATTTAATTCATAAGCTACCTAATGGTGTCCAAATCTCAGTGAATATTTAATCACACCTGCTGCTCACTTGATTTACCTACACCAGAGAGACAGTGCTATCTTTGCCTAAATACATATTGATACAGTACTTGTAAGCATGGAGAGGATGGTGGTACCTATCTCAATTAAAGTTATATCCTGCTTCCCTTAGCTGTTAACCTGTGTTTTCTTCAGTTGTGATGTGAATGGGACAGGGGCTTTCTGACCTTGAATGTTTTGCTACTGCCAACTGTTTCTCCTCTGTGGTGCCTAACTTGGATATAGGCCTTATTGTGAAATGGTGCTAAAGAATTACTTCCAAAAGCTTTTACTTGCCACCAGCTTGATCTTGAGCAATCCTCTCCACTCTACTCCAAGGTCTGAAAGGATATAGGTTGTGAGAATAATCGCAACTTTAGAAATACAACGGGATGGCTGCAACATGCAGCATTTTTCTCCAAACAGAAACAACCTAGAGAGATGGTGCTCACACTGTATAGGCACAGTTGGACACTTCCTATTACAGAAAAATATCAAGCAAATTTAAGAACTAGGCTATTACAGGGGTTATTGGGAAAAAACAGGCTCAAAGTATTTTTTTTTTTTTGCTTGAGCTTTCATTTTATTATACTGCTGTTACTGTTTTTGAGGGTTTTGTCATGATAGGTACAGGGACAGTTGTAATAGTTGTGCATGCATTGAAACCATACAAAATCACACTAAAGAGCAGTGCTATTTTAACAGTCTTTAACAGCCTTTCCTTAAAAATAATACAGTTTATAAAGTTAGAGTGGGGACAGGAGATCTACATCTGTGTAGGCCTATGTATGTATGTGTGCATGCGCATCCACATGTGTATGCATGTGCGTTTGTTTATGTGTGTGTGTGTTTAGAGGTAGCCTGGCCATGCCTTCCTAGCACTTCCAGTTGATTATCATCTCCCTACAGTGATAGTTTGGATTTGATCCCATTGAGCTTGTTGTCTCAGGAGGCATTTTAACCTGTCCAGTCAGCAAACAGAGAGCAGCATTGTGAATGCAGAGCTAGAATACTATAGGTCAAGGCAAGCTATCAGTCAGGGGCTGATCCAATCTTTTTAAACTTAAACACCTCACGCAAGCAATGAAATCTCACTACCGAATGTCCAGACCCTCTGTACGAAATGAAAGTGTAGTATGAGGGTCTGGTCTTATTACCAGGCTAGTTTAGAGGGGGATACAGTGAATAATAATTTAAAATAGGCCTAGGCCTACATGAAATAGCCTAAATAAGAAGTCATTGTTCCTGTTCCATTCTTCCTGTTTTGAATCTGTAACATCCGCACATATAAATCAACTCCTTAGCAAAGCTCAATAACGATTGCCTAATCAATATTTATAAATAAATGTCATTGTAATATTATGAGAGAAACTACTCATATTAATACTATAAGATGCATTTTTAACATGTCCCCGGCTTGGGGAAACATCTGACTTGAACACATTCAATTGCAAATTGTGAAGAATGTGCTTTAGGTAATCATCTTTAAATGGTTTTTAAAGAACCATTGACTATTAACAGACATGTGTAAGTTTATTGTATAAAAGTTTGGTTGATCAAATATAAACCGTTTTTGAGTATAACAGAGTGAAAAGCAGGAAGTGTTGCAACTGTCCCCGCTCGCCCCTACCAAAAACACACAGGTGAAATCACTCACGGTGTATAGCCCTCCAAACCGTTAGACGGCGGTAGTACAAAGATATCTATTTTATTTGTTCGGTTTTCTCGCGTTGTCTGGTGCCCTTGATGTGAAATCAAGATGGGGTACTGGGAGCTGGAAGAGGGTAAAGATTGCGTGGAGAAAACATGGATTACCACCAAGATAGCCACTGCTTTGGGTAAGTTATGTATCGAATGGTCGGTTTATCGTCTGGTTTGCACAGCAATAAAGTTTTCTAGGCGTAAAAGCGTAGGTCTGGCCTTGCGAGGGACGTAGGCTATGGTGACCACTAAACCTAAGCAAGAAGCTATGATGACAAACATGATCATTTATTTTGTCGCAAAACAAGGCGTTAATGTAAGGTATGGGTAGGTAAATTATATTAACTGAAACATTTAGGATCGTTGGGGAGATAAAGCTGAACCTAGCAACCTCTAGTATCGTACATCAGGACTTCAGGTCAGCAGAACTTTCCTCTTTGCTGTAGCATGCGAATCTGTAACTGGCCTGGCGTCCGTTTGTCAAAAGCATAACGTTGATGATGATAATATTAACTAGTTAATTAACCAGCAATTGCATTGCAACTAACAAAGTTGCGAACTTGGTTAGCAAATATGCTTTTGGCAACTCATTACCTTGGCTAGTGGCTGTGGCTAAGTTATGTAAGGGATAATGTATTGTCCACCGGTCATTATAGTAAAATATTTCTCGTCAGAACGAACAGGACACCGACGCCGAAGGTCTTTTAAATTTAATTTGTTACCGTTTCGTGGCTTCCTGTGTATGACATGAGAGTAGCAGAAAGACTGTAGGTTACAGGGTGGTAACGTAGTACATTCTGATTATTTCCAGTGTGACACTCAGGCATACTTTGCTAATTTACACACTAACTTTTTCCCCGTCTGTGTTCCACAGGGCTTATAGGCTCAGCCTACCACATTGTGGCTTTCCAGCCTGAAACTGCTGTTGAGGCCCTTCAGCGGGCCACTGCAAGCACAGCTACAATGGGTGAGAAGTACAGACTGTTGGTTAAGATGATGTTACACATCAAAGTTTAGTCAATCTACATGTGTACAGGCGTAGATAAACTGGAAAAGTTACTATCACCATTTTATTCAGTCTAGGAAATACTGCTATATGAAAACCATAGATTTTTTTTGTTGTGATAAAAATGCCAGGTCTAGGCTATACATTTAAATGTCAGCTTTGAAAGAGACTTTGTGTACAAGTATTAGCAGCAGGGTTGACTGTAATAGTACTTATGGCGATAACATTTTATCTGCATATTTTGAAGCACTATATTTTTTTGCAGCGTCTCTTGGGGCAATTTTTGGAATGGCGACTTGTCTGAGTGCTCAGGCAAGGGATGCCCCAGATGACCCTTTAAATTATTTCATTGGTGGTTGTGCATCTGGAGCATTTCTTGGTGCTCGAAGTAAGTGCAAAGGCTGAACATTTGACCTCTTCTCTGTGCATGCTCCATAAAAAGGTTAATTATTGAGTAATAATAATGGTGTGGGAAAATATTTGATTTATTATTTTCATACAGAACCAGGGCAGTTGGAATGAAAGACTTAAATATCTTATTTACACATGTCTACACAGAAATATAAAACAAAAAGAAGGGCTTTTCTAGCAAATGCCATTCTCGTATAACTCTTATAAATCTGCAAGCCTACAACTAAACTTTGCTATGAGCTGACCAAAATCCCATAAATAGTTCAGGGCGATATAGAATGTGTGAATTAAGTATTGTACCTTGTTTTCTAATGTTAAAATTGAATATAGTCAACTTTAATTTTTCAAAAATAAGTTCAAGTGCAATTTGTAAGCCCAATTTAGGCTGGGTGTTGAAATGTTCCCCTTTGGCAACCACAGTTGAACTACAACTACTTTGTACTATTTGACATCACATGTAGGCTTTGTTCTAATTCGCAAATGTTTTAGGGGCTTATCATAAGTTAAGAATTTTCATATGGAGGGCACAAGCATGACTCATGTTCATGATAGCTCATGGCCATGCACAACCTCTTCTAATTCATCAATGCTGAGGCAAAAATGGTTTTCCATTCCATGTCTCCTTTCATTTCTCAACATGAGCAAAATGTGATTTTGATGAGCTGAACAACCCCTAGTGAAGTAAACCTATGTTTTAATATAGTAAGCATTTAGCATCTTTTTAAATCAAACAAACCCTTTAGAAGCTTCGACCACTCCCCCAGCACAAACACACATACAGAATTGACCTCAAACAGACTAAAGAATCATTAACAATTAGCCACCCCCCACCTCCGAAGATATTTTCAAAGTAATACTTGAGTTGAATGTAAATGCCCGAATGGGATTATATGTCATGATAACCAGCTAATGTTTGTTTTATCCCTTGTTACATAGCTCACAGTGCTACCACAGGTGTATCTGCGTGCATCGGCTTGGGGACGTTGGCTATGTTCACAAAGGTTGGCAAGACAGAAGGCTGGAAACTAAGTGGTGCTCCTAGACTATAAACAGTTCTGTTTGTCTTGATTAAATGTTTTGTGTATATTGTATATGGAATGAATAAACTTCAAAAGTAAGTAATGGAATTTAACAACTTTTGGGGAGTATCAATTACTTTGTTGGGGTAAACGATGCAGGATGACATTTCCTTTGTTTATGCTTATATTGTGCAAATCAGCTTATTAGAACTCACCCCTAACTCACCTCCCTGAGTGTTTTCACATTGTTTTAGGGCCAGGCAGGTTGGCTGTGTTCAGGCCTGTTAAGACATGAAGGTTTTGTTCTTAGTTATGAAGCAAAATGCACATTAGACAGATACTGCCTTGATTCCTGAGGGAAAATATTCTTTGCTTTAACCATCTGTATTATTTGTTTGGTTACACGCACACAAAGTGAATTCAATAAACAACACCTGGAGCAGTGAACAGCTACTACAGCAGCACAGAGGGAGCTGTTGGGGTTACAGGTGCCTAGTCTTGCTCAAGAGCAGCTCAACCATGGATGCTGGCATTGGAGAATAATGTTCAGTCACTCACACTTCCCACATTTTTCCTACTTTTCCACTCTCATACAAGTCTGATCCCTTTAATCAGTTGGACCACAGGGTTGCTCTGTCAGATGCAAGGTTTGCAAAGATGCAAACCATGCAAGGTTTCTGCTGGGTCTTAAAAAGTCTAAAATGATAAATTACTGTATTAGTAAATACTTCAGAAAAAAGGTGGGTTGTCATATTTGCGGACTTGACAAAAAAAGTGAGGAAAATATAGAGGGTGCAAAAAAAACGTTCTTTTTGTGTGTGTTAAATGAACCAGCAGTGTCTCATTGGCCTACAACTGCAACACACAATAGAGAGGTAAGAGATTGTCTTGAACAAATTAAAAATTTGCGTGGTGTAAAACAATGACTGGGTTGACATGCACTTCAGTATCACTTGACCCAGCCGGCACTTCATATGCGATCATATTCAGCATACAGAAGTGTCCGATGTGGCTCAATGCCACGCAAGGCTGTATCCTCTATGCAGACTTTTATGGGTAATACATATGGTTTTCTGCATGGTAGATAACCTACTGTGTATTGTTTGCACATTTTAATGGAAAATTGTAATTTATATGGTAGCCTATTATTCATTCAATTTAAATGTGACATTTATCCACACTAACTTGATCTCATCCTTTAATTTATAGTAATGATAAAAAATCGCTAACTTTTAAAATGTTTTTCAATGACTTCACCAGAATTTTCAAATAAAACAATTTACTATATAAGGCAAAATTTGGTCTACAAAAATATATTCTGACCAATGTGGTATGAATTTAAGGCCTTAAAAAGTCTTAAATTTAGTGAAACATTATGCACTAGGTCTGAAATATGCTTAGTGAAGGTATTGCACCCTCTGTTTGAGGCTATGCAAGATTTCTGTTCAAATCCCACAACCCCTAATGAACAACACCTGTTTCCCAGAGTCATGAAGCCATTTTCCCCTCAACAAAATTTTCTTGTTATGTTCAAGTTGGTCTAAAATTTGAATCATAACGGTTGTAAAAGTTCTAAATTTAACTTGTTGAAAGCTCTAGAAACCCTGATGCAACTGGAGGAAGCCCAGAACTGTAGTCTGTTACACTAGGGTATCTTAATATTTTTATATTACCCATACAGGCAAAAGGGCACTGATTTGGCTGTAACTGGCATTTAGGGCTTTATGCAAACCTCATTTTTACTAGGCTTTGCATAACCACACGGTGGAGCTGTAGACAGAATGTGCCACAATCACCGATGTTTAGTTAGACTCAAATTAGTGAGAGAGCCTGATAAAAATTCCACACAGCATACCATAAAGCAGTGCCAAGAGATCGATTAGCCATACAGTTGATAATGAAAGATAGACATTTGGAGGGTTGTCAATCCCAAAGAGTATACTTTTTTTCACATGTGCATAAATCATACTCAAGGATTGATTATTTTTTAGTTTCAGGTAAATTGACTGGTGGTTGATCGTAGCCAAGAACATTACTTCTTCCCGCAGGCAGTCAGACTGCTGAACAACCTGTAGTGCAATTGGACTGGAATTTCTTAGTAACTCAGGATGCAAACCAGCGCGTCACAGCGCACTGCACCTTTATGCCATGCTCTGTCTAGCGTGTTTGTTTAGGTCACCTGTATTTTGACCTGCCAATTGTTTACAACTGTGTTGTAATGTATGTACATACTATCAAAGGTGTTAGCAATGAGACTGGAGAAAGTTCTGTCAAAAATGATTAATGAAGACCAGGTAGGCTTTATTAAAGGTAAATCGTCAGCTGATAACCTTAGGTGCCTTTTACATTTGTGGTAAAACTGTATGGAACTGTATGGATAGCTGCCTTTTCCCTTGATGCTATGAAAGCCTTTGACAGGGTAGAGTGGGGGTATCTGATATACACTCTACAGGCCTTTGGATTTCTGGAGGAATTTCTTAGGTGGGTAAAGGTTCTGTACTCTGCTCCCCGGGCAGCTGTTCTTACGAACAGCATTATGTCTCCACTCTTTAACTTAGGCAGAGGGACCCATTGTCCCCACTGCTTGTAACCATATTTGTGGAGCCATTGGCAGTCTCTATAAGAAATGATCCCAAAATTGAGGGTGTGCTGGCAGGAGGACAGATGCACAAATTGTTTTTGTATGCAGATGACATACTACTGATTTTGTCTGATCCGGCCTCTTCCATTTCATGGATATTATTGAGAATTTCTCAGAAATATCAGGCTACAAGATTAACTGGCAGAAGTCTGAAGTAATGCCTATTTCTGCTGGCTGTTCACTTGCAGATATTGGGACATTCCCATTTACTTGGATACCTTCAGGAATGAAGTACTTGGGTATAAGGTTAACTACAGACTTTAGGGAACTTGTCCAAATTAAAATGAATCCAGTTCTTCAAGCGATTAAGACCAACTTCGCTAAGTGGCAATTGCTCAATTTATCTAAAATAAATACAGTTAAGATGGTTTCTTCAAAGATTAACTATATTTCAATGATGATCCCTTTGATCATTCCTGGAACACTGATTAAGCAGTATAATGCTATGGTCAGAGACTATTTGTGGAATGGGAAGAAGCCACAGATTTGTATGAATAAGCAGTTTACTACAAGAGAAAAGGGTGGTCTGGCAATACCAAATATAGAACTTTATAATATAGCTTTTGAAATAGTCAGACTGTGTAAACATTGATCAAAATTAGAGTCAAATTTGGGATGGCTTGTGATTGAGAGGTCACTGACCTCTCCATTTGGATACATAGGTGCTCTGTCTCAAAAGCTAGCTAATCCACAGTCAGTTAACCTTATTTTACAACACTCAAGGGATGTATGGGTCAAGGTTCACAAGGTTCAGTACCAACAGAGTTATTCATCTGTATGGGAAAATCCTACATTTAAGATAGGGAAGTCTACCATCTTTTGGAAAGTATGGTATAGCAAAGGAGTTCTCACCATAGGGGATTTATTTGAGAATGGAATCTTCTGTTCATTTGAAGAACTTAGGAACAGATACAGTGTGTTACATAAATATTTGAAGCTCCCTAGCATGGTACAAATTTCTTGTTTTCTATAAAATGGCTGCTAATGCCTTATATGGTAAGAGTGAGAATCTGAGGATAATATGGCAAAGGGATCTGGGCATTTATATGTCAGACTTAAAAGGCTTGGTTTAATTCAGAGTGATGAGTGTTGGAAATGTAAGGGCTCCATGGGTACCTTTCTACATCTCATGTGGGAATGTCCATTGGTTTCTCCTTTTTGTTAGAAGTCCAGCTGTTAACACAGATTTATCACCAAGTAGGCAAAAACTGCCAAAGCCAAAGTAGAAGACTCTGTTTCAAGATTCAGTGATATATGGGGGAGTTTCCTAACATATATAGAGGGGATCTGTGATAAATATAATGATTAGGCATATTGGGATGTGTGTCAGGCAGAGGGGTGATTGTAACCTGTAGTGCTGTGCAGCGGTGTTGTGTTTTTCTTTTGTGTTTTGTTTTGTTTGTGTTGTTGATGTTTTATGTTTAGGTGTGTGTAAAAGTGTTGTGGTGTGGTATGTTTGTTTAGAAGTAAGAAAATGTGTCTCCCCTTCCTTGAGGCTTTGTGACCCCCCCCCCCACACACACACACACACAATGGCACTGTCAATGTCACACACACAATGGCACCTTACTGTTACCCCCATGACCCCAATGTAGCCACTGCTACATTGTCCAGCCATAATTCCTGATAACCACCTATAGTCTGACTACCATATAATGTAAAGTGGGATAACACTCCATTATGAACTGTTATGAACCTCAGCTAAAACCATTGGCAACTTGTAGTCTGTCATGGTTACCACTGATTGTAATTTTCCTGCATGACCCCCGGCAGTTGGGTCAGCCCCTTGAGTCGTGGATCTGCCCAAGGTTTCTTCCTAGATTAACTGAACATAAGGGAGTTTTTCCTTGCCCCGGTTGCTCTTGGGTGCTCCTTCTGTGAAGCGCCACGAGACAATACTATTGTAAAAGGCGATGTATAAATAAAATTGAATTGAATTGAATTGAATTGTTAACTTCAAGCTCTGTAAAGTTAATGCTCAAATAAGCCACTCACTATGGCCAAGTTTATCTGGGTTGTTATGGAACAAGGCAATCTGCTTGCCACTTCTGCCAGTTCAGCATAGCAATTACTACTTGAAACAGATGTATCCCATTTGTTTTGTAACAACAGGAGATAAATTAGATGTGCTGTGGCAGATGTTGGTGGTTGTGTTTGGCTTGGCTGGTTGTTTTGCATCACAGGCTCAGCTGGGTTTAAGATCCCACCAGTTTGGGGAAAGAAGCATGGGCCAAAAACCACTGTAATTGTTCTGAAGACTAAACAATACTGCAATTCATTTGATTTTGTTTACCTCAGGCAAGTGATCCATCAACATGGTTAGGAAATTACTGATGAGAATGGACAATTGCACAATATGTATTGTAGATGGGAAATCAACAAAGACTACTCAGTCCACTTGTGTATTTTTGTACCTCTCACAGCAACTTGAAATAGCTACAGAAAAATGTATTTGCTGTATTTCAAAATGTATTTTGAAATAGAACTGACAGTTTTATTCGTTATGTTATGTGACTAATCACAGGCTCTGCCGGTAGCACTTATTCTCAGCTAGATGATCTCAACTATGGACATAGGACCTCATGCAAGAATAAAAGTGTTATTAAGCAAAATGCTAAGAGAATAAGCATAGAAATTCATAGAAATTACTCCAAAATGTTTAGTGACCAGCTAAGCTTTAGTGACCTGTAGTTTTTCAAAAGTGTAACTGCCAGTTATCCAGTCATATGCATCAACAAATATAGTCTAATCTAACAGTCAAAATGGCAATGAAAGTGTAGTCAATTTTGTGGATTTCTTTTACAGTAATCAATGAAAAAAAAACATCAACATGTTGGAAGAACAGCTTACAACAACCCAAGGTGAAGAATCCTCATGGGTTGTAAATGAAACCTTTTTTCCCTAAGCTTGCGTGACTACATGGTGGATAGAGGTGAACTGCATATTGAATGAATGTTGGCCATGATGAAAATAGGTCTGACTACTGAGTGCACAAAGTGCTCTTATCTTCCACTGCCAAATAGGTTGAATGTCAATCCCCATGTGGTCCCGACTGAGATGTCCAAGAGGAGTGCAGAGAGCTCTCTGAGACAGAGATGGGACAGTGCTCCTGCACTTGATTAAAAGAAAATAACATGTTGGAAGCAATCGAGGCAGAGTAAATGTAAATGTTTGGTATATTTCAGCCTTTAAATTCCCAACATCAGTGAATCATCCTTGGAGAACACAGGAAGACATTATTGTCTAATTGATTGGTCACATATTTAATTATAACCTTATTACATGAATCAGTCAATGAATACCATTAGCTCTCTCAAGTCTGGGACTGCTGGTCACCTCACTGACCTGATGATGGCACTGCTCCGTTAGTCTGTTTTCAAATATTCAGGGAGCTCAAAGCCACTGCTTCAAAAGACTCAACGTGATTGACACATTGACTTTGCAACACCAGGGTCTTTTCTGTTCTGCGCAAGACTACAGCCTTGAATGCTGCTGTGCTACATTTTCATCAAGGCTATACAATCAGAGAATTTTTTAACTACCAAAGTTCCACAGTAATTAGCAATTAATTTAAAGCTGATGCATATGTCGCTTATTGCAGCCATGAACAGACATAGAAACAAAATAGCAATGTAACCTTAGACCAGTGAAGTTTTGCAATGTTTAAATAAGATATGTCAATTGTTTTAACATGTCTACAACACTGAAAAATATCTCTATATTTTTTTTCCTGGGTAGCATCTGGCCCAGAAACGAATGCCTTGATGGCAGACGAATGAGTCATCGCATTGAAAGCTTTTAACTCGCCCTGATATCAAACATATTCTTAGACTCTCCAGGGCAGTATCGGTGGATTTGAACCATGTAATATCTCTTCCTGTCTCCATCGTGGATATAACAATAAACAAATGTCACTCAGGAGGTTCACGTTGCTGAGTGCTCTCGGCCCGCTTTTGTGCTATGTCCCACTTGAGTGCTTCCCTGTTCGGCTCATGTTTTAATGCAGAATCTCTTACGGCAAACCCCACTGAAAGACTGTGGGCATAGCTCCAGCTTCAAAGAGTGATGCCCCTGTCAATCGTCTCCTGACGCACAAAGGGTCAGGGTCGATGCTAACTGCGTTTTGGCTTCCGCAGAGATGCTGGGCTCTATAGATTTAAAAGCGTCTTTTGACTTAGCTGAGCTGGCAGATCTTCTTGCTTTAATTTCCACCAACCCTATTAACATAATGTACAATACAATAAGATAGCCAACACATTATAAACACAGACACCAATTTTTGACAAATTGGTGATAGACTTGACTTGATTTGATTATAAAATAAGCAGATGTGCAAGCCAAGTTAGCAGCTTCAGAAATATGCTTCTTCTCTTTCTTGCTGAATTGCAGAACTGAATTCATGCCAGCTCCAAAAAAAAATCAATGAAGAATGGAAAACCAGGGAAAACACTTATCAGCTCATTTTCACCATACAGTGCTCAATTAGAATACACAGAGAACTGCAGAAGATGACTTAGGATAGAAAAAAATCTGAAAAAATAAATACTTAAATAAATGCTTAGTAGGCTAGCTGAACATCCAGCAGAACCCAACATGAATGTTCCTCCATTCAGAGATGGCTCATTGTGGAACATTGATCAGGCTCTCAGAAGTGACTTGGGATTGATGTGTAGCGACACAGAGAAGAGCAGTAAATACTGCCATTCAGCTGTCAGCCACACAGCCTTAAAGCAAGCATTTCAGCGTGGTGACCCCAACATGGCCACTCACTCAGCCTTCAGGAAGTCTGGGTCCACTGCAGTTTGTAAAGATTATCCCATCAAGCATGTTAAAGGATTTCACATGAAATTCTTTTCTTGGACATTAGACATTTGGAAGCCTACCTGTGGCAGGCGTTCAGTCAGTGTTATATTTAGTTGAGGCATATTGGGGAAACCTTCCTTCCTTATCCTCTTTAGTCCTCTAGTATGTTCAGGATGACCATTGTTTTGGATTACATATGGCTTCCTGCTCAGTCATCCTCCCAGGCCTAACTGTGTATATTTTTACTGTGGGTGGCTGGCTGATGAAGAGCGAGATTACTCTCCACTCCTGCCCACCTCTGCCAGAGACCCTCATCTCCTCAATAACCAGTCCAGGGCAGAGGTCAGATTCCTGAGGCCAGTGAACCACCACAACCCCATGGAACTTGGCCTAGCAGTATAGCATGTGGTGCTAGTACAGCATACCCAGGCATCTGTAGACTCTGGAGAACAAAATGGAGCTCAGTGAACTTGAAAGATACCTGCAGAAATCATTTATAAGAGGCACTGTGGTGAGACTTTACACCCACTCCTGTGTCAGATGGCGCAAGTATGCCATGATACAGTTCACCAAGAACATGCTCCATGGACTGTCAAAGCAGTCAGTGGTGAATTCTATTCATCAAATAGGTTCTGCTTTTGCTAATGTTGTGTTTATGACATAAGTATTTATCTTCAATTGTTTCTGCTTAGGTCCTTGTCATTTCCATAGTACTGTCAAATCAATAGCATCATTTGGGAATGTTTTTTGTCACATCCGTATCGGTTTCAGCTCAGTCATTGGTATTTTGACACCATAAATTATTCCAAGTTCCATTAAGACTTAATTGACTTAAGCTGACATACATTATGTCAGAACATCTTCAAGATTACACTTCCTAGTAATTTCACAGAATTGCAAATCACTATTTAGGCTACGCTATTTCACTGTCAGTTTGAAACAGTGTGAACAATCTACAATCTAATTACATGCACTGCATGTGACGCTTATCTTGAGTTGGTGAGGAATGCATGGAAAAAGCCACCACACTGTGACACTTCTCTTCTCTTTACTCATTGCTCATTTTTGATAGTGAAATTCTGGCAGAAGTCTGCAATCTGAATGGCATAATTTGTACAAACATATTTAGGAGGACTGCACCAGTTCAGTTCAGTTTAATTCAAGATCATCACACTTGAAGTTCCTAATCATGGGCATTCATGTTGAAGGTGCTGTATTTAGTTTTGACAGATAACTACAAAATGTTCTCATACCTCTGCTATGCTTGAACCCACAGGGGGGTTCTAAAGCACAGCCAGACCAGTCTTCATGTGAATGTGAGTGTAAGCACATCTGTGTTTCGACCTTTTCATTCACATTCACTCAGCAAGCAAGGAACCACGAGAGTCAGCAGAGACATTGACAATATTCAAGTCATCCTGTAGGTGAAAGCAATAGCCCCACAACGCTGGTGTATGCCACCCAAGGGCAAACGTTTTCAAGATCACTATCGAGAATACAAGAAACAAACAACCTGGAACAGTTAAACATGCCATTTTTCTGTAATGTAGGCTACAGTATGTTTACGCTACAGTGGAATGGAATATGAAGCTTATTGTGAAACTCCTTATCAGGAAAGGTCATAGTAAAAGGAGAATGGGTCCATGGAAAATGAATGTTTAGTCCAATCAGATGCAATCCCATTGAATGCTGTGCTGAGGAATTAATGTGATTATTTTCTATATGCAAATTCATTGTCTTAGTTATTACGCAGATAATGTAGGCCTAAATAGCTTGTAGAGACAGACTTAAGTCACTCTAAACAAACATGTATAGTAAGTAGCCATGATTTAATACTATGGTGCTTACAAAAGAGTAACTACCACTCAGCAAACAGTAGTGGCATGTATTGATCTCATAATGAGGTAAGGCTATATCACACCTATATACCACATCTATTTGTTGAAGACAGAATCATTCTCAGAATGCATCTGTGTAATAAAGACAGAGATATTAGATACCAGACAAAGATGAGCATTTTTCTGTAACTCACTGTAGTTCAGATGACACATTTTGGTTCTCTCAACTCAAATATCAAACTAATAGTTTTAATTTATTTGGAATGAAAACATCTTAACCCAACATGTATATATAAAATCCATTTTTAGCCACAAAATGGGCCTTGAACCAACATACTATCGATGATGAGAATGCCACCACTGAATAATTTACTGAGCGCTGAGACAGGGGAAATCTAATACTCAGGAAAGCAAACTTCTCAGGCCAGGCTTTTTGAACATATGCATTCATCCAATACCAGTTCGTCTCGTTTTCTCTCTCTCTCTCACACACACACTATCTATCTGTTTTTCCCCAGACACTTTCACTCTTACTCTCACTCTTTCTCTCTTGTTCTGTCTCTGTTTCTCTCTCTCTCTCTCTCTTGCATAGACTCACCATAATATACACGTACACACATTCGCATTCGCACGCACACACTCTCACAGACAGGAGTGCAAATTTAAGCAGAAATGGGAAGAGAGGGGGAGTGTGCTGTTGCCAGAGCACCCCAACCCACACCACCACCACCATCTCCACCCACGCTTGCTCTGCAGAGCCTTGTGGTCTTTAAAAGGCTTCTTTTGCTCACTTTTGCAATGGAGAGGGAACATTCTGGAGACACGCATGAGCTCTCGCCTGGGACTGTTTTCACTGAGCACTTTGTCTTCACAGCAGTCAGTCAATCAGGGAGAGGAGAGAAGAGGAGAGTAGAGGACACGACACCCCTCATTTCATTCTTACTGATTTATGAGGGCACACGGGGTAAAAATCTATCACATCTGATCTGAAACTCATGGAGGAATGAGCACGATATGGAGCAGACTGTTATACAGATGAGCATACTTTGGCTGTGAGGGTACATGACAATGTAATTGGCCTTACACAGCTGAGATAAGGCTTTATCATTTTTGGCATTGTTTCATTGACACACTGAATTCTACATAAAAAATGTAGACAAAAATAAACATATCTTAAGCCTAAGCCTGATGAAAGCACAGGCATGTCAAAACAGGAGAGGATTTATGGTGTGTGATACAAAATAGACCATCTATGCTTAAACTGAAGAGCTAGCATTTTAGCCAAAAAATACTGTCACGTTATTGCCTGTTGTGACAAAGGGTTTGCTGTTTGTTATGATGGGGAACAAAACATTTCTAATCACAATTAATGTTTCCAAAGCAGTTTGGTTCCCTCAAATCAATCTGCACAACCAGCACCACACAGTGGACTGCCTGCAAAAGTCCATAACAAGCTCAAAATGATGTCTACCTCCAAGAGGTATGGTTTGTGGTAAGTTTCATGAAGACTCTTTAAGCCAAAACTACAAAACCAATTGCTTGATATTGATAAATGTTGAGTACATTGTGAATATGGCAAACAGTGACCTATTATACCATAGGTATCACGAGAGAGAGAGAGAGAGAGCACATACACAAGCACAAACATATGTACATTTTTTTCCTTATGTACAACTCTGTGTATGATGAGAACATGCTCGGTCAATGCAGAAATTGTCCTGCCGTTGAAGCTCACTTCTACTGAATCATATACAGTTACAAATTTGTTCTAGTGCACACAGAACACTTCCATCACTGTGTCAAAGAATGTTAAATGGGCTTTTTGATGCCATTGCAAGCAATCTTTTGCACCTTAAGCATAATCTATGAAAGGGCAGTGAGCTTAAGCATGTCACACTTGCATGCAGTAGCCTATAAATACATATCACATGTCAGAAGATGGATTAAGGGCTGAAAACTGAATGTTAGGCATACAATAAGAACCAGGCATGCACTTTGTGTTTGTACCAATACAAAAACTCAAGGCATGCACCGATGGACCAGCGTAAGAATGACCTGGTAAAGCAGCTGTTGTGAGGATAAAGCGGAGAGATATGCTATGCTGCCTCGATACTGCTGATGAGTTTTGGCGCATCTGAAATCGCAGGAATACAAAGTGGAACCTATTTATCTCTTGCTACAGAGTATTTATTTTGTTCCTGCTGTTGGTTTTTATTGTCGCTTGCCTGCTACTTACTTTTTAATCATGTGAACATTTTTTTTTTGTTGTTCTTACATACTTCATAGGTTGTAATCTCAATTTCAATTCATTCATTTGAAACTGAGCTAGAAAAGAAGAGCTGTTAGGGAAAAGTCTCCTGTTAAGTCTGAGAAACATGAAGGTCACTTTCATGCCTCAGTCATCACCATGTTTTCTGCAAGCCTTTAACAGGTTTTTTCAAGTCTTTCTTGCAAGGGAGCATGTTGCAATAAAAAGTTAAATTCAAGTCTTTTTAGATGTAGCCTAACATGACTTCCTGAAGCATCGTTGTATGAAACATGTTTTCAAACAATGCATAACAGCAACAATGATATTCTAAGTATTCCCTGTCGTAACATAAAACTGTGGTTTTGATAAGATTGTTTGGTATGATATGGTAATCTTCACTGAATATGTGATGTTTGTGGAATTAATTTTTAATAATGAAGATGATAATGCTTAATAATAAATGTAGCTAAACTTTGAGACAATGTAACCGGAGCCATGGTGTCTGGTAGAGAAGCCGTTTAGCACTCCAGACTCATCGGTCAGATGGCAGACTTAGCAGGCCTAGTAAGGAGTGGAATTAGAGACCTGATACGGATACAAGTTAAAGCAACAAGATGTTGAAAGCACAGAAGGTAGACAGTATAACAAGTTTAAAAAGTTCTTCAAACCAGGGTTCTCTGAAATTGATGGTTTCAACAGCTGTCAGAGATTAGTTTTCAGAAGTATTTCAAATATTTATGAAACTGAAATGAGTTATGATGACACTGTAAATTGTTTTAAACTGTTAAATGCCTCAAGGCCAATCCTTGATTGTTTCAGTGTAAGTGACTTTAATGTAGGTCCATGGTTCCTTCCTAACAGTCAATCATGCTTGTTTTCAACTCAAAGGTCTACCTAATGTGACCTTTTCAAAAATAAGCAAAATGTTATTTTCTGTTGACAAAAAAATGATGCAATGCTATCTAATCTGTTATTAGGTATTTTTAATAGTTTGAATTGAACAGATTGATTTGTCATGGCATTATTGAGTATTTCTACAAGTTAGAGATTCTGTGAATTGACGCAACAGAATAATCTTGTGTTACCTTCCATGTTCACAGTGTTCAATACAGGAAAAGCCAAGACCTTTTAGGCAGATAACAGACTATTAGCAAATTAATTTGCTAGACAGTGAAGGCTACAGTCTAGTGATTTTTCCAACCCCCAGCTCCAAAATCAATACAAACATCAAGTGCCCTTAATAAACAGAATGGAGGGAAACAGTGAGTAAACAGTGTAAACAATGGTGCATCAAAAACAAGGTGAATTTTGTACAGCACAAATACTGACAACATTTTTTAAATGAAAAGCTTTACTATAACAATGTCCATGAAATGTGTGTGCAGTGTTATTTATAGGCTAATATTCCTGAAAGCACACTCATCTGCAAGTCAGCACAAAGTAGCTTTACTCAAAAACCCAAATGTTCAGAACGTATAAACACATGCAGAAATCAATTTGGATTAAAAAAAACAGAGAATTTGGATAAAACAGATTCTCACTTGTATAGTCCTCATATTTTCTTTGCCTCTGTTTCCAATTATTCATTGGCACACTACTGAGGTGAAATGCCAATGTCTTACCACAGACCACTGTGTGAAACATTTCATGAAATTACAATTTAGTCACACTGCACGTCTTGAAAAATACATTATATGGACATAACAGAAAAAAGCTTCTTTTATCACCTGCAACTTGTCACAAGCACAACAATTTGAACAAATCAGACACTGGCTTTACTTGTAGCTGCTCCTGAAAAATGAACTACACATTCATGTACACTGGATTGGAAAGTTATTTCTGTAGCCTACACAGTACCTGCACAGTATGAGCACTGTGTGGGGAACACATTCTTTTCAATCACTGACCTACTCCCTGGTACTGTGCTCGTACCAAACAGATGTTTCTCTCCATATTACCATGTCAACCATTCATGACATGTTCGCTTTCAGTTGCAGAGAGTTGCAGCTTCCATTTTCCCGCTGTTTGTAATTTTCCTATCCAGCTGTTTTTATAGTGTTGTCTGTGCTATTACATATATTTGGTCACAACCTTCTCATTCACCCACAGTCTAAACACCTCCATTAGAAAAGTACAAAAACTATTATAAAACAAACAGATTTGGACTGATTGCAATTGCATCAGAGTGTTTATGTACTTTTTGGTGGGGAACCAGACCACACCAATTGCAGACTTTCACAGCACCACAGAGGGTGTAAATAAACCCCTCGTTAACACACTGACTGGCTTGTTACCAAACCAGCTTTATAGATAGATAGATAGATAGATAGATAGATAGATAGATAGATAGATAGAGATACCTCTGACAGTTTTTGACTCTGACCTTTTCTTTGACCTTGTGCTGGCAAATGCAAAGCTAAGCTTGTGCTGAATTTCATATGCAAAATGTCCCAAATTGATTTACATCTCACAACATGTGAGCACTTCTGTTTTTATGAGAAACAGCATTATGATTTACAACTTTACTGATAAATAGATTAAACATGTGCACTTGGAATGCAATATAAAAATTACAATAAATTGTCATGTTGATGATTTACAATAATATGCCAGAGCTTATTACTGCTCTTACCCAACTGTTCAGTGGGAAATATATACAGAGCATAATACTGAATACACTGCGCTTGAGAGACATGTCAGCACTCTGTCTCCTGTACAGCACTAGCCCATATGATTCAGCAGGACTCACTTGGAACACTACACACCAACTAAACTGGGCTCATACTGGTGCCATATGGGCAAAACAACTGTTTTTCTCACGTACATCCACATACATGCGCAGCTCACAGATTGACTATAGAATATTTAGAGTAGATTAAAATATATAGAATATACATAGAATACTTATGAACGTGACTCCAAAATTATCATTCAGTAATTCTGAATTCTATCTCTCATAGATAGAAGACAAACACACACATGCACACACACACACACATGCGCGCAAAAACACCATCCTCCAAGAGTCAGTCTCCAACTCTTAGCCCAGAGGGAGTACCCTACCAGACTGTTCTCTGGAGAGGTGGAGCTAGTGTGAAAAAGTGTTGTGTCAGGGACAGAGGTGGAGTGGGAGGGGTGTGTGTGTTTGTGTGTGTGTGTGTGTGTGTGTGTGTGTTGGGGGGGTGGGTAGGTAAGAGAGGGTGACACTCTGCACTGCCTCATGAGTATCCTCCCTCTACACTGCAGCCCCTACCCCACCTCCACCTCCACCACTCACCCACCCACGTCTCTACCCCCTCATTCCCCCCCGCCCCTCACAGGCTGCCCCCTCTATCCCTACACAACCACCCCGCTGTGCCAAAGCAGTCTTCAGTCCCGCGCTCTACCCGACTCCACTCCACTCCTCTTCACTCCGCTCGCTGTCATAGGAGGAATCCAGTCAGCGCTTAGCTGCTCGGCCAAGGCACCTAACACACAGGCTTACTCTGAGACGCTGTCCCAATCCAGGCATAACAGGTAGCAGCTGTCACGCCACTAATCTGCTGGACTAACAGGATCAGAGGGTGAGGGAATCACTTATGGTGCTGCCACCACCACCTCCTCTGAGAAGTTACTGAGCTTGGGTATGTTTCTGCATGCAACTGTGTTCTCCACAAAAAAAATCTCCAGATTTTTTTTTTTGTGGTCTGTCTGTGAAGAATCAACTCTATTTTCACTTCAGACTGACAGGGATGCACTGTTTTAGTTCTTTGTCGATGAAGACATCAGCGTCTTTCTAGTGATTGATTTGAAGCATCCGCACCGAACAGTTTTCTTTGGATTGTCATTGTCACCCAATCATTCTTGTTTTTCACCCTGAATCATCTTGAAGGAATCTGGGGAGGTAAACAGCTTTCTCAAGCTGCCTGGAGCACGGCCACCACCTCAGTGTGTTCAGTATCAGATACAAGGAAAAGGACTTGGTCAGCCATCGTATCCTGGGAAGTGCAAAGAGGTGTGCAAGAGGTTTGCACGCTGGTGTTGCACTGCAGAAGAAACCCTCTAAAAATCTGCCCATCCTGAGTCTCTGGCCTTCATCATTGCAATTTATCTTTGCTGAAAGATAGCATTTAGCCAAAGACAACAACCCTAAGAGCTGAATTCAGTGGAGGCCTGGAAATCATTTTGCTACTTCATATTTGTACTTTGGGAAAAAAAACCTTCATGTTTTTTCTCAAAGAAGGAAGCTTTCTCACTTATACCAAGTCAAGGTTCATCCAGAAAATAATCACATAAATGCAAAATGGGGGTTTGCGCCAACTTTTTGCACAACATGAGTCCATGGATCCAGCCATTTTTGGGGCAAACTTAAGCACCCCCGGACAGCTCTAATGATTGCTTGGCGTCTCCGTGAGCAGCGAAGCAGCTCAGCACAGCAACTCTCTTTTGCGCTCTCTCTCCCCTCTGCTTCCAGAGAAACAGCACCCTGGAATTATTGATCTATGTAGACTCTCCCCTAAGGTCACCAGAAGAGATTCACACATATACGAGTCTGGATAAGCCGGGCAAACGGTAAGGACGCATCCTGTTTTGTCAGCATAAGCTGCAGCTTATGCTGGCATGGTTAATCACCAGTGGGGGCTGACTTAAATTTAACACGACCTGGCCCCTAAAAAAGAATGCAGAATTTATAAATCAAAATAATGAATGTTCTCCTAGCGTTCTTTTTTTTCCAACATCTAATTCATACACCAGATAATGCTTAGTTTCACAGTAGTTTATTTAATTTAGTGTAATGAAAAAACTGTCTATAACAGGGAACTGTTCATTTGACACTACACTGGTGAAGACTGATTTTTAGCGCATTTCCATTTTTGGGTCAGCCAATGTTTCGATATCTGTTAAGTGCTGTTTGTGAAATGAAAGTATAGTCCTAAGTACTCAACAAGTCTTGCACATGTGTCATACCTCAGCTGTCTAGGAAAACCTTCTGTTTAAGCAATTACATACAAAGTTTTGTTTTTTGCTGACTCCCAGTGCATGTGTATACTGATTTATTTTTGTTTCAAATTTCAAAAGATAGGAAATGCACATAGTATATTTGCAAGTAGGTCTGGTAGGTAGCCTCAATAGTTCGGTTTACATTGATGGAGTGGATTCTGCTTTTTCACAGGATTCTGCTGTGGTGGACATTGTTATTATAGGATGGTCAGAATGCCAGTGCTATGGCACCTTGGAAACATTCTTGTTGGACTCTAAACAAGCTTGCATAGTATGTCACTAGTTTCATTTTCACTTTCATAATGTATATTGATGAATCACATCAGCGACTGAATGATTGAATGAATGAATGAATGAATGAATGAATGAATGAATGAGGCAGGCAATTAAATTCAGTCTTTGTTGCAGTGATGAAAAATATTCAGTGCTTGGAGCTCTGTTTCATAGCTGTACAGTGCCATGATCATCTCCATAACCATGCCAAAGCAGGATGTGCCTTTCCAGATGCATGTCTTCCAATGACATAGGCTATGTGAAGCTTTGCAACCTTTAAATATTAATGTGCTCTAGTAATAGCCTGATATTTTGTATTATGGGCTCTCCCCAGCTAACTGCCCAGAACATTACTGTTTAGGTGTTTTTTTTAGGAATTTTAATGGATGATGGGACAGTGCAGTCTGGATGCAAATATCAAATCACTTTTTGTCATCATAGAATGGAAGTATCTGATTCAGCACATCACAAGAAAAGTGAGACCTAGTGCAATTTGTTAATGAAATTAAAGCCATTGTTATTAATAGTTGAACAAATCAATGACTATAACAGTTGTAAACATCTCCCATGTGGTTGCTTGATCAGCAAGTGTATGTTCATAGTGAGTTTAGACTCAGCACAGTTCTGTTTATGTAATGTTAATGACAGCCCATGTTGTTCTAAGAGTCTAGCGTAAAGAAATGGATGCATTTGCATGTGTCCATCCATAGAAAATTGGTGATACTATTGAACAGTGGTGGTGAAAGACTTCAAGGGTACATACAACAATGGCCAAGGTTATACATCTGAATAGAGAGCAGTCCACTGAGGCGGACAGACATCCTTTCCAAGAGGAAAGGGCGAGGAATGGCAATGGGAAATGGTTTAGCACATGTTAGGGATAAACTCTGGGATGTGTCTCAGCAACAACAATTCAAAATTTAAAGCATGAAATTCTTTGCGTCACGCTTATCACTGGACCTTTAAAACATGGTCTTCATTCTTACATATTCATTAACAATACATTCTTCATACATATATAGAATCAGATATGCTATTTAAAATAGGTTTTTACTACAGAAATATGGATGCTTGTGCCCTTCTGTGATTGATATCCTACTATTATGCACATAATAACAGGCTAAACAAAGGTATGTTCTAAGAAATGCTCAAAGAATTGAAAATCGCAAAAGTAACCAGGACTCTACAAACTGCAAACCTACTGAATGATTAGTATTTTCCTATCAAATCTAGTCATTTTTACAGAGGGAAAAGTATTTCCTCAGGAAATTGTGAATATGTAAATTACCTGCTTTGTGAGTCACTTCTGAGTCATCGCTTGCCATTTACAGGACCGGGTTTAGTCTTCATTGACTAAACGCCATCCATCTTGTGAAACATAAACAAGGACACGGTGAGGTTACAACAGTTGTGGAACATCTGCATGATGTCACTTCTTCTGTGTCAAATAGATTTGGGCAACACAAAGAGCAAAGGCTTTTGAAATTGGCTACAACACCAAATCCAAAACCTTGGGAAAGGATGATCAAGCTCTGCATTGCCAATAGTTTGTGAAACTTAGAGGTCCCATTTGAAATCTGAATCTGAGAAATACGACTCTGAAGTGAAATGTTTTTTTTTCTTGTTGCTTTTAGTGGCATGATATGGTAGACATTAGTTTCGCATGGACTCTCCAAAGAGCAGAGAGCATGTTGGGAGACAAAGAGCTGCGCCTTTCCTGCACCTGCCTCCAGGCTGTGGCCCCTGGAGTTAATGGCCAGGGCTGAGTCCCAGTTGGAACATCATCTGACTCAGGCCACTGAGTTGTGAAATAACCCAATTGTTTAGGTCAGAGGTCAACTTCCTACGCTCAGGAAGAAATCTTTAATATTTCCATAAAATGCAAGTCTTGACATTCTGTTCCAACATGATATTGTGTGATTGAAAGCACCTGTCACAAAGGTCTGGCACTGAGGAATATTTTATGCTATGCTTTGCCATCAATATAACTGCAATGTCATGCAGAAGAACACTATAACACTTGCGTTTGTATACCGGCAGTGATATCAATTCTGATTATTCCAGGCCAGTCTGGACTAGTCGGCTTAAGTTCCAGTCCATTTCATCCCAATCCAGTGCAGAAATATTTGAATCACTTTGACTAAATCCAAATGTGTCCAGTCCATTACATAAAGACATTGCTTCAAAGCAGCTCCACATGGGAGCCTGTCTGAGGCGATCACTGTGCTGTAATTACAGATGACCTTTAGCTGCTGAGTCTGTCCACTGGGGTGTATGGGTTGGCTTTGAGCCCGTCCAAGGAGCCAGAATGGCCCCTGAGCCCAGGACATAGAACGGACTGAGATTAACTCCATGATAGCACACCTTCCGCGTTCAACATGGCAGTCACCTGAAACCGGCCCACGTGACACCAGTCACCCTGGCTGCATTAGCTCTAATCCCACTCTGGATGGCAGGAGCACAGGCTTTACATGTTGCCGCACCTCCAGCTCGGCACTGACTAATGCTTCACTCTTCAGCTAGAGATCAATGTGTCACAATTTGAAGATTTCAAGAATGAGCTAACACAGACTGGGTCAAACAATAGATAGGCATAGTGTCGGTGTTACTTGGAATATGTATGTTAGCAAAAAAGATGATTTAAAAGTACCTTCATGCTGCTCTGTGTCAGCATTACAGGATTTCTTTTTTTCATAGTTGCAATCTTCAAATTACTAATACGTCTCTAGAGCACTGCTGTGTAGAAACATGCCCTGCCTCACAGGATTCCCATGCTGTGCTTCAGATGCAAGGCTGTAGCACATCATGTTGTGTACATCATGTTTCCTGCTTAAGATGAGGTCCACCCCATAGTTCAGTCTAAGTTATACATTCATTATATTCAATGTGCCAATCAACCTGCAAAAGGACAATATACAGAGGATGAATCATTTTGTCTCATTGTTTCCTAAGCCTGAGAAAATTCTGCTGGCATACTGTGACCCTGGATACTATTGTGACCATCCCACTAGAGTTAAGGACCCTCTTGACTGAACAATCTGTTGAACTTTTGTTTGTGCTCTGTGTCCTGTAAACAGAAATCAGTTTGGTATTTGGTTTCATTTCCTCTAGGAATTTAAAGAACAAACTTGAACTTCTTCTGGCGCTTTTGGGGTTTCCTAATTATTTGCACTTAAAGGATAGCACTGAACATTTTTGGAAAGTCATCAAAGGATTACTAGAATCTAGTAGCCTCACTTTCCTGTTCACATATGCATAAGCACACGTGCACACACACACACACACACTCACAGTAGGAGCCCATGACGCAATCCAACAGCCAAGTATCTTAAAAGGTAATGCAAGGACCACTGGCTCCTAAAATGTGACTTTACCATAGAAAGCGTTACAAAGCTTACAAATCTTAGTGCCAAGATCACTATTTTACATAATCCTTCACTCATGAATATTTCATCTAGACCTGTCCTTGAACAATAGGACACCTCAAATGGAATTTCTATGAAGATGTATTAGCTTTTGAATTTCTTCCCAGTGGGGGATTAAAGTTCAGGCTCCCTTGGGCCAGTCGTCAGGACTGATAAGACAGGATGAACATATAAGAGTCCTTTCCAGAATATGAGGTCAGAGTTTAGATAAATATAGGTCTGTGAGCAAAAATAGTGCTCATTTGACATTCTAGAGTACTTGAATAATTACATAGCACTCTGTAAGACAGTGGTTTGAAAAGTACAATAGAGGTACACATAATTGCTTGTGGCTAGAATACCTGATTAGTCCTGTAGCATATGTTCATTTGTTCAGTAGTTAGTAGATATGATAGAAGTCAGCCTATACAATAGCCTATAGCCCCTGGTAGAGCAAATAGTGATATGGCCAGCTTAGCAGCTGACATTCAGAATCATGATGCACAAGTACAAACACTCACAAGAAACTCACAAAAAACTCACAGAAAACACACGAAACATTGTACATGTCAAGCTTTGAAAAGGTACCCCACCATATCTTTATTACTAGGTCTCCAAATATGACTGCCATTTGTTTTTATTAATAACATCAAACCACAATAATCATAACCATACAGCATATCACCTTAATAATCATGACTCTCAACAACCACTGACATGTAACGGTGTCTATTAATGAGACATGAAGAGAAACAAGCAGAGCATCTCTAGCAGCACATGACAGCCGTCCTAATGTCATGCTTCTTAAAAGCTGGAACGCAGAGGCAGATGATTGAGTGCTGGCAGGAGAGCTGTCACGCTCTGGCCTGACATTCCTGCATACTGTGGAGCTTTCCCGTCTGTGTCCTATTGGCCTCAACGCGCCAGAGCTGAACCGTGAGACCCAGCGGAGGCAGAGCTAGCCACAGTCTGGCAAAGCGCTCAGGGAAGCAGCGCTAGAGATGTTCACTGCCAGTTTACCGTTTCCTGGTCTGCAGAACTGATTTGCACCCTGCTACTTTTTCCTCGTCCCTGACAAGCTGTAATGGCTTTCAGACTGACGTGGACTAAATAGAAATTGAACCGTTTAACATGCACACTGCTGGTCATGGTGTGTGACCACGCTGGCAATGCAAGATATGTGGTTCAACAAGGGTCTTATTAAAGTCACAGATTGCTATTTTAAAGTGAAAATGTCCTTCCAACAAATGTTGTCCCCATAAATGTGAAAAGCAATATCAATTCAATGTTGCAGAAAGTATCGTAATTACACCTCATAAGAGCGATGTTCTCAAACAGAAGTTCATATAAATCTGTGGGAGGGCATAGTCATGACACAACACCATTCTAATCATTTAACAAACTTAAAACATGCTGTTGTACTATCAACAATAATCCCCTCTGATACCCAGATGTTTTCTTTCTGAGGAACTAAAGGAAACTTCAAAAAGGACAGATTAGTGTGGAAAAAAGCCTTGAATCCAAATTTTTCTCCACAGAAAAAGATAAACATATCTGACAAGCTCCTGTCGTGTCTGAGAGAGGGTATGGATGAGATAAATCTTGTGGAAGCAGAGATCACTGTGAAGTCTCCCACTAATAGACTTTTCATGTGTACTGAGAGGGGGCCAGCAGTGTAACCCATGATCAAAACAGCACATTGAACACAGCCCCTTTGCTGCCTAGAATCCTCCGGTCATTCATGATATATTGAAATGTGAAAACAATACAAAAAAAATGTGCCTAGGGACTGCATGCATCAAGCGCTGAAACTGAAATACCTTGTCTTTCCACAGCCGATCTCAATGAGCAACACCTTGCCCATGTACATTAATCCACACCTGTGAGAGTTCAAAGACTCATCCTGGGTTTTCTTGAGCAGAGGAACGAAATATTTGACAATGACAAAAACACTTGTGATAACATCTGTGGATGGAATTTGAATCAGACCCAGTAGAAAGCAAAATGTTTCGCAACAATTTGTCTACCAACGATAGTAAAAAAAAAAACATGCTGTTTGTTGTTGTAGTTTTCACACTGTGCTGGTGTTAGAGATGGCCTTGTAACCTGTCCTCTGTGTTATTTTGTTTGTTTTTGTTTTTGTAGAGTGTCAATGATCTTACACATTCTAAGATGAAGTTATGGAAGTGTGCCGCCATTGCCTTAACACTCTGCGGTGCAGCACTGTCCGTCCTCCGCACTAGAATGGCTCCAGCTAGGACCAGCCACCTCCTCTCCAGGCACTCTTCATCAAGGTCCTCGACCACCGCCTCCAACGCCTCCCTGTCCTTGGACATCGAGCATAAGCGCAAGCGCAGGTCCACAGAAGGAGCCAACTCTGTGCTTTCAGAGTGTAAGGGGAAATAGACTGTTTGCACATTCTTTGTCTCTTCATTGTGACTCACAGTCCCAAAAATCTCCCCAGGCCAGGCACACACATCAAGTGAACTCACAGTGTATTTTGCATGCATAGCTGTACCAGTGTGGGGCTAATTGCACTGGCTTTCTAGGAAATATTCTCTGCACCCTGTTGAGTGCAAATGCATCCCTGTACAAACGCCACCAAGATACAGTGATGTAGAAACCACATCTCATTCTGTCCCAAAGCCCAAGTCTCCTGCTTTCACATGCCTAGCCAAAGACACTCTAATGATGCATGACCAAGGCTCCAACTCTAAAACAACTAGCTTCAGAGAGAGACAAGAGTTGCTAAAATATTACAATGGCATGCATACAATTGTTTCATGTATGGACAAAATGTGAACTTGTTCATGCAGCTTAGGTTCTTAATAGAACATTATAAGACTCAACACAATACCAGCTGTCCGACAAGGATTACCAATGATAGCAAACACATCTTTGAGTCTAAACGATATTAAATATATTGTACTTGTGCTGGTTTTGGATACCTTTTTAAGAAAAGCACTTAAATTACAGGGTGTCCCGGAATAGATTAAAACTAAATCACATTAAGAAATTAAATCATGTGTTGTGCAGTACCTGTACCTGTAGTACCTGTAATGTTATGAATACAAATCTATGACACTGCAGTTAATGGCAATGTCATTAATAAAGTCATCAAAAGCAATGTCATTAATAAAGAACCCAAGTAAGTGGATAATTCAGTTCACCCTTGAAAAATGTGTTAAATCATTTGTATAATATGTTTTTTTTATAGTATGTCTGATGTTATATAGAACATGATTAGGTTAAGTGCTAATTAATCAGGTTGAGGTCAGATGCAAAGAATGCTGTTGTCATTCCAGGGTGTAAACATTTACACTGTATTGTCTCAAAGCCATGACAAGTATAAACTAGCCAAGTCTGACTATCAGTGTGGAACACAACACATTCATCAAACAGTATGCCGTGGTTAACCTGTGGCAATCCAAATAGAGAGAGACATGAATGCAGCCAGAGGTACAATAAAATAAACACAGAATATGGTATTCATTTCTACGCTCTGCTGAAGAGAAACACCTGGGCACTTGGACACAGTTTCCCACTTTATTGTACGTGTACACAGCACACATTTAGGATCCATTCAGGGACATTCATGTATGCTCCACACTCACTCACTTTCTCACATGCATGCACACACACACACACACACACACACACACAAATCTGTGTTTGGCATGTGTGCTCTCAAAGTACATTTGCAAAAACACAGAAACTGCAACAATCCAACAGCCAAGAAAGTGTCTTAGGGTAATGAGTAGATTGGAGGTTAGAACTTTACTAAGTGGGTCTTGTTCACCACAGGCTGGGGTTAGAATTTTCTGCACAGTTGTTTTGTGGGCCATATGTCCTAAGAGATGTAACATAAATCATTGGAATATTGTAGTTCTCATGGAATTATATCATTGTGTATCCACATTTATTTTCCAGAAAATTCCTTCTGTGCTGCTCTAGTCTCCACTGTAACAGCACGGTCCTTTCAGTAGTCCAGAAATACTCCTTAAATGGTCGCCTTCACTGCCCTCTAAGTCTCTTAACTTGACGGTTATTTGAATTCCTATTAACACAGTCTTGAGACTCTCGATTCCACTCGGTGGCCAGGGCAGCGCAATTCTTCCAATCATGAGAGCTTTCCTGGCTTCAGACTTGTGACCCCAAACTCCTCTAAGCACGTAATCTTGTCATACCACAGTGCGGAAATGGGGTGATCTTCTGAGGGCTGAATGAGTGCAGTCTTTCATATTAAGTTCTTTAAAAGCCCTGCCAAGCTCCGGTCAAGTCGAGGTTTCTAAGTAACAAGGAACAAGCAGAAAGACTAACAGAGTGCCATTTTGGGTCAATTTTTGACATGTGAAAACACAAGGATGTAAAAACTAAACTGTTTGTATATATAGAGCATTATATGTAGGTATTTGTTTTCTTAGTTCAAGAAGATATCATAAAAAAAATGTTCCGGTGAGTCCTGGAAAGTTCTGGGAAGCGATCAAATACCTCATGCATGTAACGGCCTTTCCTCGCTTGCCTTTCGTCCTTTTATTCTAAGCGATTGTTCCCATTCCCCTCTTTTTTTTCTCTTTGCAGTCATGGACATTTTCCAGAGCTTCACAGAGGGAGAACTCAAGCAAGTTATCGGAGCCCTGGTGGAACGAAAGGCCCGGCAAGACGCCAGCGAGAGCAAAAGGACTAAGCGTGCCCGGAAGGGGACTCTCTGCTCGTTGCAGGACCAGGAGGTGACTGTGAGCCAGCTCGAGCTGGGCTATGAGAGTGACGAGATCGTCCTCTTCAGGTACTGCAGCGGCAAGTGTTCTGCCAGCCGCCGCAACTACGACATCACGCTCGCCTCCATGAAGGAGCGACTGCGCGGCCGGCGGGAGAAGGTCCGCCACAACCCCTGCTGCCGGCCCACCTCCTACGAGGACGACTTTGCATTCCTGGACAACCACAACAAATACCAGACCATAAAGGAGTGGTCAGCCAGTAAGTGTGGCTGCGTGTAAACTTACACCTCCCGCGAGGCCACAGCTCAACCCCCAATACTGTATCACTCCCTCAGAATCACCAGGGGACGGACAGAGAAAGCAGCAAGATGGGGGGAAGCATCAGAAGAGAACACTGTACAGTCCATTCAAAACCATTAACTGTCCTGGTCTAAAGACAAAGCCCAACATGTGTGTTTTTCATTGCCTTTGTTGAAATATGTTTTCCCTGAAACTGTTGAGCCAATACACTGTACAAATAACTTATCCAAATGAGCTCTTAAAGGCATTTATTGATTGTTGCTCCACTGGTTACATCTAGGCCCAGTCCCAGTGGATAGGGTGGACCCTACGGCCTCATTAGTGTTGTCTTGATGAAGTCTTCATTCTATGGCACACAAGTCATTCAGACACAGTAATACTAAACTGCAGACTCTTACCCTTGAAAGCCTAATCACACATTTAAATGAGATAGTTATACCGCAGAGTGCTTTTTCGAGACCGAACTGACTGGCTAATGCATTCTATGCTTGAGTGGAGGCGTAGACTAAACCGGGGCTGTCCAAGTAAGATGAGGCAGTTTGGCAGTTTTTCAGGTGTCACCAGTGGAGCAACAGCATGGAGCTAAGAACCCTTGGGGAAACATGAAAGCTGAACCAAACATGAACCTACCCACATTAGAGACATTCCCTGATATTACACTGCAAAAATGACGTTGTGTACTCTCCAGCCTTCTGACAGCTATTTAAATCTACCTCATTTTTCTGTTTTTGTTGACGTAAACATCATTGTAAACTTCTTCATGGAAACAAACATGGTATATATATATATATATATATATATATATACCATATCTGTTGCTGCTGTAGGTTCGTTGGAGGACAAAAATGCTACACACCCCATCTTCTTGACCAAACTCTTCGCAAAGCAATTTGTTTGATGACATTTATGGCCACTGACCCCCTTAATTCAAATGTTAAATAAGGTTCACATTGAATGCAAGGGGTATTTTGGAGATGAATCAGTGTGTCCCCGAGAGCATTGCCAAACCTGATTATCCTAGAAAGCTTTGCTTTGCATTCTAAGCCTGTCTGGTAGAACACAAACAATTCAGTGCCCTTTGGCCTTCCACTTTGAGTCATCATTGCATCTGAGCAGCTTTTGTGCATCTTGGCCCAAATGCTGCTGACATTCAGAATCTGGTGTAGGTCATTTGCATCAGATTCATCTGCCCACAAACTGTGCCAGATCATTTAATCCTTTAACTGCCACAGACATGGGTTGAAAAGCCGACATTCGATCGGATTGGCAAGAAGGGCTTTCATCCTGACTTGGTAGATTTCTTGTATTTCTTCCATTTGTGGTGTCATGACACTGATGTTGCGATAAATCATTCCTCAAACACTGCCTTCGAAAATCTGAAGATCTGAATTGGTGAATCTACTAAAAAGGGCTAAAAACAAGATAAACTAGATAAACTGGTGAAAATATGTTTAATGGCAGGCTATATGGTTTGATTTATATATGGCTGGCATATACTCCTCTGTAGATGTGACCAAGATGTACCTCAGATTTCTCCTGATTTAGCCTCAACAAATCCATTCCATTTGTGCAAATCCCATAATAGTCCAAACTAATCCACTTATCTCCTTTATAATTGACTGGGCCAAAACCCTGTGTATGCTTCAGGAGAATGGAAGAGCCACAATGCAGACATCTATTAGTAGTTACCCAATCTTTAGTTTAAACAGCCTTGTGGCTTGTGCCTATTTTGTTGCAATCACATTTAGAAGTTTTATATTACCTTGCTTAATCCAGTGGAGAGATCTTGTAAAACACTGTATACAAACATAACAATCAGGCTCCTACCAAGATAGATGACGGCAAGTAAAGCATGTAATCTGGGGAAAAAAAAGAATCGGCAAATTGCATGGAGTATCAGAAATATCTCAAGAGCATGAACACCAACAAACATTTATGAATGGGAAGGAAGCATTTAAGCATACTAAATCATTCTCAGCAATGCTAATACTCAATATTATACAATCTTCTGCAGCTTGACGGTGACCCATCCAAATCTTCTCATTCACATCTCCTCTGGAAGCCAGACTTGCTGAGGGAGGAAAAGTTACAACTAGAGACCAGATGAAAGACCTCTTAAGCCCAATCAAATAATTAGAGCAGGAAGATAATTAAAGAGAAAAGCTGGACATAAGCCCAGAGACAACAAGCTCAACCAAGAGTGTAATACTCTTGTGCTTAAAACACAGAGGGATTCTCTTTGGAATAAATGCGTGCTAAAGACTGCATTGAGACATTTTGCTTTAGTATCTCCATTTGGAGTAAACACATGCAGTGAGGTGGAAGCTCATGTTTGTTTTATAATGATTTCAGCATGTAGATTGTTAATGGCATCATGGTAGCATAAACAAATGACTGCTCATTGTGATGACAACTAAATCAATTAATGAACTTGGACCAATTAATATTGTTTTCATTTTCACTGAACACTGTGATTTCATCACATCCAATCCAAATGGGCCATCATTTCCTTGCTTGATGTAACTTCTAATTTACAGCTGACACCTCAGCATACCAACCCCAGTCTTAAGTTGCCATTCCACCAAGACTCAGTCCTCTTATAGCATTACCTGCTTAAAAGTCTGTCCAAATTCTCGCACTTCAATATATATTTCATTATTATAAAGTGTGCTACCAAACACAAAGACGAAAACATCTGCAAGTCTTCTCTGTGTCCTACTCTTTGTCTCCTTACTGCTGGATGATATCTGTTGGCTCATCAGATGTCTGATATCTCACTGAACTATCTGATTTCCTGTCCATTATACTTTGAATGCTTCCAGACTCATTTGTCCCCTTCAAGTCTAATGTGGCTTTCAACCCGGCATTCTGGCATAGTTTGACCCTGTCGACTGACTTCAGAAAAGTTGATGCAATGCATCTGTTAACGTTTTTTTTTCCCTGTATTTATTAAAGTTATAAATTATGTTTATTTATTTAGATTGCATCACTGACAAAGAGGAACATTTATTTATTAAATAACCTGGTGCCAAATGGGTCAAATTGTGTATTATATATTATATACATACTACCATGACTGTTTAATAAACTTTATCGGCTTAAAAAGCCACACTGTGTATTTTTTTCCTATGTGAATTTTGCTCACTCATATGAGGATCACGGTTTGAATCACCTGCCAAAAATTCACATAATTTCTGATAATTACACAAACATGTTGATGGAGTGCAAATAGAATGATAACAGCGTAACGCTAATAAACTCTTTCATTGAACAGAGCAGTAGAAGAGTTAGGAAACACTAGATGCATACAGAACACCAGATGTTTGGATGAAAATGATTAAACGCTAAAGCAGAGACAAATGGGTGATTTGTAATTGTTATATAAGGTCGTAATGTCTTGGGAGATATCCTAAGCTATACAGAAACATATCAGAAACAATGAATGAGGCAATAGTTGTGAAAGTTGGAATAATATTTACATAACAATTCTGGTTGTTACCCTCCCTTCCACCTCATTATTAAAGAAATGTGCCCTCAGGGCAAGCTGACACCTGTTACGCTGCAAAGAGGTGACAGAAGCCCCCTGAGAGTTGAATGGGCTTGGAAAGGAAGCAGGTGAAATGTATGAGCCCAACAGTCAGGCGGAACCAATCCAAAGAGATTTTTACAGGTATTCACTGTATAAATATGGTGGCACATCAGCAAAAGCCCTTTCACTGACCACTGTTCATTCACTGTTCATACAAATGCTAACCTTGTGGTGGTAGCTTTGCAGTTGCTGAATTCTGTGCCACATCTAATCAAGCGGAACCAAAAGTGACCTAATTTTTATTCTCATACCAACAAAAAAGTAATCTGTGGCATGATGCAAATTCTCGGAGGGCTTTCTGCGTGTCCTGTCTCAGCATTGTCCAAATTAGTTACATCTCCCAACCACAACAAAGGTTTCTTTCACACAATAGAGTGACTTAAAAACACAAAATGACCCATGTGGCATCTTGGTTTTCAAATGCTTTTCAGGCTCTATTAAGTATGTATGTCAGCCCGTTACACCAGGGAAAAACTACTCTTTTTAAGTGGGAAAGAACTAACATTTGCAAGTTTAAATGTGGAATTAACGTGTGAGAGTGTGATGTATTGTTAAGCAATGGCTTGTTAAAATGCATTTCCAAACTCTAGACTTTCTGCATCATGTAGCACAAAGGTTTTTCCGTCAGCGTCAAAGGAAAGCTCAGACAGGTACTGCCAGCAAAGCTTGGATGGCTTGTGTGACTTGTATGAAAGTGCACCACACAGCGGGACAAAATTAAAAAGCTTCAAACCACAGTGGTCCAACATCTCAGATTACCTTCAAGCTGAGTCCAGAAAAGAAGTTACTTGATTTATAGAAAGAAAAAGAAGACGATACGTATTTTCAGTGCTTTTAAATATTCTCAGCTCTGCTATTTTTTGTGTGTCAAATATCTGGATTTAATTTGTTGAGAAACTTCTGAATAACCAGATAAATGACTATAATCAGCTGGCTCAGTGCATTGGTGGAGAGAATACATGGAGAATACACTGTCTTTTTACCTCTTTAACTTAAATATCTGTGATTCAAATGAGATTCTGCAGTGAAAGGACTTTTCCCTCTCTATCCTCCACAAGATTGGGCATTCAGTTACCTGTCAAAGACACTATATATCTAGCCAACCACAGTCCTAAAGGGAAACAGTCACTCATATAGCGGTGCCTTTTGTTTACAGCTCAACTGACAGGCATTCATTTTTGAGTCACCAAAATAATGTACACAGAGCCTTTATCCCATAATACCTCTTTTTAATATTTAGCCTTTGCTGTCATTGCATCACTGCCCTGCAACGGCCAAACAACACCAGGCACTGCTGTGCATTTCCTCCTGGCTCTGTGGTATACTGCTTCGAGGTGCACAAGGTCTTCCCTCTGTTTGGCCTGCTGTCAGTGGTGCGGAGCATAAACATGGTGAGGACCACAACGCTCTATTCACCATGCCTCTGCCGCCCAGCCACCAGCACTCAAGCGTGAGGTGATAAAAAGCAATAGTGGATACAGGAGAGTGAAGCTTGGTGGTTAAAGGATCCAGCTGCAGTTGCAGGAGTCAGCAGCGTTCCTCTCCTCTGATTTTTCAGGGGCCTGGTTAGTCTCCCCTAATTCCCCAAAAGAACACAGCCAAGGCCTTTCCTGTAATTTGTCCGATGTGTCTGCATGCTTTGGTGTAGGACTGCTCTCGCGTTTATTTTCACCTGTGGAACTGATGGTGGTGTGGCTCATTTCCTGTGGAATGACTCCAAAGTTTCCTTTGAAAATTCTGACGAATGTCAGGAAAACTCTGACGAATGTCAGGAAAACTCTGACGAATGTCAGGAAAAACCTTTATATGTTCCATGCTTGTTATAAGCATAGGTCTTTCAAAAGAACTTCATTGAAGCAATCCCTAATTTTGTTCAGATAAAATTTCATCAAATCCAAAATGATTGATTTCTTTATAAATTTACATGAAAATCCCTCAAACCACTTTGAGATTCATAACTGAACTATTGCTCACTAGTGCAACATTGCACATTGACAACACAAACCAACATCAAACAGGCACCATCACTAAACTAGCATTCAATTGCCTGCTGTATTAACCCCAAGAAGCAAATGTGTTGTTTGACATTTGCCATGAGCCTTGCAGCTTGCGTGACTGACTTCAGTGGGTTCCGCTCACAAACACGGTCGGAAAGATCAAAGAAAGCCACAAATGCAAATCTATGTGAGACACACATGTATCATGTTTTCACAGAAACACAAACAAGATCAATCATAGTGACGCTCTCATGTTTGGGCTCCTTCATCTGCACTGAAGCGTCTCGAAGTATAAACAGCCCTGGGCCAGGATGGCTGAGTCAGGCAGCCAACGTCTAGACCGTAGGACATGGAAATGGGAATGAACTTTCACCTCTGCCTCTGTTTAACATCTTAGGCTATCACTTCATTGATAAAATTAGGGCATTAGCTTCTTAACCGTTCAACTGGAAAAAACAACAATGTCCAAGAAAAACTGTTCAACAACATGAATGTGGAGCTTGAGGAAAATAAATGGATTTATTAAAAGGTCATTTCTACTTCAAAGATTGGGCTCTAATTTAGAAATATCAACAAACAAATCCAACAAATAAGAGCTGCATGACCCACTTTTCCAAGTATTTATGCAGCAGGTGATACATTACTCTGGATGGGTTTGGATAAAAGCATGCTAAGCATGCTAAACTATGATATTCATCTAATGGCCTTTGTCAAAAAAAAAATTTCATGACTGGACCACTGTGGGTTAAACCTCTTTCTTGCTAATGTGAATAGTTTGTGCCTCAGCAGAAGTCAAAGGACAGGATATTCACCGGAAGAAGGAATTCCACATAAGGTCGAATAACAGAAACAATTACACTGTGAACAAGCACAAAAAAATTTACCACACTGCATGCCATCACACTCAGAAACATACAAAGTAACGAAGTCATTAGGGTAAGAAATCTAAATCACAGCCGGGTTTATGTCAAGCAACTTAACGCAAAAATACAGATGAGAAAGCAGTGCCATGGAGAAAAATATATCCTGAGGAACAAGTTCTGTCCCTTCAAAAGCATATGACATGCCATGTCACATAAAGTCCTCCAAAGTCCTTCTTTAAGTGCCTCAGCACTTAAAAATAGCAGTGAGTGCAGACATTTATGGTCAGCACTAGACATGAAGCATCATACAAAACTGATACATGGCTTACTTTCCTTCCTGAGAGTAAAAACCTGGAAAAATTACTCTCTTGGAAACAAGAGTGAGATCTGGTCTGTGCAACAGCTAGCGTTGCTCCATGTGGCCATGGTTACAAAGTAAACCAAATTATGGAAGAGATAAATATGGCCATCATTACAGAGACGTGTGGGACTCTATTCTTGTTCCTCCCATGAATTGCTTACATAACACCACACATAACCAAAGCCTTGGCCAGGATTAGTTCCACCCTGCTCAGGCGTTCAGTTCTGTGTTATCTTTCTTAGTCTTGTGAACCACTATGTATTTTGTTTGGGGCATAGCTATCAAAAGGCATACATTTTGAAGGGTGGTATAAAATATCATAAGTCCAGTGGTTTCCAATCCAACCCACACCAATTCCCTCTCTCTCTTCACACATACACACACACACACACACACACACACTCAAAAACTCAAAAATTCAAGCGTAACAGAATCTCCAATGTCACTCCCTCACATTCACACACAACACAACAAAAACCTCACACTCTCTCATACATACGCACACACACATTCATGAAGCTATTTTTGTCCAAACACATTCAGCCATTGACAAGTGCCTCCATCACCTCTAGGCCTGTGGGAGAGGCACACCACCACATCACACTATGCCTCTGCATTTTAAAAAGGTGCTGTCAGGAGACTCTTCACCCATCCCCCAACCCTCCCTAAAAACACAATTACCACGTCTGCCTGTCTGTCCATCCGTCCGTTAGGAGCTGTCCACCTCCAGCATCTACATTCAGGCTTCAGCAGTCAGTTGGGTCCCACCCATCAGACAGGGCTGCTGTGCTCTCCCAGGGATGTTTAAACATGAAGGCATGAATGAATAAGTGTTTTCATATGCATTAAGGAAGAGGCCAAACCTGAGTTTGAAGGAAACATGAGACGTGGTACGCATAGATGTGATGCAATAGACTACTTGGCCTCTCCTGCTTGTGAAAGATATTTACAGAACCTGATGGCAATATTGACTATCACTATGAATTCAGTCATAGAGATTTGGGTTTGACACCATCTTAGTTTGTTGTTCAAGCAAGAGAGACACTAAATGCCACTGATCTGCTCCTAGTAGCCTATTACATGCAAGTAATAATAGTGCCACATGAGAATTCACAGAAAACAATTTAAGTTCACAACTCATCAAATTCAAATCACTAAAGATGAACATCCAGAACATATCTATGTGCCATAATCAGTCATCAGGAGATGAGTGTTAAGCAAACCACATGTGGAAGACATCTTGAGAAGATCTTGCATTTCTGACTAACACCTTGCCAATTTGGATGTCATGCTTTTCTGTGAAATTCTGGGAAACCAGTTGAACCCTGTTAAACAGTGGCTTCCCAAAATCTTTTTTCCCCACCTAGTTCTTTGTACCATCCTCAAGGCTGTTCATTGTTCTAAGATTCACATTGGACTGTCATATGGCATGGCAAATAAATATATTTGTTTTCAGGTGTTTTGCGTGTTCTCTTTAACAGCTTTAGATGTCAACAAATATGTTCGTCAGTAACATGGAATCTTCGTTAGACCTGGCTACTGAACGGTTTTACGTTGAAAGTTTTCCAGGTAAAGAACTAGTTTGCTTGACAGAAGGCAGTTACTGTTTATGGAGTCAAAATGTTCTATCTGAACATATAGCAGTTTATTAAAATGGAACAGTGGTGGTATAGCGGTTAAGGAAACTGGCGAGCATGCTAGCCTCGAAATTACGGCTTTGAATCCCGGCTGTTACCGTTGTGCCCCTCAGCAAGCCACTTACACCCTAAATTGCTCTAGGGGAGACTGGCCCTGATATAATTAACAAATATGAGTCGCTTTGGATAAAAGCATAAATGTAAAATGGTGCAAGCAACCTATCATACAAAGTCAGAATACAGTGATTACAGCTATGGGGTAGAGGAGGACCATTGTTCAATATAAAACCACTTTCTCAACATGAAGTGTGATTCGCCCTTATATTGACAACCGTTGTTTGTGTGTGTGTAGTCCTGGAACTTAAACTCCTCATGCCAGTTGGTGAAAAGGTAATTTTTCACATGACAAGTCTTGGCTAACAGAAAACCCTTCATCCTGCCATCGCAAACAGTCATGTTTTCCACTCATCAACTCCACTCCACTCAAGTCAATGGGGTAAATACGCCGAGACAAAAAGTGATTATTATGGATTGAAAGAAGAGAAACTTTGGAGTCTGTATATTTCCCTTGTACAATTCTAAACCTTTTCAATCAGGAGACGGTTTAGCACATTGGACAGACAAGGTCGATTAGAAACAATGTGACAACAGACGAGCTGGAAAGGGCTCTGGTTCCTCAAGGGCTCAGGGACTAATTGCTGTGGCAAAGGTAAGCAGTATGGAAATATGGGATTACGTGTCTCAGGGAGCAAAGTAAAATACAACAAGCAGCCATCTTGAGTTTAAATAATTTGTGACCTATGCTAACCATTTTAGCTAAATTTCTCTGTATTTTTCCCACATTACACATCAAACGTTCTGGTACCAATTCTTATCTGGTGAACAAACAAATTCAGATGGCAGTTTTGAAGGAACTCAAAAGCCATGCTCATCAGCCAAGCGCCTTTCTTTCCTACTGTTGCCAAATTGTATGTTTTATGAAAACTACATCAAAGGAATACTGGAAAACATGCATTGTTTGAACTCTGCTTCAAATGAATTCTGGACAATCTTCACAGCTCATATCATCTGGCAGTACATTTCTTCCATGACACACATCTGCTTTTAACCCAACAGTGCCATCTGGTGGCGTCAACATTACATTGTACTTGCGTGAGCAACTATGGCAGGAGGAGGAAATTTAATTTAGGAGGGGAAAAAAGAGAAGGGCAAAATGGTAGTTAAAAATTTTAATGTAATTCTCAAATACATTTGATATGACAATTGTACATAAACTTTTACATAACAACATGTTTCAGCAGTTAGCTGCTTTGAACTTTTTTATTATTGTTTTATTTTTTGTTTTACTTTTATTGCTGAAGCTCAAAGCAAAGAGACAATGTACACAGATTTGTTTTAAATGGTCAGAATAGGCATTATCCCAAAACTGCACAGCCCAATCTATATCAGGGGTGCAACAGAAGGGTCATTTGTTGGCAGGGCTAAGGATAAGGACCACTCCGTAGCTTCACTATAAGAGGCCCTTAGATGCTGTTTCAGGGTCTCCAAATCTTTAGCTCTTAGTTGAAGCTCTTTTGACTCATCCGAATGAATAAAGAAATAACAATGTTCACAGGTTAAAAAAAGCACTCAATTCCTATACCCTACCGAAGGCAAACCATCCAGGACAAAAACAGGTCTAGGTGCTTCCTCAAGGAAGGGAGAGAAATGATAGAACAGTGAAGCACTAACCACTTAAAGCCACTGACAACCAACACAGGGGAGAGGGGAGTACAAGTCAACACCACTTTCTTACTCAGAAACCAAAACATTCTTGGGGGGGGGCAGGTTCACTTGAGGTATCATGCCTGTGCAAAGCGCTTCTGGAGCAGGAGCTCTATCGCTCGATGCTCGAATAAAAGATTTTACAGTACTGGCTTTGGGCTGGGCTGAATGATGTCAACACTTACGATGTGCCCTTAGTTTGGTGGTGCAGACAGAGCTACCCAGTATTGGGACAGAGACCACAGTGCTCTCACTGCCACATGGGAGTGTGCTGTTCACACTCATGAATATGCAGTGTGTGGTTCCACAAACACACACGGTGCACATGGTTAGGATATAAATGTTAAAGAGCATTTTGTTCTTGGCCTGTTATATCATGACTGCACGTTGTTAAAACGGAGACCATGTGAGGTAAAAATGCCACAATGATGACCTACTTTTACATCCATCTACACTATGATAACTATGACAATGAAACTTTTATGTGGAATATTTTTTGCTGATTATTTTTTACATATCCATAGATAATTCACTAGTTCCAGAGAGGAATTGGGCCAAGGTAAAAACTGTTGAGAGAAAACAAGACATGAAGTGGTAGGCTAAAAGTCAAAACTTCTTGTTTGACTCCACTGTGTGACAAGGGCCTGCATTTGAATCATTATCAGGACATTGCAACTGCTCCTGTATGCAAATGATCACAAATATCCAAAGAGCACATTAAAACTGTTCTAATGTCATCAGCAAATGGGCCCCTCACCTTACGATTCCAACATTCAAAATTCAGATTCAAAATCTAAATCGAGGTCAGATCTAGGGCACCAGCTTATGAATTCAGAGGATGCACTCTGGTGCATAAACACATTACCACTGTAACTGTACCTTAACAGATGTCTGGAGAATCCACACTGCTGCACCCTAAACAAATGTGTATGGATGGCAACATTTTTCACATAATTTTTTGTGATACATTTTTAGGCAAGGGGCTTTGCAACTTATATACTACTATCATTTTGTGTGACAGGAACCAGCAATCAACCAAAATGGAGACAGAAAACAAAATAGACATAAACAATCCAAGTAAGTGGCGCTTGTGCGGGCAATCTCCTAAATATCACTAACAACAGAAAAGCCAGAGTGTAAACATTTGTACTGTAGATGAAAATCTACCACTTCACATTGACCTAAATAAGACATTTTGATCAATGCACAACCCCTGCGAACATATTTAAATAGTCATATTCATATTGATGGGAGAGAGAAAGAGAGAACAAAACTACAGAAAAGTGCTGAAGAATTGCGGCCCTTTAACAAAGACAAATGCCTTACATTCATATCTAAGTCCTGTGCCCATAGGAACTATCCTGTGTCTCTGCTGCAGAGCAGAATTAGAGAATGTGCGAGACAAAAAACAAAAGAAAACCAACAAACACGTACACACATATACACATACACACTTATAAACAGTGACAAAACTATAGTTTGCCCAGAAAAGTACAAAATAAAGAGGATTATCTTTACAACACCTCAAGGCTGCTTGCTCAGTAATATACATATATTGATAGATTTTAACATCTTAAATTCGATAATACTCCTACAAGTCATTTTTTTGTCTTTTTCTTAGTACTCATTTTGTAATTAAAATACATATTTTTCACATCAAAGGCTTTTTTGTAGTACAAGATGAGGAGTACAATATAATACAAGGATTCAAAGAGTATTCATCTCACTGCTATGAAGAAAGAAATATTTTTAAAAAGGGTAGCTACGCTTCACTGAAGGAAATAAGATCAACTTGTATTAGTCTATCTCTCTTTTAAGAAGTACTGAACAAACACCATTGTATTTGTGAACACTGAATTTTAGCCTGCTCTGTGTGTAATAGTGTCACCTCTCTCAAACAAGCAAGTAATGGCAGTATAGGTCGCAGATATGAGATATGTTTCTATTGTAAACACGGTCAAACAGGGACGGAGACAGGGTGGCTAGGGTGAGGCATTCACCAGTGTGTTGCAGTAGTCGTTGGAACTTCCATCTCTAATTCCAAACCTGTTCACTCACCCATACTGACATTTCTAGCACAGCACAGAATGCTGAAGTCAAACCACGGGTAGGATCTTAATGGAAACATGTTCATTTTTCCCCTAGCAAAGAAAATCAACCCTTACAGAGTGGAGAGAGAGAGACAGAGAGGGGAAAAATTCTATGAAATGCTGTCAAATAATCCAGTTAGAATATTTACAACAAAATGATCAACCACTGCATTACTATGATTTGAATAATGAGTCATAATTTTACTGGTGTAACTAGCCGGCCAGATAAATGCCTTGCAGAAGAGTGACCAGGGCCGTTTGTTGTCATTTTTAAATCAGATATATAGAAGGGTTTTAGTGGACCAAACAGGACTTTGAAATAAAACGAAAATAACAGAAAGTGTCCAAAGTGTGTAATCTCTTGTGTAATCTCTTCTTAACAGACAGAGAACAGCTAGAAAACAATGTGTTTGTCTTTATAAAAGATAGAGTGTTATTCGTAGGTATTTCAGATATTACTCCATGAAAAAGAAAAGTGAAATTATGTCAAAAAATAACGATCTGACAGCTGGCTGATCCCCTTCCTCTCAAAACACCAATTCAAGGCCTTCAGGAACTACTACTTGTACTACTACTGCTGTGTTTTTTTCAGTTAGTGGATAGACAGATTGAAAGCAAACTGTACATCTGAACCACTGTTAAAACTGTACACGTGAGCCACAAGCAAAAATAAATCCACCGTCAGTCCCAAACCTTTAGGGATCCATCCATTCCAACGACCATCCGCTCATCAATATGATGAGGCTTCTGCGAGCCACTAGCGAAAGGTTGCTGCAGTTGCACAGGCCCCAGTCCTTCCTGGTTGCTGCTGCTGCCCAGTTGTGTCCAGGGGGAGAGGCAGGAGGAAACTCCTGCATATGGATCCAGTCTGGAGCTCACTGTCTGCTGGATGACTGAGTTGTTGTCTGAGGCAGTGGGGTAGTCTGCTTCACTCCACAGAAACACAGAGAGAGAGGGGAAGAGTCAAGGAGAGAGAGGGAAAGAGTCAGGGAGATAGAAGGTAGGGTTGTGGAAGATGAGAGGAGGGGATGAAGATAAAGGAAGAGGGACAGAGAAAGGAAAACAGAGATAGATAGAAAAAGAGAGAGAGAGAGGTGGGTGGACAGGACAGGGGTTGAGGTTATGTGCTCCCTGTGGACTGAGACTCTCCTTCTTCTGCCTCAGCTGTGGAGCAAAGAGAAAAGACAGAAATCAGACTACCAGCCTCTAGCACATCCACCCTACTGCTCTAGCTCCTCAGGGTCACGCCAGTCTTGAGAGCCAATCACAGTCTTCAAATTTACCATCCAATCAGCATCCAGTAAAAACAACCAAACATTCCCAAGAGCACAAAGAGGAAAAAGCTCCATTTCATACAGTAATACTTGTATTTGCTTTGCCTCTGCAATACAATAGAAGACTATGATAAACAGACAAGCACCCACAGTGGTGAGAGCATGATTTCTCTAAAAGGTTACCTCTGGAATTCTGTAACTAGAGAGGTCCTGAACACAGCCACACTGCTCTCTTGCAATCCACTTGTGTTGTGGTGTAAATTGGTATTAAGAGAGACAACCTTTACGAGCTAACTAAAGTGCATTCTGATAACACTGAACATAGGTTTTTATGACTTGTCAAAATTGTGTCTTGACATTCTGTTGTTATATTAGACCATTTTGGATGTTATGAAGTAAGAAAAACCCTAAAAAAAGGCTTACTAATGACCTGTGAGTTGTGCTATCTGTAACTGAGTCTGCAAACAGGTTAGGTCTGCCTTCCTCTTGCCTGCTCGAGGGCACGTACCACTGGAGGGTGCTGGCGTGGGAGCAGGGACAGGGGCAGGGGCAGCAACGGTCGTGGCAGTGCTGGTAGCATGCTGGCTCTCCTCGTCGCTGTCCTCCTCGTGGGAGCCTGTGACCTCTGGCAGGGGCTCCTTGACCTCAGGCTCCTGCTCGGCACGGCTGCGGAGTGCCAGGATGCGGTGGTGGAGAGCGGCAAACAGCTGCCCTGTGTCCTTCGAGCTGGCCTGCAGACACACCACACCAGGCATGTACATCATGGACAAACACAACCCCAAACCCAGAAGGAATACAACTCCTGCTTCGACTCGGCTGTTTTATGGGTCTGTGTTGAATCGATGCTGCAGGTAGGCTGTTGCCTCCACACCATCATGAACCTTCTGTGTGGGTTTGGGCATCTTCAAAGCTCACCACTAAAACGCTACTTGCTGTGGTGTGGTGGTGAATGGGATTTGCTTGGCCTTTCCTTGCAGAGATTTTGTGAAGGTTACTGATAAACACACATATATTCCAACAACACAAAAACACCCTTGTTTTTGCAACTACAGAACACATGTTATTTGCATTGCACCTGCCAGCCATTTACACAACTGGCCACAAAGTACTGTTTACTGGTTGACTTTAAAACATCTAAAAAATTAGACACTGCAGTCAGATAATCCCCATCATTTAACCCAAAATAAGGGGGATTTGCATCCAGACTCCCATAATAGGCTGCCAAGATACACAAGCTAGCAACACACAGGAAAAACTGGCCAATCAAGGTTGTTGTGGTCTATACTTCCATGAAGCGAAAAACACATGAATTAGATGAGTCTCTGACAGCAACCAACCAGTGTCTATTTTAAGGGGTTCCTAAATCTTACCGATATGAGAAAGACCTTGACCCCTTGGTCCTCGGTGTCCATGGCTGTGATGCGGATGCTCTTCTCACTGGCCTTGTCAACCTGCATCTGAGCCCACAGCTTGGTGTTGAGAATCAGCCGCAGACTGCCCTGGGTCCTCATCACTGCACAGCACACAGCGCACACATACCACATACTAACGTCAGTGTATTTTGACAAAACTGGAGATTATGACCTAAAATTGCAGTCTCCTGACACTGATATTTTAAACATTTTCCATGTTCCCATGTTATATCAGCTGAGCAGCACTACTGCCAGGGGAACTGAAGTATGGCTATAAGCTAATGAGGATACAGACAACTTCGAGATATTTGGCTGCAGGTCAAATAAAAATTTTTTTAAAGCTTGTTGCACAGTGCAAGCGCAGTAAGACAGTATAAGGTTCCTTGCAACTTCTTGACCACCTGTCTCTTTGCAGTAGGCTATAACAACATATTTCAAGTGTCCTTGCATAAGGCAGTAAAACCACATTTTAAGGCTCCTTGCACAGAGCTGTAAGACTACATTTTTAGGCCTCCTTGCAGATAGTTGTAAGAGCAAATGTCTAATTTTAACAGGGGGACAAACTAAATATAAGTCATTACCCAATCTCGACTGCAGCGTTCCATCATCTGTTGATGCCATGTCATTCAGTCGGAGGAGTCCTCTTCCTCTTTCTATCCAAGACTGGGCCGTCTTGTCAAACACGAAAAGCTTGCATTGTATCTAAGGAAACAAAATATCAACAAAAAAACAAAACAAGAAAGAAACACAAACACAAAGTCAACCTGATACATGCACCCTTGTTCTTAAAGACTTGCACTGCTGACAACTATACTGGTAAATATACTGAAACAGCTATCTATTCAGGCCAAAATAGTACACTTAATCTTCATCATTTGTCAAATGCCTACCACATCCAAAAATAATGCAGCATGTACTTTCTCCAATTTTCTAAATGCTGATATCCCTTACTGTTATAAAAACAGTGTGCAGGGCAGAATCCTCTTTTACTAGCAGTACTGCAGCATAACTTGCAAGCAACTGTCATTGTTCATAGAGGACAACTCAAAAAAGCCTGAATATTTCAGTCCAAAAGGCCACAAGGGTTACTAGCATTTGAATGAAGTTACCATCTGCAGATACAATCTCTCATGGTGCTCAGCACCCAGGGGGACCAACCTGTAGCACGTTGCTCTCTGCCTCCTCCCCAGTTCTGACTTCCACCTTCTCCAGCAGACACCTCTTGGCTGTGGCTTTGGTGTAGGCGGCAGCAGACTGCTCCAGGGACTCGGCTGTGCTACTGCAGCCGCCGCTGGCAGCGTCTGGAGCAAGAGTAGAAACAACAAACACTGACTTGCAGACAACCACAACACTTCCATTCTGTGAAATGTCTCTTTTAATTGATGACTGTCCCTTTTGGTTTCAGTAAAAACTATATATATGTGTGTGTGTGTGTGTGTGTGTGAGGGAAATTTACTCTACTGGTATGCCAGGTCATTTCCCTGCCTTTCTCTGTGTTATTGTTATAAACTATCTTTGGTAGTACTATCGTACCCTTCTCTGGGGTGTTCTCTTGTGAGGAGTTAGCTGTCTCAGTAGCTGGAGCAGAAACTGATGAGGGTGGGTCCTTGCTGCTGTCCACTGATGACGCCTCCCCACATTTGGGGGGACTCTGAGTGACAGAGAGAGAAAGAGAGTGAGTGGGCGTGTGTGTTTGTGTGTGTAATTAAGCGAGAGTGACTGAGACACACAGTCAGAGTCTACAGCAGATACACCAGAGGGATACTGCCTGTCTTACCAGGACGCGATCAGACATGTTCTGTCCAAACACAAACTTCGTACTGGAGTCGGCATTGTTGGCAGCCCGCTGGGAGCTTCAGGGCAAACACAAGAGCAGATCTGTCAGGTTGTTTTACCAGAGGGGAGCAAATAAACATTCTGCTGTGTCCTTAGCCAAACAAAAGACCTACCTCTTGCTGCTAATATACTGTAGAAAATAATTGGTTTCCTCTGAATGGGACTCGGTCATTGGCGACTCTGTGTCTTTGCTTTTCGAAGAATCACAGCTTTCTTCCACCTGAAGAAAGAAGAGAATGTCACATGATGAATGAGTTTAATTAACCAGACAGAAAAGCAGATTGTTAATATCAACTGTTAAAAATATGTTCCCTTAAATGTGTTTGTGTTTGCTCCTCTTAAATGAGTTGACCCAACGCATTAACAAAGCAGGAGCCTTTGTATGAAACAGGCCAGTTATTTTGTAGCATGCTAAGAATCATGACACGCTTTCAAACCCCGAAACAGCTCATGCATGGAGGCAAGAGCATTCAAACTCTTTCGGTATTTGGATCCTTGGCTATCTCACAGAGAGTGGAGGTGGCTGTTGAAGTAAAATTTTATTATGTGGAATTTGGAAGACAAAGTATTTTCATGAGACTGCATGTTTTTGCAAAAGACAACTTCAAGTTGATGATTCTGTTCAGTTATGTGGAAAATTGATCAGCAAGACCATATTTCTGATAACACCTGCTGTCTGCTACAGAACACAGAACAAGAAAGTACAAGTCAACAATGATCACTTCAAAGTGACAACCCTGCCAGGGGGCTGGAGCAATAAATTTGAATGAATGAATCAGCCTTTCTCTGAGAGAGTGGGAGGATGCTGGACCTTGGCTCGGTCTCGCAGGTTTTGCCCGAAAATAAATGTGGCCTCCAACGGCTGTCCCTGTCCCACAGTCCTCTCCCCGTCCTGTTCCTTAGCTCCATCCACTGCCTCGTCGGCCGCCTGGAAGGACAGAGGGACAGAGAAACAATCAGCACCAGTTGTGCTTATGAATAACACATGCTCACACATGCTTCTGTGTGTGTGTGTGTGTTTGTTTGGGGGTTGAGAGGACTATGTGAAACCCAATCCTGGCTGTAGACTAAAGCACTTCAACATGCCTTTGGGCTCTGAGAGTCAAGGGTAGGCACTGTGTCAGTCCAGCAGAGCCACCCAACCAACCAACCCCTCCCCTTGCCGTGCCATGTTCCACATGGCCCCTACACAGTGCATGAAACAGCCCTACTTATCTCAGAGTTCAATCCTTTCAATCTCGCCACCAAATTCAATACGGGATAGCTGGCTGAGCTTGTGCCAGGGAGAGCGATACAAAGAGCATGCAAAAGAGGAGAGCGAGAAAGGACCTAAATGTCTCACCTTTGACTTGGCCGTGTCCTCCGTGCTGTCCTTGGAGTTCTCTGCGCTGTTCTGAGCATCTGACGGCCCCTCTGACTGCTGGTTCACTCCATTAGTACTGCCCTTTGAGTCTATGGGGTAGCAGAGGGTGATACTAAGTAATAATAGATTTACATCCAATACACCTACAATATGAACCAGCTTTGAATATGAATCAGCCTCATATTCATTGCCTCTAATATACTAAAAAAAAAAAAAAAAAAAGACTAAAAATCTCCAGTGCTCATGACCAATACTACTGGACTGGGGTACGTTTCCCAAAACCATAGCTGCTAACTGTTGGCAACTTAGTTGGTTGGCAATAGGCAATTGCATTACAACTTAGTTAGAAACTGTAGTTTTGGGAAATGGGAACCTGTTGACCCTTCTATGGCGAGTTCTGCTTGGACCAGCGGACTAAAGCCTAGATAGAGACCCCATGGACAGTTTAAGCTTTGTAAATAATCTCAAATATCGTTTTGGATACAGTGGAGGGATTTCCCAACTGTACTGTCCCTATGTTACCATAAAGTTTGTGAAATCAGTGCTTCACCAGCAGGCACTACTTTGTAGGCAAGTATGAGAGAAGTTCATGTGCTAACCAAAGATACATTGACTGGTAGAAACCTCAACCTCTTCAGCTCTATCAGCTATGCCCACTAAATGATGTTTTTTTTTTAAAACATTGTACCGTATGTGGATAGACTAGTGCAGCTCCACCAGTGTCTAGTGGTGTGTGTGCTGGTGCTATGTACACGGACACATGGCGGAAAACCACAAAAGGTAAACGGCTCCTTCAATATGACTGCGTGGCTATGCAGTAACGGAGACTGAGAAGTAGAGCGACACCTTTACTGCACTGGTTGAAGGCCTTGGGGGTGGGTGCCTGGAGTACGGCAGGCCGGAGGACACTCCTCTGCTGCTCCTTGGGCTTCTGACTGGGCACTCCTGCAGATGAGACGCCACGTTACAAACATGCCAGTCGACTCATAAACACAAATGATGTCTTTGTTCTCAGATATTTTCAACAGTCTTTTTGGTTTATTTCACATTAGGATTTGCATGCATTTGTGTAGCTACTCAGAAAAAAAAGCTGCTTGCTTTACGGATGTTCAAGCAGGTCAGTCTAACAGGTTAGACATTTAGGGACATACATAGGCTAACCCTTGGCCGAAAGAAGAACTTCAGTGAAGATTTCTACTGAGACTCTTAATCTAAGACTAGGGTAAATATATCATATACAGAGAACTACCCCATAATCTGACTGTCCTCCAGTCAGTCCTGCTTAAACTAGGACTGGAGTACAATAGCAAACTGCCTCATACCTGCGCTTGGGGCCTGGCCATGGATCAGCGTTGGGGGTTTCAAGCGAAAGCCAATCGTCTTCTCCTCTGTGAACATGAACACAGTCCTTTTTTTCCTTCTATGTTTTTTTTTCACATTCTCTGTACTTGAATGAACAACTGTCAATGTCCTCAGATGTTTTTTTCTATAAAAGGATACAGACGATTCAGCCTGTCAGGTGCTTTGACACTGTGTGTGGACCTTTTCAACACAGGCAAGTCAGTCTCAAGTCAATCTTTCATTGTCATCAGGTGGTGGTTCAACACAGTGCAGACTGGATCTTCCTTAAAAGTCTCATCTGTCTGTCTTTGCAAGGTGTTTTTATGTTTTCAGCAAACTCCTTCAATTCCTTCTCAAGATTGGACCATCCTCTGTTCTAACGATGTAGGACTCAGGCTCAAGCGGTGATGCTCAATTACTCAACAGAGCTAGATATTGATCTGAATTACTGCCTTTCCGTTTGACTGGGCATACTAGGGGCCAAACTCTTCAACAAAATCCTGGGACTCTTTGTGGCTATAGGATGGACCATTGTTTTGTTGACTCTTCAACTTTCCTTATCACTCCCAGTGACGTCATTCTGTCTAGTTCTTGTTTCAGCTTTTTTCGCAAAGGCACTGGAACCCATCTGGGAGCATGGACAACTGGCTGTACAGCATCCTTCAGTTGTATCTTATAAGTGACCCAGTGTCTAGCTTGAGAGGAAGACTGCACCATTTATCTGCAATGGCACAATCCACTTGCTGCTAAACACAGTTTACATTTGAACACTGTTCAGTCTCTTTTGGCTTTAAATCAGCCTGTGCTACCATGTCTACAAAGAATGAATCTGATGTACAGTTTCTTCCACCGTATGGACACGTTCGCTCTGTTTCCCTCTGGAAAAGAACTGCTTAGCAAAGTGATTTTTCCCTTCAAATTTATTACATATTTTATTATTGCTTGGCCATTGTTTAGGCTCATGCTGGTTACCACATCTTTTACATGCTAATGTCTTTTGGTTGATTAGTGTCTTCCAAATAATACCCATCTTTATTGGCATCATAAGCTTACTTTCACTTTCGTTACTCACAGTAGTATTCAGTTAGTGTTAGCTTCCAGATCACTATTTGGTCTATGTTGTTCCAAATTCTTTCTTTCTCCTTCCTATCGACAGCACTCCGCAAGTTCGTACAACAGGGCTATGACTGGAGTTACTCCAAACTATAGCTTTGAGCTCTCCGAAGTAGCATGTCCTAGCTTTTAGTTTCATGTCCGTCACTAAAACCTCAAAGCTTTCAGTCTGTAATTGCGTGTTTGAGTGACACACATATCGTTCAAATGTTTTGTTCTTTTTTGGTGAACAGTGTTCATCAAACTTTTCCACGACTTTGTGGAACTTTTCTTTGTCATCTGCATTGACGAATCCAAATGAGTTGAAAACCTCTACAGCCTGAGGTGCCATGGCGGTAAGAAGCAGTGCAATTTTTCACACGGCTTGCATATAAAACATGAATCATTGCTTGAATGTTTTCCACTCACAGTCCATACTTTCAGTCCAATTTAGAGGGTCAGGGGGCTTCACACTTCCCATGACTTCTGTTGGGCTACTCCTGGTACCATGTGATATTACTACTCTAGTAAGAAACCGTGCTTTGTAACGAAACTCCTTTTATTTAATAACCTCAGCATTATATAAAAGCATATATTAAACAAAAGCATTATATAAAAGTGTCAGCATATATGTTCAGCATGACTTTTTTTTTGTCTAATCTACTGATGCTCTAATCAGTAGTGTACATAGTGGTTGAGGGTAATTCTCATTACATTCACTAATCATTACACCACCTGCATCACTACATCATATCTGGAAGGAGTAAAGAGCCCCTACCTGGTTCTGAGTCGGAGTTTCCAGTTGGTGACTGGCAAAAACTGGATGGCATGAACACATTATTCTTGGAAACTGCAGAGAAAAAAACACAAATGAGGAAGAATGGAAAAGAATACTCCCCATACACTTCCTGTTATGAATAATGAATTCACAAAATTATTATTTTCAATTTAAACTAAGTTACCAGAGTTGGAGGGTGGGAAATGTGTTAATGACGAAGTTCTCTCCCTCTTGACTGGAGGGCTATAACTGTCCTCTTTATCAGAATCTAAAACACAAATAAATGCCAGTGAGCACACTTACAGCTGTTGTGGCCTCTTCGCCTATACGTGATTAAATCCAGATTAAAAAAGTGAGATTACACCTGCTCACCCTCTCCATCCTCTGCACTGGACCCATCCAGAGACCTCTACAGATGCATGAGAAAAATCAACAATTTCATATTCAATATTCATAACAAAATCATATTTCCCCTTTGATACCAAATTATTTTACTATCATTTGTTAATTATTTACATTGATCTCCCTTACCTTCTGAGCTTTATCTTTCTGAAACACAAACACAGGTGGCGCTATGGCAGGTTTTTCTGAAACACAGACAGACATCTGTTACTAAAGTTCACTGACAGTGATGAGGACATACAAACTGATAGAATTTCTAATACGGTATGTGTACTGTCACAGTGCTATGCAATAATACCATCAACACTTAACCAGCTATTACCATAAATAACATATGATCATAGTCTTAGATTATAAATACTCTCTTAATGGTTGAGGGTCTCTTTGGGGTAAAAACAGTTTAGCAGCAAAGCATTAAGTAGCTTTCTCAAATAACCCTCATAGTGTCTACTTAGTGTATACTTAATATAGTGTATACTTAGAAAGCTACACTTCTTTGATATTTCCCATATTTGGCTTTAAAATTTCATAAACAAAGATATGGCAGACTCTCCTGAGCTGTTTGTACTTCAATGAAGGGCAACTAGAATATTTGCTTCACAGACCCGGCTCCAAAAGGTTTTCTTGCTTCATCAGTTACTGTACTAGTCCAGAGATTTAGCACATCATTCAGTGGCCTGCAGCCAGACTTCGGAGTCATGAGACTATACACTCACTGAGCCTAGAATAGGCTTAGCCACTCGGAGGGGCTTCTATTTGAGTGCAACCCATCCCAGCCGCTGGGACGGACCAAAATGAAGGCCATGCAGGCTGGTGTATTTAAAGGATGACTGAAATGTCCAAAAGAAACATAGCGGCTGTATAATTTGTCTGAGGACTATTTTTAGTCTGTGGTGATGTTAGCTCAGCTTGCAGATACGTCTATGACTCGGGTTACTTTAATTTCACAGTCTGTGAACAAGCACTGCGTTCACATATCCCTCTGGGTCACAAGCGATTTGATGCAACTGAAGTGATGATGACCCCATTTTGTGGCAGAGTTGTGTCAGTATTAAGGCAAAACTAGGCCATTTTTCACTTAGGTTAGCCTGTGCTTGGCTTTTACTCTTCTTTTAAAGAATGAACCCTGCACATTCCTTAAGTGTGATACAGGACGTTTTAATGGCTTTGCTACTTCTGTTTCTACAAGGCCTCTGTTCATATTCAGTCATTTAAACTTTCTGCTAACATTTTTCTTGAAGGCTTTTAAATGATTACCAGTATTATTTATTTATTTACTTGCTTACTAAAAGTCACAACAGAAATACTCGATAAGGAAAACTCCTGCCATCTTCAGTCCAATGCCCTGCTGTTTGCGGTCACTGAGTGCTGTCAGTAGGAAAACCAACAAGAAAATTTGGTAAATCTCAGCCTGACAGCTGAAGCTGCTCCACAGGGTTAAGTTAAAGGGCACATAGAGTGGATGAATGAAGTATTGTACCTTGTTCTTATTAGAGGCGTTGTAATTAATTACAATTAACTACATATCAGTATTTGACATGAAGAGCAACATGTTTAAATTTAAATGGATTTTGTCTTATGACTGCCAGTTTTCAGCATAGTGCCTGGTGGTCAACTTCTGCACGGTTAAGGCAAAAGACTAGATTGAAATTGTAAAATTTCTGCCCACCGAACCCAGCAATGACTTCTCTTCAGTGGTTTCCATGGTTGTTCTTGTGTTGTGTCCTGTGCATCAGTATTACAGGTATACCATTGAATTTATGCAATGAGAAACATTCTGCGTGCAAAAATGTTTGGAGTGCAAAAATAAATTGTGATTAAATGCATTATTTTTTCTGTGATTAATTCATCGTAATTAATGCAATTAAGTTGAAGCCCTAAATATAGTAGAATATATTCCACTTTAATTTATGAAGACCTATTTAGGATGGTGGTAGCGTAGTGGTTAAGGAACCTGGCTACCATGCTAGTCTAGTAACATGGAAAGTTGTGGGTTTGAATCCCAGCTGCCACCATTGTGCACTTGACCAAGGCACATAACCTTAAGTTGCTCTAGGGGAGACTGACCCCGAACAATTGATAGTTGACAAACATAAGTCGCTTTGGATAAAAGTGTCTGCTAAATGCAAAAATGTATTTGGATGTGTATTGATATGGTCTTTTTGGCTGAATGGCACCCTCTTTGGCAACCATAATTGAACTACAATAGTTCACTTGAACTACAGTAATTCACTTAGAGGCTTTGTTCTAATTCTCTCATGTTTTAGTGGCTATTTCAAGTTCAAGTTTCCCAAGGTGGGCACAACCATGCCTCATATTAATGATAGCTCTTTGGCCAAGCAAAACCTTTCCTAATTTATCAAAGCCATGGCAAAAATGTTTTTCCATTCTATGTCGCCTTTAAACTGAAATGGAATTAACATGCCTCTATTGATTAGGTTCAGTTTCTGGTTCCAAACTTTATCATTCTTTTTCCTACTGACAGCATTCAGACACCTCCATTCATACTATATATAGTATGAATCAATAACATGACAACCAAACTGTGAAAATGCAAGATTCTACACAGCAGAATCCTGTTAAAAGTTCCCAACATTTTGGTCTTTTGTTTTATTAAGGACATCTACATGTGATACATATGAAAGACTACTGGGATGCTTTAACGGCCTGAATCATCACAGCATTCTGCCCTTGTTATCATAGCACACAGTTTCTTAACCAGAGGCAAAGGGGGTTTTGTAAAAACATGCAGCAAACAAGGCCTCAATGACAATGAGAATAAACATTTATGTGAAAGTGCATTACAATACACCCTGAAGCTATATTACATTATTTTGTGCTAATCAAAATCATTTCAATACACCTTCTCACTGAATGAAGTTTGTCACTGCTCTGGTCAGCAAGCTCTTCTCTACACTCACCCTCATCAGCCATGTTGTTATTTCAGATTGCTAATTCTTGCTTCAACAATCACTGGCTGAAACACCTTACAATCCTCCTGGTAAAACAGCAGGAAGACGGCCCATTAGCTGGAACTATGAAGGTTTCCATCCTAAACGTAGATGTTTACAATATACCATTAAAGCGTACATCCAGCAATCATGTTATAATGTACTTAGAAAGAAAATTAGAAAGTGTGAAGGCATTCAGTGGACCTTTCTAATTTTTCCATTCACCTATATTGTAAACCGCTTAGGTCTGGAGTGGGTGTGAGCTCTTGATTTTAGCTCTTCATCACTCTATGGTTATCTCTGGACTAGCAAATATGTTTCATTCATCCTAAAAAAAGTTAATAAAACTTTGGACTGCTATCCAGATAATACCACTATATAATACCATATCAGTTTTTAACACCACACGGTCTGTAAAGCCAATGTAACTCCAGCTGTACATTAGAGCCCACTAGTTGAACATTAGGCGAGTGGCATACTAATGTTGCAAACAGAGCAAGCATCCAGACACAACTGGTTCAGACCGACAGTCACGTCCGATTCAGCTAATCTAAATCCCAACAGTGCATCTGATTTCCTCGGCGAGACATGCTGGATTAGAACAGGAGAAAAAAATCCTGGAGGCGGATTAACAATACATGTCCGTTTGACAGAAAACAGATGGACACATTCGTATAACTGTTACTTTCGCTAATGATACTTCACACTAAACTGTTGTCTTTACTCCAAATCTGACGCTTAGAGCTTCTTTAAATTCAAGCGGTTAACGTTTAGTTAACTCGAATGATGTTTAACGTTACCAATTTTGTACGGAACCGTAGATTTTCAAAGAGATGTATTAGGTTTGTTCGTGCTATGTCTATAACATCGGCAATAGCAGATATCTGATTTTGCACAGGTTTAACCAAGTTAACGATCATTGGATAGGTGGTTAACGTAAGTGGCCAGTTTGCACAGTAACGTCAATTAACGTTAGCTAATATCAACGTTAGCAAGTTAACGTTTCACCCCCGATCAAGCATTTTTACCACACCATTAAAAAGCTTTACAAAAACCACATCAAAACAGCAATACCACACTGTCTCCAAATCACACAAACAACAATTTCGCAAACGCTTTATTAGTTCTCGTTTTGCGAGTCGAATTGGCCTGCCTCCCATCCCCTCCCTCCTCTCATGAAAATAGAGATTGCTAGCTATGATCTGGATAAACCCTGAGTAGTTTATCCAACGCCTTTACATAATTTCAATTAAGTTTATGGCTGCAAATAGTCAGTACGCTGCATCATAACTTCTCCACCTTTTGACAACCCAAACACGAATGAATTCACTGTAAATAAGGTTAAATTCTCCATCGCAATCACAGAGTGCTTACCTTCATTTGCCAAGTCCGCCATTTTACTTCCTTACTAACACCCATGATCCCCTGCGAGTGACATGCGCGTTTCCTCTATTTTTTGGTATGTGTTAAAGTGATTGTTTCACAAGTATTTCACTTGTCCTACCTTACAGTTGCTCTTTTTTAGTTTGACACGCAATCCTAGAATCACGGGGATGTGGGGAAAAAAATTATGATTAAAAACGGGTCTTGACAAAAGAAAAAAAAATCGGTATGTATTTTATTTCCTAGAAATTCAAAACTCACCACCAGGGGGTATGATTTATCAACAACACCAGCAAAGTTGCAGTTATGGATTGATGGTAAAGAAAGATGACAAACAGGTAATCTTATGCAGACCGGTTATCAAGACACCTTTTTTATTTCATAATTTTTCATTTCACCCATTTAATGTAATATACACGCATGATATGACTGTGTAGAAAAATTCATTTATTTTCCCTAGGGGTGACACAATAGTTGAATTATCCGCTTTCAAAATTAATTAGGTTCTCTGGCAATAACAAAGAACAATTAACTATGGAACATAATCAGTGAAGTACATCATGTTATCAAAATGTGTCTTTAAAGACATGTTACTGCATAGAACCTGTTACAATTCCTGCCTACAGACCAAGCAAGGACAGAACAGGTCCAAACTAGGAGTTCAAAATGCCTCAAATATCAGGAGACAAGATAGGCACATTACAGTATAAATCTTATCACAGTCTATTAATATCTACATTTTATTAACAAACTACCATCATGACTAAAAAGGCAGAGCTCCACCTAAACACACAAGATGATGAGCCGTTCCGAAGAGGACCACCAACATTCCATATTTTATGTCTGGCTTACAAGCATTTTTCAGGAGAAAACAAAAATCTGAATATTCCTATAATGTTAAAGTTTTCCCTTTTACTTGAAAATAACATAAAAAGACTATCTTAAATTGTGGGGCTTGGCAGCAAATCAAATCTACAATCAGAGTTTGTCTGGTTAAAAAACAGTGATATGTATCAGTGTTTTGGTCCAAATACTAATATTGCATATTTGAGGTAATATGTGAAATAACCAAGATGCCACAAAGAATATGCTCTTTCTTTAAGGCTAGACTGGAGTTGAAGTTTTAACTCTGAACTATCAGACTAACCAAACATGACAAGGCCTTTGTGGTACATACAAAGATAGTTAACAGTCAGTCCTACTCTTCATCTTGCACTATTTCATACTGAGACCTTGGTGTCCGGTATAAACAATAGTGCTGAATAATAAACAGCACATCAAAAAGTACAGAGAACAAACCCAGGCCAAACTTTGTCGGATCTCCAAAAATGAGTTTCCATTTATCTGTAATTCAATAAACAGACAAAACACTGTAACTTCTACAAATAAGTGCCAAAAATTATATCATGACATTTATCAGTAATTCAATAAACAGACAAAACACTGCAAGTTCTATAATTAAGTACAGAAAATGATTTCATGACTTAAAGGCACACACTGACTTTTTAGTACATGAGCATATTTGCCATCTCCTAGGGGCAGACACCCTTCTCACCTATGTATGTGCAGTAATTTAATCTGTCACAACCTGCATTAGCCAAGCATACTTATTTGAAGTACTTTTGACCACAGGCCCCATAGCTTTAAAAAGTGACAAAATTCCAAAGGTTTTCCTATTTACTTGGTGTTACCGGTGTAGATGTGGTGGAGATACATACTTAATGGCAAATCACTGCTATCTGGCCAACTTCACAGAGGTAACTTACAATGGCTCTGTTTGGAGCTTACTGCACAAGCCTGTAGCTCATTCAAAGTGAGGATCTGCTCATTTTTTTTGCTAGTTGTACTCAAAACTACACAAGTCAAAACAACTTTTGAAGTGTTTTTCTTTTTGGAAAGACTGGCTCATTGTTCCTCACCAGTGAGTATGATACACCATGTGAAGATCAGACATCCTTGACAGTGATTGCACACACAAAGTTAAGATGGGCATGTGGGCTTGTATTTCACTCAAAGGGAATATTCCAAAAAGTCAGCGTCCCTTTAGTCATAATTATAGTCATAATATAGTCAATGCGTGTTGTGTCTGACTACATGTTAGTCCTCACCGTTATTATAAGACTGCAGGAACATCTGAATGATGCTGAAACTGCCTCCAGTAAAATCCAGCAGCACATTGCCAATGCTCCAGCCTTCTGTGCTCTTTCTTTGGTAGTTCATGTAGGCCTAAAAACCACAGCATGTGATGGTTTCACATCAAACTATTGATACACTCATACTGTACTGTAGTCAAAGTTCCTCCTAGTTTGATTCAGAACAGAGGCCTCTACCACCCTCTCCCAAGAAACTACAAAATAATGTGATTTGATATTTCAGATAATTGTCCAAAAAGACATCAACAGCCTTCTTAATTAGCCAGGCTCAACTCCATTCCCAACTGCAATTTCCCTAAAATTATGGAACATGCCATTGAAAATATATATAGATATTTGAATTTTATTCACCATCTACTGTAGTTTTAACCTTTGGTCCATTGTGATTACAGTATGAGCTATGTCATGAACTATGACCAAATGTACTGTGTCAGTAACCTAACATCACATGATGTGCCCTGCTCAGTGGGAAACTAGTAGAACTAGACTTCACTGGCTACTTGCAGACTTTGCCTGGCTACTGTCTGCGTGATAGTCTACAGAATAAAAAGCAAGCCAGATAACTAATTATAAATCAATACACTAAATCATCTAATACAAATAACACCTACAAGAGCTAGGTGTATCCTTATACCACACACAGGCAATATCAAATGATTAATTGAATCAAATAAATGAAATGAAACACACCACAATATTGTTTACTATGCCAATAATGGAAAATCAAGACTAATTTAGATAGAAGTAGAAGTACCTGAGGGATGTACTTGACCAAAGTAACTGCTAGTTTAATGTACGAGAAGTAGTACAGGTAATCCAGCCAGGTGATCTTTCCAGCAATGGCCACAAATAGGGAGATTAGAGCAAAGGTCCAACCCACTACTAGTAAGAATATGGCCACTTTGGACACTTTCTGCCCTCCTCTCTGTAAGGCAATCAAACAAACACATCACATTGACAAATGCAGTATTATGGCCTGCTGACTACAAACAGAGCCAGGTACTGACACAAAAATAGTGTGTTGCAAAATTTGTTGCTTCAATTTTTGTGGTGGTTTAGACAGACAGACAGGCACTGACAGACTGACAGACAGACAGGCACTGACAGACTGACAGACAGACAGACGCTCAGACTGATAATATATAATAGTAGCGATAGTAACTCATTACAGAGTCAGTCTAAAACATTTAACATTTTCATTGCCCAAACTTTCGGCAACAGCTGAACAAAGAGTGCCTGCAATACAATCATTTCAATTAAGGTGCCTGAGTGACTGCTTCCCCTCAACTGAGATGAATCACAGACTCGCAGTTGATTTTTCTGATATCTCTCCCTGTAGTCAAAATATGCTACTGTTCAGCTGAACCTCTATCAGCTTACAATAAATAATTCATGCTGAATTCAATATAATAGGTTACTCTGTATGACAACACTGGAGGTGACATAGGTGTCAAATGTAAAACTAAACCTGTAAAACCATGGTTTCAGGACAACAAATGTGCTGTTTGTACTTTTAAAACTTGAAACTAGCTTCTCTTGCGCACTTATAAAAACACTGAGGGTGGGGACTGAGTTTTTACAGCGATAGCACCTATGCTATGGGATACCTTCCCTCCACCCTGTAAATGTGCTGATTCTGTGGATTCTTTAAAAAGGCATCTTAAGACCCAAAGGCTTAGACAGGCACTGGAGTATCTTATTGCATGAGTCTGCACAAGTATCCCTTTCCTTTTGTTATTCCAGGCATCTTATCACAAGCTATATATGTTTTACTTTGTAAATTGCTTTATTTTATTCTGGGAATAGTGCAATAAATAGACACATCAGTTTCAGCATAAAAGGTGAGTGAAAATGAGCCTCCTTTCAGTTTATAAGTTCTGATATCAGGAACTACAAGGGATGATTTTCTGATTTGAGTTGCGTTTCAGTTCCTCACCTCATATATAGCACTCTGGCAGATATACACCAGACACAGAAGCACTGCATGAAGACTGAAAAACACATCATTAGCATCCACAGGGTTCACTCCATTTGGATCCTTCTTCAAGAACTCTTCCTGCCAATCAAAGCCAAAGACATTTTATTCAAGTTAGTAGAAACAATACGTACATTCAACATTACCTGATGTTATCAAGACAGCTGCAGCCAGCAATGCATTCTGGGTTGAGAGCCCTTCCGTATTCCCATCCCATCAGTAATGTTTGGCATTTCCAACCCAAAAATCCACCTGCAGCCAGCTTGATAAGGTAATGTCGATTTTGCCTACTGGCTGTCACGAATCTTTGTTTGCCAATTGTAATGGCTGTCAAAGGAAGCTCTTACCTGAATGTACGGTATCCAGAAGAGGCCCACATTGAATACACTATACGCAAAGAATCCAGTTAGGTTGAGTGCGAGGAAATCAAAGTTGAGGCCCACAACACTATAAAGGAAAAGCACAGAGAGCCTTTGTATACATCCCATACAACAAGATACAAAGCAACCTTAGCAACAGACTAAATTGAGACAGTACCTTTTCCGTTTCCAGTTTTCATATGCCTGAGGGTAGAATGAAATAGACCACGCAAAAAAGTAGATCCAACCAATAATTTGATTAATTATTGCAAGAATGCCACTTCTGACCACCAGAAATCTAATCCTTGTTGTAAAACTGTAAAAAGACAGTAAATGTGCACGAATAAGTCACTTTTGGTAGACTTCATGATCAATGTGGCCTTAGAATATAGAGCACTGTGGCTGCTCCTTGTATCAGTGGGTCATATGGCAAGGGTACCTGGTTTTAAAAAGAAAACTAGCTACCTGGGTATTTCAGTATTGTTGCTGTACAAGTAAGCAGTGACTTGGCCTACATCTTTTGCCAAGACCTCAAAGTGAGTTGAGGTACTTTCAGCTGGAAGGAAAACCTGTATGTAATGACAGCACAGACAAAGTTAAATGCAAGTGGAAACTGAAGTAACACAATGATTGTCATTAATTCAAACTGAGTCAGCTGTATTGGTCAGAAATGTAAGTTATAGGGTACCTGATCAGGAAGCCTGAGAACTGAAGTGTAATTTTTTGATGCATAGGTGATATTGAAGAGGATGGCAACAGTGACATTCAGAGGAGCACTGCAAAACAGATTGAATAAAAAACGATGGTTACTGTTACCAACCAACTGTATGTTCAGCTTCAGCAACACTATATTTATGATCCCTGTTGGATTACCTAGAATCAATAGTAATAATTTTAGATGATCCCTGCACTAAATCTACTGTTCCTGGGACAGTCAGGAGCACGCTTGAGTCTGAAACACAAGACAGCAATAAGAGTCATGGCCATGGTCAGCAATGAGTAATGGTGCATTGACCACGCTCATCTCGGACAATTAACGAACTCGGTTTTAGGGTAGCCTATGCTCACCACTTAGAACAACCATACAGCATATTACGGACAAATACAGTCGGACGCCTGCTGACATCTTCCGTTTGACGATGTCAAATATCCCAGGGCGTCTACACCTGTTGGCAAGAGAAGTCGACAATTAACATATGGATACACTGAACAATGTTATCGAGGCAGATATCCTATTTCAAAATAGAGACACAAATGCCACATTGCAACCACAGAAATACACGGTTCTTGTTTGGAATGAAAAAGGGTAATATCCGCAAGTAGCATGACTTACACTCAGCCTGCTTGCTTTGTTGTGTGCAAATCCAACCAGTTCCGTCTTTGTATGTCATATGATGCAGATCAGCTGACTTGGGTGTGACGTTGGGCGAGTCTCTGCTGCTCCTGCTCCGTGTGTGGGACGCATGCTGCATAGACTGTGGAGGACTGTCGGAAAATGTGCTGGGTTTGTGCTCAGATACTACTATGAGGGCTAATTTCTGTGCATGTTGCTGTAAGAGGTTTTGGAGTGGCTGTAGAGACATTCAATTCAATTCAATTCAATTCAGTTTTATTTATACAGCGCCTTTTACAATAGTATTGTCTCGTGGCGCTTCACAGAAGGAGCACTCAAGAGCAACAGGGGCAAGGAAAAACTCCCTTATGTTAAGTTAATCTAGGAAGAAACCTTGGGCTGATCTACGACTCAACGGGCTAACCCAACTGCCAGGGGTCATGCAGAAAAATTACAATCAGTAGTAACCATGACAGACTACAAGTTGCCTATGGTTTTAGCTAAGGTTCATAATAGTTCATAATATTATCCCACTTTACATTACATGGCAGTCAGTCACTCACAAAGCCTCAAAGAAGAGGAGTCTGGCCTAGCATGGGCGTCCAGAAAAGGCCTCTATGATGGAGAGTCGGTCCTGATATGGGCCTCCCATATAAATATTGAGAGAGAGAGAGAGACGAAAGAGAGAGAGAGAGTTGTATGGCATGACATGAAGCTTTTGTGGCGGTACTAGGTTATAGCAGCATAACTAAGGTATGATGCATGGCAACCCAGCACCACTGCAGGGATGGTCAGTGGCTGCCATGCCTTGCAACTGGGGGCAACAGAGGCAGTCCCTCCCAAAAGACCCATGAGAAGTGATGATTTACCATGCACCATCCCTAACTATGGGAAACAGTAAAGAGGAAGGTTTTAAATAGTAGATTTTGATATTCTTGGGATTACAAGGAGACCAGCATTTGGGGATCTTAGGGTTCTAGGAGGGTGGTAAGGGACAAGTAAGTCTTTAATATATGTTGGCGCATAACCCTTGAGGCTTTGTAGGTTAGTATTTTAAAATCATTTTGACTTTTAATAGGGAGCCAATGTAAGGAAGCAAGGATAGGAGAGATATGTTCATGTGTTCAAAATGTGTATTTTTTAGTCCTGGTGAGTGGTCGGGCCGCAGCATTTTGTATTAGTTGTAGGTTTTTGATACAGGTATTACTACACCCAGAGAACAGAGCATTGCAATAATCAAGCCTGGAAGTAATAAATGCATGTATTAACTTTTCAGCATCCTCAAAGGATAGCAATATTTCAAGGATAGCAATATAGGTGGAAAAAAAGATGTTTTTGAAATGTGTTTTACATGACTATTTAGAGAGAGGTCCTGGTCAATAATTACCCCAAGGTCTTTAACTTTTGCGTTACATGACAGTGACAGACTACTGAGTAAGTTTTGGCGAAGGGGTAGAGTGTTGGTCAGCTGTTTAGGGCCAATCATCATAATTTCAGTTTTATCAGAATTTAAACATAGGAAATTATTAGTCATCCAGGTTTTTATGTCTAGAGACAGGTATCAAGTTTAGTCATTGGCATATAGTCATTAGGCTTCATAGAAAGGGTATCATCAGAGTGGAAAGTAATGCCATGTTTCCTTATAACAGATCCTAAAGGTAACATGTACAGGGAGAATAACAGGGGACCTAGCACTGAGCTACACCAAACATTACTTTGGTATGGGTTGATGACTCATTATGAGCATGTACAAACTGGTAGCGACATTTGTCCACATGTTTAGATGTAAAGAGAGAGCATAATAGTAGTAAGACATTCTTACAAATATGGTCAATTTTTGGAGTTCTGGACAAAAAAATGCAGTCCTGTCCCTCCCCTTCATCCACCCCAATCCTGTTATAAATCCGTACTGATCTGTCAAGGTATTGGGGTAGAGGCAATTTTCAAATTTATAAGGTCTGTTAGATAGGACAAACTATATCCTTTCCAGGTGCAACATACTAATATCTTCCAGCCACATTTTGGCAGAAGGGGTCTCAGTTTTCTTCCAAAAGAATGTAATTAATTTCTTTGCTACAATTAACATGTAAGATTATAATAGATATATAGCAGTTTTTGTTTACACGTTGTGAGTAAGTGAAATTCATCTGATACTCCAAGCACAACCAAGAGTGGATCTTGTTCCAGCTATGTCTTTAGCGTGTCTGATGCTGTGTGAAATATCAAGAGCCAAAATGGTGTTAACTTGGGGCAAGAAAGTTGCTGTGAAGAAGAGAGGCCTTATCTATCTTGCATTTAGGACCATGTGCTGTAATTCAATCGTAACAGCCAAGGGCATCCTTTTCCCATAAACAGCACAGTTTACAAGATTACACAACTGCCTTGCACAATACCATGTGCTACTGCAGACATCTTAGATCTATCATGTGGAGATACTCTGAGAAATTTCTGAGGATCCGTCAACCCTCAACACAAACATGAAGTTGAAGACAGTCGGGAAGCTAATTAAAAAAACGTTTTTAAAATTACAAAAGTTACTAAAGTTGCTAAAGTCTGTGAATATGCTGTTCTTTGTAAGCCCTTAGAATTTAGCAATTTGCAATTCACTGCAATTCATCCAGAAATATCAACAAATAAACTCATATAATAAACTCAATAAGTTTTATACATTTATACATTTATTTAGGTGTCTAAATGTTTTGATCTCAATGTTTTTGAATTAGTAGCCTATATACAAATATTTTCAGTGACAAGATGAAAAGACTATTACATAATCAGATACAATAATTAAACATATCTGCTTTTCAAGCCTTAAACCAGATATAATCTGGGATATAACATGGGATAATTAACAGGGAGGATGCAATACTGTCTATAATTTATTACTGGAATCCTTCTTTATTCAGTCTCAAGACAGCCCCTAATCAAATATTATTGTTGGAACTAAGCCTTTTGGAAAGGTTTCTAGGAATTCAACGGTTACCATAAATGTGTGAAAGTTTTTGTGAAAGCAACAAAATGGCAGAATACAAGTCTGTTACTTGTCTGTTACAAGCCCCTGTTCCTCTTACAGATGATTTTGCACAGAGTCTGTAGACTGTAGTAGGCATTAATTGATCATTATCAAATATTTTTCCATTTTCAAAATGATTGCACCACTAAGCCATTCTCACATATTAACAATTTTCTCACACACTTGGTAGCAAATGCTGTCTAATAAAACAATCAATGTGCACAGCTCCTTAAATATAGCCTAAAGTACTAACTTCATGTTACAAGTATTTTGTCTTGGTGCTGAACCTGACTCAAGTCCTGCCTTCTACCTTGATGATGCCTCTAGCACCAGTTAGCCCCAACTGGCCCAATCTCAAGAATCTGGCCAAAAATCTCAGGCTAGTAGCCCGGAGATGGTATCAGTTCAGCTTTATCTTGACTGTCAGAAAGTCAGTGATGTATAATTGCTATCTTATTGGATAATTAATTTGTGTGTTGTTTAGTTGAAAGTACCGTAAATACGTCTGTAGCCCAGGCTTGTCTGAAAATATGATCTAATAATAATCTGAATATCAATAATGAGCACAGTCTTTCATTAACTCACAAAATATCATTTTATGCATGTTGAATGAAAAGGAAAAGAAAAGGAAAAAAAGAAATGTTGGAAATGATGGAAAAAAATATCTGAAGAAGCTTATTTGTCAGCCCTCAGGACAACAAAATGGACTACATGGAAAATTCCTCTGCTGTGTCTATCTCCTTAGAAGTGCACCATCTGCAGCATGACAAGATTATCTCAGGAAGTGGTCAACTTGCTATCATCAGTCAATTTCTGGCCATACAACAAGATTGTGTACCTCTTGGCTCAGAGACAGACCTCAGTAGATGATTCTCCTATGCCAGTGGTTCCCAAATGTTTAACTGCCACGTAGCTCCTGAGACACTTTATGTCCAGGTATCCCCTTCACCACACACAGTGTAAGGTCCATGCATGGTCTGTATCTGAATTTTATGCTGGGGTGAAAGATTATTTATTTTGAGCACCCCGCTGGAGTTGATCTGAGTGCCCGCAGGGGTATCCTCGTATCTCAGTTTGAAAACCACTGTCCTATGTGATTTCCCATGATGTTTGTCAATGTTTTTATAATTTTTTCATGAACACAAAGTAAACCCCTAACTTTTGTTTTGTAAGATATTAATTTTCTGCTGGTTGTCTTGGGAAAATAAGTCCTGCCAGGACAAACATAACCCCTATGTGAAGAAAGTTAAAAGCTTCATTTTCTTTTGACAACATGAACATGTTTTTTTTTTGTTTACAAGATTACAGTTGTTTGTTATTCGCTAACATAGTGTTTGTATGCTTGGACCAAGATCAAGGAGCTTCTTGGTAACAATGAATTATGCACTTAATGTTCTCTGCAACTGCAGTCTAACAAAGGATCATCTGGCTTTTCAGTGTCTCCCAAACAAGCTCATGCATTACTCAACAGATTGAATGATTCTAATCCATGTGAGACTGTGTGTTTTGTCATAGCTGTTTGTCAATGTTTTGACATTTTGTCATGAACACACACAATCCTAGTTATTGTGGCAATAAAGTACTGAATCTTGAATCTTAATAGAACTCACCATAACACACCAGGCATCCTGGCCGAACGTTTCTTGCTCAATGTCTGCAATTAAAGAGGTTATATTGACAATAGTATTGTATAGAACAATACTACTAGAATAGTAGTGAGACAATTGTAAGACTATTGTGAGACTATTGTAAAAGGCGCTGTATAAATAAAACTGAATTGAATTGAATTGAATTATATTGCCAAAGTAGGATTAATCAGTAGCTAAAAGCTTAATTTTAACTGTAGTTTACTTTTAGTTTTCATCAGCATTTAGTTTTTTGTTGTGTTCCAACAAACATAAACCATTACAATTGTTTGTATTGTATTGTATTATCATAGCGTCAATATAGTTTTTGCATGTATGCGATTGAGATTATAGGGCTGAGTTTCTTGATAACAATGGATCAAAGACTTCTGCTCTGTGATTGATGTTACAAATGTTCATTTGTATGGATCACAAGTAAATCTGTGAATGTTTTTACAAAGTTATTGTAATGGTTGCCAGCTAGCCTGTGCTTTTCAGTCAGCTAATGCACTCAAGTCCCAGCCTGATGTTGCTGTGAGGTCAGGGGTTCTGACCTGGAGCTGGACCACATGGGATGGCCTCAGTTCCATTAGGGAATGATGGTGAAATGGTCTGAAAACAAGAAGACGTACGTTACCAGGCTCACAGTGCTTTTTGGGAAACTCAGTCAAGATCGTTTGCAAATTATTTCCTTTATTTTACCTCGAATGTCCCATTGAGTTATATAATTTCTTCTTCCAGGGAGTGCTGGTCAAGGTGGCATTAAATAAGTTGAAGAAAGTTTCAAAATACATAGACATATAAAACATAGAATAATAACACATACTAAACACATTCCAGATCAACAGAGCAGATATCTTTTTGTCAACAGACACAAAAAGAGTTATGGACAAGGAAAAATAAAGACAGAATAAAGAAATATATGGGTTATAAAATTACAATCAAACAATGGCACAATTGTGTAAGAACTGAGTTTAGAAGACGTCTGAAGACATTTAGGAAGGCTGGGGAGTCCAAAGTGATACATATGAACAAAAGGCAGATTTGCCCAATTCTGTCTGTGTAGCTAGAGATTGACGGCTTGTTTACATGTATCATCAGATATTTGTAGAAATGGATATTTTTTTCATTTGTTTCTCTTTTTTCTTTTGTTTCCACATATCCACAGAATCCCGTGTCCCAAAAAATCTCCACTTTGGAGGGCGTTTTAAAAAATATCTGTTTGAGGTGGCTAAAACCCTGTTTAAGTGTAAACGAAAGACTCAAAACTGATAAACACTATCCATTGATAAAAATATCTAGATACGTGTAAACAAACCCTGAAAGAGGGGTTTTACTGATCACTGAGCGTGTACTGTAAGTGCTAGTGCGGACTGTCAGTAGATTGCTTATGTACTGAGATAGTTTGCCCATTAAAGCCTTTGCAAAAGATACTACGCTGTGATGTGATGTCCACTGATGCATCATTAAAAACTTTGCCTATAGGCCTGTTATTGATGTTATTGAAAATCTGTAAAGGCTTCAATCTTATTATAAGCACTATTTTCAGTCCAGTGTTATTACTTCTGTCAAGGATATATGTTTGCTTAAATGTTTCTATAGTTTGGATACAGCAAATTGTTAAGCAGTTTGGTCTTAAAAGGTTAGTCATATGTTCTTTTTCACTTGGATAAGATCTATTATTATTGGCACAACTTGTGTTTTGGCCCTGGGCCTCAAAGAAATTGGCATGGTTTAGAGCTTTAAAAGCACACTGTTGTGCAATGGCTGTGGGTTTTTTGCTCATAGGGCTGAAAAAATGTGACTTTCTCATCATCTAAACTACCAGTTTCATTCATGTAGAAATTCAGTAGTGAATTTGACTGACGTGTTAACCACTGACAAGGGCTAAACTTACAAGGGCACCCCACATCATTCAGCCACACTTAAGGTATGAACATGAGTTGGTGAAGTGTCATAAAAATGTCATTGGTCTGATACAATTTCAAAGTAAAGTTTACACCTAGAACTGGAAGTCAAAATAGTGAAGAGGACTGCTTTACAATTAGCCCTGCATAGAACATAAGGGTTGCAATTCAATTTTATCATTCCAACAAGAAGGTTAAACATCCATTGGATCCCTCCACATCCATTTCAACACAGATTTTATTACAACTAACAACAAATGATATATGAAAAATGACTTACTACACTGTTCAGATTGCAAGCAAATTCTTCAGGCCTGACTCTGACCCTTGTGGGGTTTTTTCGCATCTGTTTTTGTACAGCCATGGATCACGGTAAATAGTTATTCATGCGTTTGATCCAAAAATCTGAGTGGGAGCAGCAAGAGGCGTGGTGAAACATTTGGGGGGGGAAGGGGGGGTCACTGGTAGCACTATAAAAAGACAAAAGGAAGATTTCAGGTGCCAAGGATCAGAAAACATCAAAGCTGGATCCAACCACTTATTGTAAGTTTTTAGGTTTGATGCTGTCTGTCTGTATATGAAGATAACATCTAAATATGTTTGTCTTTGTCCACAGTAACAAAACTCTGAGCGGCACTGAAAAGATTTATACGATAGTTGCCTTTCTAGGTGGATGCATGGTCAGGAATTAAAAGACGTTTACATTAATGTTTCACAGGTTGTCAGTTTCAGGAAGCCAAGCCATGAAGTTCTCTATTCTGTTCCTCATTCTGCTGTTGGCATGCATGTACCCAAGCCTGGCTCAGGGTAAGTGGCTCTTGTGTGGCTCTTTACTGAGAATGTCTAGGAATAATGCAAAAACTTGACAAATGCTGAATGGCTGAATGGTGCTAACGTGATAAAGCAAAGCAATTAAGTGCCTTGTGTTCAATATAGTTCTAGAAAATAATACATTCTGTTCTCACAAGCCCTGATGTCCTATATTTTGACATATCAACAATGTTGAATCAGCACCATCAATGACAGCTATGAATGACAGCTTCACTCTTGTTCTTTAATGAAATCCAGGTTCCTATGAGAACTGCTGTCTGAAATATGTTAATGGTGTCAAGAAGTCCACCAGAAGAAAGGTTGAGAGGTACAGGATACAGGAAACAGATGGAGGATGTAACATTCGTGCTGTGGTGTGAGTGTTTGAAATGTGTTTAATCAGAGTGTCCCAATATTGGTACTACATGAACACAAACACATATCTCAACATACACACACTGAGAAACACGTCACCACCACATGCACATATATATGCATAGTGAATCTGCATGCACACACTGACTGAAAGATATTACTCTAAAGCCTAGATTATATTGTTTTTCATAGATTCACTCTGAAAAGCAAAAAAAGTTTCTGTGCAAATCCTGAAAAGCTGTGGGTGCAAAATCTGATCACTCAAATTAAAACCAGAAATATGAAGATATGAAGGATTGGTTGGAGAAAAAAAGTGAGGTATGTCTTTGTGTTTTGACATTGTTCCAAGCTAAATTAAATTAGGAAATATAACTGAAAATTTACAGTATATCTTTGTTTCGTCTTTTATCAGACCCCATAGAGGAGCTTAATTTGGAATGGACTCTTCAGAGCGGATCATTTGTAGTCCCAGCAGTAGTCACAGAGGGATTTGTCAGGTTGAAATTCAAAGCCAAAATACTGACATCATTGACATCCTGCTTACTTTGATATATAGCTTGTGACCGGTTAGTGTGCCTGAAGGCATCTCTGTGTCCTTCATGGTGACCTGAGTCTTCAGAGAATGTTTCAGTAATTAATGCATTTAATCCTGATGTACGTATGACAGTGCATATCAAACTGTGAATAATTAAATTTTGAATGTGATTTTTCTAAGTGAATGATTTGGGAAAAAATAAATAATAAGGCACAACTGAATGTCATTTTTTAATCATGTTTTTGTACTTTTTGAATAAAATAATGAACAGCGATCTACACGTGTATTGATATTGATCTGATGAACATCAAAAAGTTCAGTTACTTTATTTCTATAGCACATTTAACATGACAGAGTTGATCCAAAGTGCTTGTAAAGCCGCATACCAAACAATCAGAAGCAAAACAAAGAAGAACCCAAAGGAAGATGCTCATCATTTGATGTCATTCATCCTCGAACAGTTTGACCGCGAACAGACCCAAACCTACAAAGAATTATGGATGTAGTTCAAGTATTCTTGAAACACCTTCAAGTAGAAACATATGTATGTTCATAATATTTATTACTTCCAACCAATCATTTCATTAAGTTAAACAGTCCATGTGAGGCATGTGGCTCCATTTTGACAGCAATCTACATGTATATTGATATTATTCTGAACTTCAACTTCATGTGCGTGTTTATGTCTATGCATTGTAGGAACAAACTAGAAGTGTTAATGCTCAGTACTTTCATGGAGCACAGAGCAGCCTTGTGGTAATATAAAACATCTCTGCAGTCATGAGGAATGTAAAGGGAGAAGGTAACCTCAGAATTCCTGTGCACTGAAGCCATAGAAGGTTCATTGCTTTGACCATTGTTTGCATTTTTCCAAATCAAAAAATAGGTGTAAAATAAATCCATGTATCTCACAAAGCAAACAAGTCCTCAAAGGAAGATGCACATCATTTGACATCATTCATCCTTTGACAGTTTAACCGAGAACAGACGCGTACCTACAAAGAACTATGGATGTAGTCCAAGTATCTGAAACACCGTCTAGTAGAAACATGTGTATGTCCATAAAATGTATTACTTCCACTCAGTCATTTCATTCATTTAAACAGTCCATGCCCGTCACATGGCTCCCATGAAATGTGTTTTCTCTTACCTTTTTCAAGTCTTGAATTTGTATAATACAGACAGAATGATTAGGGAGGGTGGGAGAGATTGAGAGCATGTGCAGAGCCCAGCAGCATGTGGAACTAGCTACAGCTTGTTTGATTGCTATAGTGACTTTTTCTGATATGCCTTCATGTCCAACTATTTCTTAACATGTTTATTCTTGTTCAATATTAGACTGATTTTCCCATTCTCAGTTATATTCTTCCACTTCCATTCTTCCAATTTTCTTGACTTTAATTATTTTTACATTCTTTTCATTCTTATTAACATTGTGATAGAATGTATAAGTGTAAAGACACATATCACTATCTTTGTGTAAAGACACATATCACTATCTTTGCCAAAAGAACTTGCTTGCTTTCTGATGAAAACTGAATCCACCTCTGCAATCTAGTGTTTTATTTGAGAGAGGGAATGTTTTCAGTCACAGTATGATTTAGCGAGAGATTATGTCAAGCCCATGGCAGCATCCAAAGAACTCTAAACAGAACCTAGGGTTAGTTTTTGTATGTTTATTTTTTTAAGAAAGTTAAACATTTCAGTATTGGAAAACAGTATATGGAAACAACTTCTTATACACAGTGAACCAGGTTTCAAGCTTTATCTCAGCATGTGCTCTTCTCCCTCTCTGTATTCCATGGCTGAGAAGAGTACAGCTACACTACAATACATACCAGAGTTTTATGGTCTATCATCACAACACAGTGGTAAAAAAATAAATACCCAATGATATGTTATGAAGCAATACTGTTCTAAGAAGCTGTCAAGATTAAGTCCTCTTTTCAAACATGACGCATATTGCGAAACAGAAAAAAGTTACAGTTGACATGATTTTTTTTTTTTTTTTTGGCAGAGATTTGTGGCACTGTAATTCAGTCTATCATCTCTTTTTCACTGAACATTATGCTGGTTCTCATGTCTCAACAAGACTGGAATGGTGGGATTTTCATACATAATTGCAAATCAGGGTGGAAAGAAAAAAATCACAAGGTGACTGCCAATCGCCTAGTAAACTGTATATCAACCACTTCTTCTCATTCAAGAATTAGGGAAAAAAAGTGCTACTGTTATTAAACCGCTAAATGTTATAGATTACCAGGTGAATTTATGTGATTACACCACAACACCACAATGACACCACAATGACCATGTTGAATTGAGATACAAACACAACTTAAAACAGAAAAGTGCATGCCATGTAATAGCCCAATTTGTTTTATACAATCTGATGCAATCACATACATACTGAATTGTCCCAAATAATAAGTGTAAAAAAACATACAAAAATGAAACAATAACAAAGTCATTTTTTGAGTATAGTTCTTTCAATTCAAATAAATATGAAATTAACACAAAACAAAATTCTTGGTGTGCAAATATCTTCATTTTGGATTAGCAATTAACTCCGTTAATGCAAATCACTGAAGGTATTTTACACTTATCTTAATATGCTTTGCAGAATTACATGGGTAGGGTCACCTTTTTAAGATCATCTGAACAAAGATTTGAAATAATCTGTTCTAAGGCCTAATCTAAGTATAATCTTTCAGATTATAATACTGTGACAGATTCCTTTGACTAGGATTAAAAGAGTCTAAATTTGCAAACCTTTGCGTCAGCTTCTGTCCTGTTTTTGAAAATATAGGCCTAGCGACTAATTGATGTTCCATAAAAACCTTATTCTTAGGAGACAGAAATAAAAACAACTACTGTATTAAATGATTATGAAGCATATCTTAAAAATGTGACCAGTGTCCAAAACACCCCCTCCTAGTGCATACCTGTACCCTGATGTAAGCACCAGGTGGCACTATTTACCTCAACAAAAAAACTCTTCACAAAAAAGAGGTATGCAGAAGCTGGAGACTCCTATTGTCAGTTTGGCTGTTTGATACAGTCTTATCCACAGACTTAAACTTTGAGTGACCTTCAACTGAGTCTCACCAAAGTGAACAATAAATAATGTCTTTATCTGTTTGTTTTTACTGGGAGATGTTTTCTCCTGAAGAATGACAATATTTCCAGAGGTATCAGAGAATAAAGGTCTATAGGATAACACAGACGGCAGATGGATTATGTTTCAGTGCTGAATCAACCCAAGACTTTTGGCTTTGGAATTCCTCGGGAGACATTGATGTGTAGCCCACTGCTTCCACAGACCTCCTCTTCTGCACACGGTGCATCAGGATGCGGTAGGTTCCTGTGATTGGGCTTCGACAGTCTGCACAGGTGTTGTTCTGCAGGTGGGCTGCTGTGATGCCTAGATCAGACAGAGCGGATTTCACCTCCTTCTCCTCCACTGTCAGCGTGCTGGCCACGTCCACAAGATGTGCTGGCGTGAGATTGGTGGCGGAGTACGACTTTGGGTACTCGATCCCGCTAAGCCACGTGCTGCTCATGATTTGGGAGATGGAGGAGCGGTCATTAGGGACCTGCCGGAGCATCCCTTTGATGACAAACTGACAGGGATCAGGCACATGAGGCGGGATAGTATAAGCGCCATGCAAGATTATCCGTTTCAGCCGGCCCAGGCTGTCGGCTGCAAAGGGCATGGTTGCTGTCACCATGAAGTACAGCAGGATGCCGAGAGCCCATATGTCCACGTATTGGCCAATGTAGCCTTTCTCCTTGAAGAGCTCCGGGGCTGCGTATGGCGGCGAGCCACAGAATGTGCTGAGGGTCTCAGTGGGACTGGTCATGGTGCTGAAGCCAAAGTCGCCCACTTTGATGCAGTAACTTGTGGTGTAGAATATGTTTTCTGCTTTTAAGTCCCTGTGGACAATGTTGTTGTCATGCTGTGGAAACAAGACATGAGAGTGCATAAAAGTTGGCTATCCACTGTAGCACTGTACCTGATTCAGAATGATTCCTTATGGAACATATGCTACAGTTATTGCTGTGGTCTTATTCTACACATAATAGGACTTGATAATAAAACCTGATAATAAAAATGGCAAATGGAAACAGGAAACCATAAATATCACAGTAAACGTAGACATCACAGTAAACTTAAACAAGTTTGACTGAATAGGATCATTTGAGGAGTTTTAAACCAAGGTTTTATACAAAAGTAACTAATCTAATGACTGAATGCTGACTAATATGAGACATTAGCCTGACCTAACCACCAAAATGTAGTCATACTGAGATAAGGACTGCTAACCATGTGCTTGATGGCTGAAATGATCTGTGCAAACACCAACTTGCTCTCCAGGTCTGGCAGGCGCCCCCTGGTGCTGATGCGAGTGTAGAGATCCCCGCCGCTGCCGTACTCCATGGCCAAGTACAGACGCTTGCTGGTCTCCAGTACCTCATAGAGGCGCACAATGTTGGGGTGGGACAGCTTCTCCATGCACAGGATCTCTGAGGCAAACAGGGACTGTGACTTCTTGTCTAGACGGTTCTTGTCGAGGATCTTGACTGCTACCCTTTCTGTGTATGGAGATGGGGGAGAGCAGGATAGAGGAAGCACACTGGGGGGTCAGTCATGGCAGCAAGGCCCAAAATAATTTGAAGCTTCCCACTAGTCTCATTTAAGTCTAAAAGATGTGTGCTCAAAATATCTGAATAAACCAGATACCCCCCACAAACTTTGCTGATTCCCCATGGGTATCCAAAGTGTTCCGTAAAACAAATTAAATAGATCTATAAAATATAGGAGCATATTCCCAAGGGGGTCCTGAGGATTTAAATTGATTTGGAACTGTTTATTCCACAGGACCACCTCTTTAGTTTTGGCATGCATCTCTTTGCTGTTAAGAAACCAAGAGATCATTTTTTTTACTGGAAATACTGTTCTACTCATGGTTGCTTATATTTACACATCATTTTTGTATAAATGATTATTGAACTGTGAATATTAAGAAGTCTTACCTTTTGTTAGGCTATGAATCCCTAGTTTGACATGGGAAAAATTCCCAGCTCCCACTTCCCCTCGGAGCTCATAGAATGAAATCCTTCGGCCCAGAATGATGTCGTTCACCACTCTCTCATTGTGGGCCATGTCATAGATGACCCTCTCAATGGGAGTCTGCTTCATCCTCTGTTCTGCTGTGAGCGGTGGCAGCTTCTGGACAGGTGCAGGCTTGGCCTTATTCTCTACCACTACCTCCTTAGTCTTTTTCTTGCCTCTCTGCAGCATTGACCATGTTTTCTTTGTGTTCAGACCTGGGGAAACAAAGCATATGCATTTCTTCACTCGACACAGCACAAATAATAAAAATACAGCCCACAAATTACTGTCTTTCATTACTACTCTGACATTGCTTATACATGTATGAACTTAGACTAAAACATTTAAAGTTATGAACCATTAGGAAATCACCCCCCTGAGATGTATAGCACAAAGGTTTTCTCCTCTGATGCATCATCAGCTTACGTCTACCCAGAGACTTTAATGTCCTGAGACGCTGAGAACAGATTGTACATTGCAGTATCACAACAGACAGTTGTGTGGTGGGATTATGTCCACAGAGGCTGACATAGGATGAAGGATTGTCAGGCGAGGTCAGCAGTGGCATAAATATATAAATATATATATATATATAAATATGACCAATGTTTCATATCCTCTGCAAAGTCAGCATGGACTGGCAATGGCATCAATGAGGGCTGTCTGTCCATGTACCTGTGATGTACTGCAGACTACAGGAGAATGCTAAGTTCCTGACAAACAAAGGAAGACAAAATTGTCTATCTTAAAGTGATGGCAAAGAGTACTGGTCAGTAACTGCATGAGCTACATACATGCAGAAAAAAACACAGCAGTCACTGACCAAAGGCTACCATACTAAACTCATAAACATGGCGACATGGCACCACACTTGGCAGGATAATTTTTGTCATCCTGTCCCATAAAACTGCATACAGGTGTGTTTATCTGTCATTCATCTGACAACGTTTTAAGCATAAACAATAACCATATCTGTATATTTACATTTTACTAATGATTTATTAATTATTTTATTAGGAAAATAACTGCATAGCTCCCTCTGTATTAACCTCAAAACTTAAGATATTTATCTAAATTAATGTATTAGGCCCAGTTAAGAGTCTGGAAATTGTGGTATTCTCTCAGCACTATGCTAACTTAAAGTATGCAAGGAAAAAGCATTTAACTCCACATTCTATTTCTACCTATGTGAGTAAGTTGGCCTGCAACTTGTTTCAGGACACCGGTGGTAGGTCAGGACAGCAGGACTAACCAGGATTACGCAAGAGTTCAGGCCAAGAAAAAACATGCGGAAGGAAATCCGCTGCACTACATTCAGCTTGGAGAAGATTCATTCGTCACCTCAAGGGACCTGTTCATTCATGGTGAAGTTAGCAGTTTCAATTTTGCATATTTGGCCACAAACTCATCACATCATAACACAATTCACATATTTACATTATATAAGCCTAATGCAAATGTGGTGAGGTGATGATTGTTTATTTAGCAAGTGAATGATATTACATGAACTAATGAACAGCTTTTTAGGTGTCTTCGTACTGGTCTAAATTCTACAGTAACAGTCCTTCTATTTGAACTATTTAACTTCACTGACAGCACATCGGGATGTTACAGTCCAGGAGATATTATTCAAACTAAGACACATTCAAAGCAAAATTCCATTCAACAGGGACAGCAGCATTTACACCCCTCTTAACAGGCATGACCCTACAAAACAAGCTACCAATCACTTCTTCAATTCCCTCATCACCAACCTTACAATCACAGCCTTACACTCAAATAATTTCCACTTCTACTACAATGTCCCATAAACTTGAAGAGAAATACATGAGGAATAGGTTACATACCTGGTGGTGATGGGTCTTTCATCCTCTGCTCAAGGCAGTTGGCATGCACTGAGGACTGTGACTTTGAGCCTGAGAGCTCCCAAGATCACCGCTACTTAATCCAATAAGGCACACTTATTAATATCTGCAGCTCCAGAAGCTCTGCTAAAGCTCTCACAAGCTTCAGGCATGTAACACTGAGGGTATACTTAGTAACAGTGATTTTGTTTTTCCATGTTTAAATCCACCTGTCTGAGAATGTTTGTATCAAATTGCAAATGGTAGTTAAATCTATTATAGAGAGGATAGGCTACCATATTCCATACCAAAAAAAAAAAGAGCTAAATTAATAGATTAAGGATTTTGAATGTTTTCTCATTTTAGAATTTTGGCTAGACTGGTAATTCTAACAAATCTCATGTGGAGAGTTTTGCTTTTCTCATCTTGCACATAAAAAATCCATCTGATGGGGAAGATGTGCGAGTTCAGCATGAGCATTACAAAGACAATTTACAGAACAAGCCAAAATGCATTAATCTCAGAAGAGATACACTGCATATATCCAGATGGTGCTTTATTCTCCGTTGTTCTAGTGCATCCATGCATCAGAGTGAGGTTTGGATTCTCTTGTGTGAACTGTGAGGAAATGTCTAAACATTCCACAGAACATACAGGGCCTTGGCCAAGGCTTACAGTGGCCTGACTCTAGCCCATTTCCATTTATATTATGAGGTAGGCTACAGACTGTATTGCCAAGCTGTTCATCAAATCATAAGCCATAGTCTAACGAACAAAGTAATATTGACAAAAAACTCTTTCAGGAGACAGAAGTTCCCAAGGTTGTAGGCTACCTGGAGGTTCCGATTCGAATAATACAGGTCACCTTATATAACATGCCAGGTGACATCCTTATCCACAGCACGCAATCCTTGCCTTGTCACTGTTACAATTTAGCCACACCTCAGCAAAGAGGTTGGAAACAAAGCGGCGTGCGATTCATGACCATTCTTTACGTAATTTACGTTCCCATCCCTCATGTGTGAAGTGGGAACTTACGACAGAAACGCTTCTGTCATCGTCACATGTTTTGTTAGCGTAGAATGGCGGCAACTCTTGGACCTGCACAAAGTGTAGACTCAGATCTGGACCGAAGTGCCGTTGAAGATGAACCTCGGGGTACAGATGGAGACGAAGAAATTTCACAGCAAACGGGTGCCACAAATGCTCCTCAGAGTCGCTTAGCGAAGTTACCTCTGGCTCGGATAAAAGCTCTCATGAAAGCTGACCCGGACGTCACGCTGGCTAGTCAAGAGTCTGTTTTCATCATCGCAAAAGCTACAGTAAGTAAGCCAGTTAGCTACATAGAATGCTAGATTGATAACTAATAAAAGTTAATTATCAAAAGACATGCTATTGATTAAGTACCGTTTTAACTCTGATTAGGCCTACGCCAGAACCATATTGTACGTGCCATGTTAGGCTACTGTTGGTGACACACGGAGGCTCACACCGTTCAGACAATGCATCGTTTAAAGTTTGCCACTGTTACAGAGTTTAGTGTTCTAATGGTTATCCCCAATTATATTTGACAATGACAATGTTTTTGAATGACTTGCCTATACGTCAAGACCAAATCATGGGTGACCGAGCTGTTGTATTGGTTGCTTAGGCCTAATAGGCTACTATTAGTATTTTTTTAGACATTGTTTTAGACAGTGTTGAAAATAAAGCCTCATTGTCACACTGTCACTGTCACATTGTCATTTCTCCGTAGGAACTGTTCGTGGAAATGATTGCTAAGGATGCACTGGTCTATGCACAGCAAGGGAAGCGAAAAACACTGCAGAGGAAGGACCTTGGTGAGCTCACAGCCATTCATTCATTTGGATATTTGTGTTGACAGAAAATGTTTTTTCTTGATCTTAGCTGTGTTTGATTTCCCTCTTTACAGATAATGCCATTGAGGCAATTGATGAGTTTGCGTTTCTTGAAGGTAATGTTATGTGGACCATCCACATTGATATCTATGTGTTACATTTGACAACAAGCAGTTTGGTAAATCCATCACCATTTAGCATTTTAGCTCTTTTGCTTGTGTTTAGGTACCTTGGACTGATTTTGTAGACGGAGAGGAACAGCACAGTGAAAATCCTCTCATGGCTGTGGCCAAAAGTATCCACAAGTATTGAGTCATGCTTTTCTATATGGGTGTAAGTGTCTTTTGTACATATTATGAAACATGTAGTAATACATTCTTTAAAAATAAACGTTTTTTAAGTACTTCTTCACAGCCCCTTTTGTTATGCAACCGATCGTCAGAACCACTAGCCTGGGCACCCAGAAGCACCATTAGCAAATTTAAAGCTACACCAAAGAACTTTTGCCATGTGATTTGCTCTTGGAGTCTCCCACAGAATGAAATAGGCTGCAGGCCAAATATAGGGTTAGAGCGTACCCCCCACCTCTCAATGAAACCAACTTTTTTGTCATGCTCAAGCCATGCGTGAATGTGAATATGAATGTTAACGGTTAAAATTTTGGAATGCAGTAAAAAATATAATAATAAGTTGAATTTATATGAAGCCTTTCTCAAATCCAAGGTCATTTTACATCAAGTACAGTACAAACAATAAGAACATAAGAAAATACAACAAACAAGCAACAAAGAATAAATACAGTACAAACAATGGGAGCATAAAGAAAAAAGCAAACAAACAACAAAACAGATGATACAGCAGAGAGAACCTGTGTGTACAGAACTGTGTTGGTGTACTCTTACCCTATTTTACCAATGTTGCAAACACTTGCATACACTGCCCTCAACTCTGGAGTTGATATCGCTAACTAATGTTGGCATGCTAGCTTAGTAAACCCAACAGCTAAATTGCTCAGAAACGTTAATTACTCAGTTTAAGAATATATACTGGCATAACCAAACGGCCTTAACCAGTGATTAACCAGCCTACAGGAGACAAGTTAACAACTTAATGCAGTGGTGTCTGGAGAACAACCTCTCCACGTGGCAAAGACCAAACAGTAAACTTCTGGAGGAAAGAAGACCAGTTTGACCCCATTACCATCAACAGTGCTACTGAGGAAAGGGTCACCAACCAGATTGTTAAAAAAAGCCCAACAGCGTCTCTTCTACCTCAGACGACTAAGGAAGTTCGGTATGTGATCCAAGATCCTGAAGGCCTTTTACAGAGGCACTACAGAGAGCATCCAGACTGGAGGCGTCATTGCATGGTTTGGAATCTGCTTCGGCAACCAAACGAAAAGCACTAAAAAAAGTTGTGCATACAGCACAAGGCATCTGTGGATGTGATCTGCCTTCCACTCACGGCTTATAATAGGCGATGCATCAGACAGGCCAAAAGAATGAGTATGGACCCCAGACATTGTAGTCATGGGCTGTTTCAGCTGCTATCTGGCAATTGATATTGATGTCTTAAGGCTCGGATCACCAGACTCCAGAATAGCTATTTCCACCAAGCTAAGACTTATGAACACGAAAACAAAGAAAGCTTTACTTACTTTATTTTTTGAAAAGTTGAAAGTTTTTGCTGTTGAAAGAAAAGTTTTTTTATAGAATTTTGAAGTGTAGTAAATTTTACAACACAACCATGATGTATTACTGGATAGTTGTCAACAGGAAACATCTTGTGCACTGCAGGGTGAAGGCTAAAGGGAATCTCCTTTTTGTTTTCTTTTCCCAAATATCTTTTACTTTGTCTCCAGGCTGTAAGCTTTCAGACTCCATTCACTGTGATACTGCGTACACATTGTGCTCTGGAGAGGAAAATGCCAAGCTGCCCATCGAATTCAGAAAAGCATATCAAGGGGTTTACTGAAGATTAGAATAAACCTTGTCCAGAGCAAAGAAAAACTTATAAACAGAACATGCCACACAGGTTGACACCAAATATGGACAATATCCTGCAAAGGAAATGAACTGAGGCCTGAAATGTGAGAGGTATTCAGTTATGTTTCTGGAATCCTAACTACAAAATAAAAGTTTTGTGCCAACAAAGAAGCATAGGTAGAGCCCTCCGAGATAGCTTTATTTAATTCATAGCATTTCTGTATAACCTTTTACATTTGTTTATCTTTTACAATAACATTGATTCTTATGTGAAGGAATTTTAGTGCCACTCGTGCTTGCCCTTTTCTATTTTCCTAAGGTATCAAGACATACATTGCAATAAATCTTACATTTAGCAACATTTATATATCCCACTATAGTGCCTTGCAGCTGTGGAGTTTGCTGTACACATGAACTTAACTTGTTTGTGTTACTATCTTGATCACCATGGAGAGGCAACTCCACAGCCTTGGTAACAACTAACAGGCAAATAACAAAACAGAGGGTGAAGTACATTAATGTAGTACATCTAAACATGCTTAGGAGGGCTGTGGGCAGTTTTTTCCACTTAATATTGTATTTTGCTGTACTGTGTCAGTATAAGGCTTCAGTTTCTCAAACTAGATTTTTTAGCAACGAATCAACAAACAGAAATCAAAGGAAGAACCAATAGGTTTAAAGCTCAAATAAAGTGCCCACCCACCGCAAAGCAAACGTATGCCTACCCGGAGTCCAGATTCTTTGCACAAAGTGAACAGGTTCACCTGGCTAGATGTAGACCACCAAACAATTGACCATTCCTGTTTTTCCCCAACAGGAGAAATTTTTGTTCAGATCTTCTGGACATAAATGTGTCACTGATCTATGTTCTCTCTGAACCGTAATACCTGTACAAATAGGGAGCAAATCCAAGACACCTCTTATTTTCAGAGAAAACTGTTAAAGTTCCCCGTTTTCTCTACTCCTGCAAAGACACTGAGGAAGATACGTGGGGAGTATTGGGGTGACAGTAGGAGTGGCATGCTTATGTCTTTGTAGCCTTTTGGTGAGCTTATAATCGTCATAAAAGATATGCAGGATATGTGCTTGGCCTGTGAGAACATTTTAAGTCATAGGGATGGTATGTTTTTGCAGCTGAAAAGTTCCATTCTGATTTTTTAGGGATGAATTCCATACCCCCCACCCTGCCCTGCCAAAACATAGACTACATATTTTCAATTTCAAGACTTCAGGTATGTAAAAAAAGGGGTTGCAGTGCACCATAACTGCTGTATAGTATAATACTGTATTCCATGCATAAAAGTAAATACTTTGCTGCAGTGCAATTGTAAGCTGTCTTTGGGCAAAACATGGTTGGCCCTATACAGATATTATGTCCTGAGCTATGATATGCTAGGCTGCCCCGCTGAAAAAAACAAACCAGCTTGGCCATCATAAGCTGGTGCAAATTTTTTTTCAATCATTTTTTTTATAACCTCTCTTTTCATGTAATTTATGATGATGGTGATGAACTTAGACCAGTTAAAACTAACTACCAGCATAAACTATTTTTTTCTTGGTTAACTGAACTGGCATGTAACCATCTCCAGCTCAAGATTTTTTCAGCAATGTGGAAAAGAATTAATAGCCTAAGTCTGTAAGGAAAATACAACCTCATAAATGTTAAATGTTAAAATACTGCTTTCTATCACACAGTGTAAACCTCACTTTTGGGTCTTGAGAATATTTTAGCACTTCATCAGTTGAGCGAAGTCTCCTGCTTTATGTATACGTTTAATATGAAGTAATTCTAGATGTCACTCAACCAAGACCCTGACAAAAAGAGCAATTTCAAATCATTATGCACTTCAGTGATGCATAAAGTGCAAATGATTACAAAGTGAACAAATTCTCAGGAACCACATGAAATGCCCTGAAAATGAACCATAAATATGCTTGTTAAGTTTGCTGTTCAGGTGCCCAGACAGGAAGCTGCAAGCCAAGGTACCTTGAGGTGATCTCATCCACTATTTGATGATAAAAGTCAACTGTTTTGGCATTATGTAACACCTAGGTAATTTGCTCTCAGGTTTTAAGTTTCTTGCAATCTAACCGCTGATATTTTGCAGCTGAGGAGCTTGTTAAGGGTTCCTAAGAATTCTCGGGTGTATTTGTAGTTCAGACCTCATACATGGTCCCTGTGCAAGAGGGAGTAATGGTGATGATGGTGGTGGTGGTGGGGGGGGGGGGGCATAGACTGTGTACATATGTCACATATATATAGTCTGCTGAAAATCTGCCAGAGGTGTGGTGTAGCAGATACTACAAACACACAGGAATCACTGTAAGATTCAGTGGGCTGGAGAGCTGAGTGAAGGAGCATGTGGGAGTGTTTGTGTGTGTGTGTGTGTTTGTGTGTGTGTATTAGAGAGAGAGGGAGAGGGGGTAAGAGAGCGTGCCATAGAGAGGGAGGGAGGGAGGGAGGAAAACAGAGCAAGAGGGAGAGAGGGAGGGGAGGTAGGGAAACAGGAGAAATAAAAGACAGAGCGCGAGAAACAGCTCAGTGGATTAATTCCTCCCAGGCTCACCATGTATCTGCAAAGCGCGGCCGTCATTTGCCTGACTGCTGTATTCCTTGGCTCCCTGGAAGGTAAGGCAGCATTGCCCTTCTGCGCCACGAGTTTGCACCCTGCTGCCGTGTGAGTTTGTATTAGGTTAATGTGATGGCGAAGTGAGGCTGCAGAAGAGGAGAGAGAGAGAGAAATTGAGGGAGATGGAAGGAGGGAGGGACACAGGCCAGCATGCCGCCAGCATGGGCACTAGAGGGATGCAAAAAGAAGAGAAGCACAGCAAAACATGCATTTTATTCAGTGACTGTGTAGATGTGTTCAATGCACGCTGCTATGGTTGATGTTTTAGTGGAGCACCATGTAAAGGAAAATAAACATTAGAATGCAAAGATTTAGTACCCAACCCTCTAGAGAGGCCGTATCCAAAATGAGGTCTTTTCACAAACTGCATTCTAAAAGTGTAACCTGAAGCTTTGGAATTCTGCATGATGAAGTCTACCTGCTGCCCGTTCAAGAACTGTTATCTGTATACTTACTGTGGAGGAATCGGATTCCGTGGACATTATGTACATGGACAGAGGAGTGTGTGTGTGTACTGTGTAGTGTGTAGTGGAGTGGAGTTATCAATATCACAAACAATGTTGTAGTGACCCATACTCAAATAAAACAACTGAGACATTTATGTTTAGAGGCAACTTGGCCTTTCTCCAGAAAGCCTGAGAAACCTAATTTACTCCACCTCCACCTCCAACAGAAAGTTCTTATCTGAAGCAGCATGTTCTGCATGTGAAAGCGTCCTTATGTCTCTTGCTGAACAGGGAAGGGGGTTCAGATGCAGCGGGATGTGCAGTGCTGCATGCAGTACTCAGAGGGGAAAGTGCGGACCAAAGACGTGCTGAGGTTCGAGATGCAGACGGAAGGCCCTGACTGCAGCATACAAGCAGTCATGCAAGTATTCCAAGCATCCAGGAGTGATCACCAGACATGGAAAATATTCCATTGAACGCCCCAGGGCATCGCTATCTATTTCAGATCTGGTTATTGAAAAAAAAAACTCTACTTGCTAATTGCATCCAGTGACCCAAATACTTTTTGGGGGAATGTTTTCTGCCTGTCTTTTAGGGGAGGGCAAAATATAAGCATACATTCTTGAGGGCACTTTGAAAAGTCCTCAAAAGCCGCTTTTGTATGGATTTCTCTTAATTAATGAAGGATGGTGTGTCGATTTTTATTTTCTGCTGTGTGATGTAATCAGATTGTACACCAAGAGAGCAGTGAAGTGTGCTGATCCACGGGACCGCAAAGTGCAGAGGTTACTGCGGAAGCTGCAGCAGAGGCAGACAGTGAAGATGCACGGGACTATGTGGCTACAGGACCTTCTGCCCGTCATGGCTGAGGTGGGTGATGTTTATGATCGCATCACATCACTCGGACTGTCTGAGCATTCCAAACCTGCACAGTCACTGGAAAAACGGAGAAATCACCTAATGATGTGTGTGTGTGTGAGAGAGACAGAGAGAGAGAGAGAGAGTGTGTGTGTCTGTGTGTGCGTCTATGTGTGCATCAATTACCTTAAAATCAAATTAGACTTTTGCCCCCACCAGCTACCATATGAGACCCAAGAAGTGTCAATGCAGATGTTCACCCATGAACTTCTATACTGTAGTCTGTATATTGTCACTGGAAGATCAGTATGTTTCCCATGAGAAACAAAGTGAAATGTGTTACAAAACATGTTTCCAATGAAACCTTTTCATCTCTCTCTCTCTTTGTAGGCGAAATAACTGCCTACAATATGAACCATTTCTCAGAGCAGTCCCCGGAGTCTACAGACTGCACTGATTATTGCTAACTGCTTAGAGGTACAGTATGTAGATGCAGTGCTCCCATTGCCAAACACTTTGATATTTTGAAGAGGTTTTGATATGTGGTGGAATGTCTTTCAAACTGACTGTTGCTCACTATGCCAAAGTATGCCTCTGAAATATCTGTATCTGGAACTGGTCAATGAACTTTGTCAGTTACATGCTAAATCCCAGAGATAGAGAGGTGGACTTGTTCTTGTTTAATTAATGTATATGGCTGATATATGACTGTTAAGCACGAAAGATAATCATTTATATAAAAATAATGTAACCTTTAAAGTGTTCTGTGGTCTCAGTCCTTGTTGAATGTATTGATAGATTTTATACTGTAAACCAAAAGTTATTCTTTGTGTCTGTGACGTAAATGTCGGTTGTCTTCATAATAAAAGATTTCCTCTTCTTAATGTCAGAAAATAACCATACTTGTTTCTGTCTTCAGAAGAAATCATAGGAAAAATTATCTTGAAAAGTCTAGGAAGTTTGACATCTTTTCAGTTCAATTCAACTATATTTATAGTGTCTTTTACAATAGTATTGTCTCATGGCACTTTACAGCAAGGAGCACTCAGGAAACACCAGGGGCAAGGAAAAACTCCCTTGTGGTAGTTAGTCTAGGAAAAAACCTTGAGCAGATCCGTGGTTCAAGGGGCCAACCCAACTGCCAAGGGTGTAGTTACCATGATAAACTACAATTTGTCCATGATTTTAGCTGAGCATCATAATAATACCCAAATATTGTCCCACAACATTATATGGTAGTCAAGCCAAAGATGGTTGAAAGTTACGGCTGGACAGTGTAGTAGCAGCCAGACATGATGTTAAAGTCAAGGAGTGAGACTGATCATCTTTTAAGCTTAGTGAGACTGTCGTGACATGTCAACTATCTGAATGTGAACATATGCACACTGACCCAGATATACGCTCTTTGAATCACTTATGTTAAGCTTCAAAAAAAGTTCCTTAGGCAATGATGTTGCATTCTTCCATGTCGGAAATTCTTATTGAACAAGGCTTGGTTTCATTTGAATGGAATTTAGATCAAATCACTGTCATCATCTGTCATGGCCTTGCAAGTCTGTGAAGCATGCAGAAGGTATTTTAAAAGTTGCTTTCCTCAGGAAACCTAATATGCTTCAATTTAAGAAGCAGAAAGCACAGATGTAGTCATGGCTTAAACAAGACTACTATGCATGTACAATGCTAGGAATGTGATTATCAAAAATATCAATACACATAACTACAGTTCAGTAATGTAATACATATTAGGGAATACATAAAATAAGTTTGATTACAAGGATCAGTTCTTAATGTCTCACATTTATTTCTTTCCACATACTGTTCAACAAAAAATATTCCACCTGCACAACCAACTTTGACACAAAAATAGTACTGCATGTGGTCCCAACAATACATTCCATTCCAAAATATGTGCAGCCCTCTTAAAAATGTATGCATTTGTGCATGTGGCATCTATTTTAGGACAGATAAAGTTGTAATTTAATCTACCATTTCTCAGCCCTGGTGGAATTTCATGGCACACATGTGAAGTGTATCCTCGCCAAGAAACATTTTAAAACGTGAAGCGAATGAAGGCTTAGTTACTTATACTTACAGTGCAAAAGGAATTATGAAGACTGAGGAATTCACATACTCTCATGCCATTCAGAGATCCTCAGCTCTCACATTCAGGTGCCCCAGAGGAACAACAACGTAATGCTAACATCAAACACAAATAGCATCAGAAAAAAAAGAAAATCCTGTACATTTATCCAGTGGTAGCACTGCAAGCTCTTGTAGACACTCAAATGAGTTTGTCTACAATAGTATAGTATGCCTTAATTGGTGATTCACGAACAATCGATAACCAAAAAATATATATACTTTCATATTTAAGTTACACTCTATCTTCCTAAGTCACCCTTCCAACTACAAACACAGGGACAAAAATTATTTGTTCACTAGTATTCTTTCAAACTCAGACTAAGACTTATATGTTCACAAGTGCTTTCACATTCAGTTACATGTCCATAAAACCTAATCTTAATGTCAGTGCGTCACACTAAAATGCCATAGGCTGAAATAAACATTGATCTACCAAAACAGTCCAACTATAATAAGGCAACAGTCAATTAACATATTTTTGTTTTAAGTAACATCTATAATAATTGAATAATTGAAAGAATGTCTCCTCTTAATGAGGTCAGACTGTGGTCATATAGGCTGTACTGAGGCAGTTTGTCCTTACAAGGCCACATCTGCCTAGCCTTTAGAAACATGCCATATTCTGAGGATTTCCACATTACATGATAGCTCTGTTACTTTGAGCAAATACAATTCACCAAAGTATAAATTATAATAAGTATGTATGTGAAACAAAATGAACAAAGTAAAATATAAATTAAAGGCATTTACATTTCCACACATTAAGTCTTGGTGCTCTTTGCACTTTGTATTAAAATCAAATGCACCAGTTTCCTTTTGGCTATTACCAGCTTGCTGGAAATTCACAGCAAACGTAAGATATTGTAATGACTCCGGCTTTTACATACCTATAATTAATGAGCAAATACTGAGAGGTAGATTCGTATCAATAACAAAGGATTTACAGGCACACTATTATCCACTCTAAGACTATTTGGTTTTCAAATCCAAATACTGCACTGGGATTAAATTAAAACACAAAAAAAATCTTAAATGGGTGTTTTATCAACAAGACTGATGGGGAAATGTACATGGTCCTGTCTGCTCCTCCTCTTCATGGTCAGCTCCTCTTTCTCTACTTGTCCATGTTCTTGTTATGATGTCATGTTTCCCATGACTACAACTCTTATCTCTAATCACAGCTATTGTGTGAACAGGTAACTGTGAGGATGACTTTCTCTTGTCAATTGCTTTCACATGGTGGTCTCACTATTGTGGGGTTTCGCCATGTCATTCTCCTGGGAGATGAGCTGGTAAGGTTTTTCGTTTTCCTCGATCACTGAGTTTCCGATTTCTATGTCCTGAGACTGGAGTTCCTGTCGTGACAGGTGCTCAATGATTCCAGCCCCTATGGAGTCTCCTAGAACATTGGTGGTGGTTCGGAGGCGGTCCCTGCACACAAACAGCATTCAATAAGTAAAATAACTACCAATTTCTCTTCATCTCTAAGACAGCCTGCAACATTCTTTATATACAGCTGACTGGATAAACCATTTCAAAAACATTTCTTCCAAAATGAGACAACTGTCCCTGTATGTTGCCGTCATATAGTGATCTGTTTAGATGCTCTTTTGAAAGGGACACAGCCATTTTGACACACCCCTACATTATGCACTTGTAACATTTGTTTGTCTCTCTCTCTGCCTCAATGTGACATTTAGATTGACTTACAGGAACCAATCCACAGCGATAATCAACGTAATATCCTCTGTGGGCAGTCCCACCGATGTCAATACAATCACCATGGTTACCAGGCCAGCTTGAGGGATGCCTGCTGCTCCAATGCTGGCAGCCGTTGCTGTGATACTGAAAAAGTATGCCGCCATTTCAGCGATTAAAAACAGTCTGCTTGAAGTACTATAGCAGCAATATCAATAATATACTATACTATAATATACTATAATAATATACTATATTAATAAATCCAAAACAGTATAAAATATATTTAATATCAATCCTTTTTGATCTCATGTAAGAAATGCTAATAAGGCATAAAAAGCATTCAATAATACAATAACATACATAGTACCAACATAAACCCTCTGAAAAGCAAAAGTTCTGTTAGAAAAGTGTGATCCCCCCTAGTTGAATAATGTAAGGACCATGTAAGCCCCCATATACAGTATCATTTGTATAATTCCAGCAAACATTTTTATGGGGGTAAAATAATAACAATTATATCGTTACATTTCTATTTTTATTTAAGTACGATTTGTAAAGTTACTATTTGAAATACCTGATGGTGAGAATCTGGCCAAAGTTGAGGTCCATGTCATTCACTTGTGCTATAAAGATGGCTGCCACAGCTTCATACAGTGCAGTGCCATCCATGTTGATGGTGGCACCGACTGGTAGCACAAAGCGTGTCACTCGTTTATCCACATGATTGTTCTCCTCTAAGCAACGGAAGGTAATTGGGAGGGTTGCCGAACTGACATCAAACGACAAGAGGAAAAAAGGTCATTAGCCTACTGATTGAAATGTGTTCTATTGCTGAAACTACTATATGAATATGCTATATGTCTTTAGATATGATAGCATTATGTGAACAAGAATTATGAAAAAGAAAAATACTGTGGAGACTAGGAATACAACAGAAATGTGATCAAAGTTAGAGTTAGTGGTGACTAAAACTACTGAAATACCCAGTGGATTATAGCATCTGTAGTGTGTCTGTAGCAGAGCCATGTGTCTGACTGAGTTCCCCACCTGGACGAGGTCCCCAGGGCAGTGATCAGTGCCTGCAGTAGTCCTGCGATGAAAGCAAACGGGTTCCTCCGTGTCACCAGGAAGTAGAGCAGAGGCAGGATGAAGAGGCCATGGATGAGCAGTCCCACGATCACTGACACAGTGTACATTCCCAGCTGCCCCCCCACCTGAGCCAGATCCTTCATCTCAATGATCTTTCCAGCGATGAGGAAGAGAATTCCGACCGGGGCATACCTGACAGACAGGAAGAGTGAGTCACAATGCACCAAGAATTCCCTTACACAGTGTAGATGGATTATAGCCTATAGTGTTACATTAACTGTACTGTAACTGTACTGTAAGTCCAAATGGCAGAAAAACCCATTGGACTGGTGAAAATAATAATGGGTCACACGCCTGTACAGTATCAGGGCCGTGTCGACATGAGACAGGAACATGACTTGAACCTGGCATGCATGAAAGTGATGGAATATTCAACAAAACATATTGGCTTGACTGGCCAGTGCTTAACACTAACCAGATGATGATGGCCACTAAGCGCATAATAGCATCATTGAGGCAGTCGAAGAATTCACGCAAAGCCTGGCCCTGCTGTTTCATAGTCCCAATCACCAGGCCAAAGCACATGGAGAACACTACTAGGCCCAGGGCGTTGACTCCATTGGAAGTGCCTCCCATGGGCACCGTCTCCTCCACTGTCTCCTGGATATTCTGAAGGACTACGCTGATGTTGGCCTGGAGGTCTGTGAGTGTCACGTTGGTATCAGTCATGTTGACTGGGATTGTGACATTCTTTGTGATGATCAGTTTCTTGTAATGTGTCTTGTACTACAGAGTGAGAAAAAAAGACAAAAACTCACCTAAATTTCAAAGACTTAGAAAATAGAAAATAGTTTGTCAGTGATTACTGCATCTTAATTGTAGCTTGTTTTAGTTATAATAAACCAGTGTCTCCACCTGTTTAAAGCAAGCTTCCACCAGGTTAGGAGGGAACATATTCCTATGAAACACAAAATGGACAACAATGGACAAAAAATGAAAATCACTTAAACCTACTTCAAATCACCTTTGTATTCACTCAAATATACTCAAATCCTTACCTATACTTTTTGAAGTATAGGTAAGTACAGTGCAACTCTGACTGTCATACCTGATAAGGTCCAAAAAGGCATCTGCTGCCTGCACTGGTTCAATGTTGCCACTAGATGACACTGGATTGTCCCTGCTGCCTTTTCCGGGTCTTATGATTATCACCATAACGATTCCAATAAACACAGCAATAAAGGTCGTAACCATGTAATATACAACAGCCCGCATTCCCATCTTCCCTGAAGCTTTGCTGTCAAGAGAGGATATGCCTGAAAGAGACAACACAATATGTACACTTCATGAAAACACATTTTTAAGCAAAATCAAGTAAAGTTACAAATAGCATGACACTTTGGCGCTCAGTCTCATGAGAAGTAAATTACACTGAGAAATTACTATTCCTTTCATAGTTCTGAGGGCTATTAAATAACATAAAGTGGAACAAAGCAACTTTGTCCAAGTCGTGTACTAGCTGTGGACAGTATTAGTAGGTTGAATTGAGGGCACACGTTAGTGGACCTGTGACCAGGCTGGAGACGATAAGGGGCAGAACCAGCATTTGGAGCATCCTCATCAGCAGCTCTCCAGGGAAGGAAAAGTATTTGATCTCCCTGATGGACAGCTTGTATGGACGCAGGGAGAATCCCAACACAACGCCTGCACAGAGATGAAGGTGAGACAAACACAATCTGCATCAGAAAGCATATTCAAGATGCCTTAGTGTCTTGTGTTGATCATGTTTTGATTTGTTTGCAATATAGGTATCTTGTATAATCTAAAACCAGTGGCGGAGCCAAACTTTTTTACATTGAGTGGTCAAAGGGTGACCAGGGAGTAGCCATGCAGTGACAGACTAAGACGGGAGTACAGGGGTCCTCCCATTTGGGTCCTCCTCCTTCCTGTATTCTGGTGTATTTAGTGGCATATCTGCTGGAATGTTGTAGTCATTCAATGATGCCCAACTCATGAACAAAATTCACGTGAGATAAGAGGTCAGATATTAATGTATAAATTGTTTGTAATGCATCTGTAAACACACAATACTTTACATTAATAATTTTTAGGAATTTAATTTTACATATTCATGAAAAGAAAACCAAGAAAAAAACAACAGTGTATATTGTTGTTCAAACTATCCAACTTGTTCAATAAGGATTTTAACCATCCTTTACTAAAACTAAAAGATGACCTGTTCCCAGAACCTGGGAGGCAGTCAGGCTTGAACTGATGCCCCACCACTAGTTTTGCTCACTGCTGCTCTACTCCATCTAAACGCGCAAAATGTTTGTGTGCTATGGTAATATGCGTCCGTGCATAAACCGAATGCGCAGAACTAAAATTCCCATGGGTGAAACTAACATTCTGTGCGCAGATTTTATTAAATTATCGTCCAGCTGTGGGGGGCTGGTCACAGCCCCGCCACTGTCTAAAACAGATAGTTCTGGTCCTTGATCATGACTGAGTTCGATGCTGTTGTCTATTCCCCGACCCTGACAGAGACCACATTCTATTCTATAGACCATTCTATATTAAAGGAGAAACACAGTGTGAATCAATCCAAAGCCCTGTTGTTCAAGGTCACCTAGTGCTGTCAGTGGAAAAAAGAATGAGAAAATGTATACAACAAAGACTGAATAGTGAACCGGCAACTAACACTAAGTCAATGGGGCACAGTAACTTACTTTCAGTTTTATTTCACTATGCCCCATTCAGTTAACATTAGGTTTGTCATTTGGTCTATGTTGTATTGTCAAATTTTCTGGCCATTGACTGGGCTATTGACTGATTCACACCGGATTTCTGCTTTAATACACTTCGAATACACAGTGATCAACTCGATACAAACTTCTTCAAAGTTGCTTGGCTACCATTCTGATACAAATCTACTTACTATGGAACTATTTTATGACCTCTCTACAGAAGAATGGCTATTTGTGGATGAAATTGCTTCATTGCTGTTCATTTATTTAGTACCAAGGTGTATGTGGTAATTAAGCAATAAGCCTCTTGAGTCCATTTTACACTGTGAATATAGCACAGCTGAGGGGGGCACTCAACAGACACCCCCCAGCTGTGGTATATTCATGGTATAGAACGGCCTCTTGGAGCTTATTGCTTAATTGTAGTATGCACGTTGATTTGACTGAGTTATCCCATTACTTCACTAAAAGGATTATTATGTGTATTACATCCAGAGGTAGCTCAAATAAACAATGTGCAACACCCAGGGACAACAATGACAGTGTGAAAGGCTGACAACTACTACTTTACATATGTGTTTGTGTGTGAGTTTGTGTGTGTCTGTGTATGAAGATATGTATGCACTGCCTGTGTGAGTGAGGAACACTTGATATACTGTATGTGGATACAGCACCTAGAGCAACAGCAGCCACGGTGAAGAGCACAAAGGTGTTGCGGCGCAGGAAGGCCCTGGCGCTCACTCGGGTGATGGAACACATCCTGTCGCGGGCGCCTGAGGTGCGTTTCTGCATAGCCTTGCGTAGGTGGCGTAGCCCTTGCTCTGAGCACTTAGGCTTGTCCGAATCCTCGTTCAGAAATAAGCTGGCACTAGTTGGGGGCTTCTCATTCATAATCAGCTCCAAGACCTGGTCCAGCAGGCAGGTTTCATGGGAAACTGAGGGGGGGAATTAAAAACATGACATGAGGTTCAGCATAACAAGTACAGTACCATCTCTATGGTGAACCGACTACTGAGACGTATTAATAAGGCTCTACTAGCAAATTTCTTTATTTTTGGTGTCTGTGTTATATTTTGTTAGTAATTCTGTGTCTTGCTTCAGTCTCTTTATCCATTGGGGATTGATACACAAGCCTCACTGCACAAACTTTGGTATCACTCATTAAAAAATCCAGTGTTACAGATGTCAGATATTGCTTAAAGCCATGTGTGATACTCAGTGATACAGATGTCTTCATCTGATATTGCTTGAAGCCATGCGTGATACTCAGTGATACAGATGTCTTCATCTGATATTGCTTGAAGCCATGTGTGATACTCAGTGATACAGATGTCTTCATCTGATACTGATTGAAGCCATGTGTGATACTCAGCACTTTTTGTGTTTCATAAAAATCTGAAATAAAAACTGGCACAGTTGCAACAATTTATAAATGAGCATTGTGAGAGAATGTAAAAGAGTTTCTCTAGATGTAAGTTGGCACAACATCCACATGAGGTTACAATAGACCCTCTGAGAGAGCCCACACATAATGATGTCTACATACACAATTGCACCATGTCCATGTAGCTTAATTTACTGCACACATACCCTATAAGTGACTCCCCAGTAGGTATAATACATAAGGACAAGGTAGATGCATGGATGTGAATTTTCTATATTGTTGCTTTGCCTTCATCTCTGCTTTGCATTATCAACTCCCCACACATCCAATCAAGCACCTTCATTTCACTATTAATATTTGTGACTTTGGTCCTATAAACAGGTAAGTAACTAATGTCTCCAGTGAAGAGCAGAGGTGCTAGCAACACATGCAGTGTGTGTTTCTCTGGAGTGCTGTCCATTGCCAATTCTGTTTCAGACACCCAGCCGAGGGGTATTAATGCTGCATGAGAGCCCCACTGGAGACTGCTGTATTTCAGTCAGCTGTGGGCTCCTCAGTTTCCTCTCCAAAGCACCATTAACACTAAAGTGTGTGTGTGAGGAAGCTGCGGAATGTGTTAAGCCAGATAAATGACTGTCAAATACAACAGCACACTGCCTAAAAACAACACATGTTGCCCAATTATGACAATCTGCTCCTGGTCTTTCCCAATTCACCTCCTACCAAAAAATTGATCCTAATTATAGAAGTACATATAGGCAACATTTGGTATCAGATATAAAATGTCAATGAAAAAACATAACATTGAAATGCAAGGGAAATTAATTGCAGGGAAAAACGAACTTGAAAAACAAACTTGTTTTATTCATCTCAGATATGCCTCAACTACTTCCAATTAGACAAGCACACAAGAGTCACCCAATATACACAATTCTCACACCATCAAACAACCTATTACCACACAGAGTCTGTACTCACCACTCATGATGGCACTTTAAAGCTATGGGTTTATCCTGCCTCCTGTAGCACCTGCACTATCAAGGTAAACAACAGAAGAACTCTGGGGACCTCGTGCTCATACATGTGAGACCATCACCTGTCTGACCTGACCTTCAGAGGTATTCCCCTGCCGCCATTCCCCGCCTCCAAAAGCCACCCCATCTCCAACTGAGAACAGATGCTGAGAATGGACACTACAAAGGCTGCAAGTACTCCTGAGCTAATTTTACTCATTTCCAATTGTCAGCGGTAACAGAGACATGCTAAGGATCAGTGAGAATATTCTCTCTGTCTCTATCTCTCTCTCTCTTTTGCAAAATACAGGCTAAATTGCCACACGATTCAATTTAGGGCTTTGTAATAAAACGCACCATATAGTCTATTAGGCAAGGCAAGCTTAACCAACTGAAAGGCTTCACAGAAGAGTCAAAGACAAAAAATTAACACTTTAACAAAATGTATAAAACCATAAGGTTAAAACAACAGAAACGTGGCTAATTTATGAATTCATACAATCTCTTGAAACGACCCTCTTACACATACCCCCTTTCCAGTCTGCAGTCGCCGCACATCAGCAAGTTTAGAGCGGAATTTTCACCCGGTAGGCAACCAGTTGAAACAGATTAGGCTATGAAGTCTGCCTTGTTCGACTTCGCATTCCTGTTTTTAAGGGAGAGTGCTTTTCTTCAATCTCCCAATGAAATATGATGGAAAACCCGCCTCTAAGGCGAACAGAGTTCTGCGTGGGAAGGATAGGTTAAGGATTCTTCGGGCGAGAAGAGAAGCCACCTGCCGCTGTCAGAAGAAAAAAAAAAAACAGCGTCCCGCTAACAGGATTAGGAGGTGTTCTACTGAAATAGGCTATTATTATGATGGTGTTTTTTTTCTTTTTAATAAATAACAAAATAAAAGCAAACAGCGCTGATCAGCTATAGGCTTTCGCCTTTTGTGAGCAGATTTAGGATTTGTGTGCAAATTTTATTATTTTCTAGTCGGCCTATAGTAGCCCAATACTGGCAAAAAATGCAGATTACATATGTGGTGCTCATATTTCCATGACAACATACCCTCCTCCAATTGCTTAGGGTCTTGTTAGAGTGGCTCTAGAGATACACTTTACTGACCTTCAACGCCTCTCTGCCCACACGTCCACCTACACTCTGTCTTAGGCCTTTTTTCTGTCAGCCACCCCCATGGGTTACAACTGAGCTTAGCAAAACAACAGTTTGCACCAACTTCATGAATAGAATTTATATATTGGGCTACATTTCATTCTGTTCTCAACAATGCACTTTTGTTTGTTTGTTTTATCTGCTAGCATATTGAATTGCAAGCATGTCTCATGTGCTTGAAGGAAAAAAATAGGCCAATAAATTGTCCCACAAAATTGTAGGCTACACAAAGTTTAAGGAAAAATCTAACATGGCCAAGACAAAGCAAGATGCACAACAATGGTGTTCCATTAAGGCACACTTACATGAGCCACTCTTGGACCCACAGATCTCCTGATTTCCCCCTACTGATGCATCCCTCAAGAGTCTATAAATCTTTTTAAAAAATTAAAAAAGTGTTCTTTCATTTTGATTCTGTGCCATTAACCAAGATGGAGCCACAGATGGAGCTGGATATGACAGCAGTTGAACCAACTTCAATACATGAAAACATGCATCAAGCTCTCTGTATGCTGGGGTATATTGATCATTCGTACTATCCTTGCAAAACAGTGACCGTGATTAAGATGCTATTTCCCTACATAATTGTTACCTCACAGGATAAAACACATTTTCATGATGCATCAGATGATCTTCCTATTACAACTTATGTTGTAACTGCAAAGAACTCAGTGTTGTGAGGTGGACTCCATGGTACAAAGTGGATTGATGTATACTGATTCTTGACTGTCGATGTTGCTGAATGCAAAAGCTTGCTGCCTGCACACACAAAACAAGGAAGAAAATGCAAGTGCAAATGATTAATGCAAATGAAAAAATGAGGCAGAAAACCACACAAAATCACATTAATCTGCAATGGAAGTGGTATTTAGTACCCAATATGAAGAAACCCGAAGAAACAGCAGATTGCATCACTATGGAAACAAAATTACTCTGCCAGTGTGTGGGAGGTGTAAACCATGTATGATCCACATTTAGATATGATAATGATGTGTTCGCCCTCTAGCAAAATACATAGTGCACATGTGCATTTGTAAATCCCATACAAATTATGAAATTACAACTCATGATAAAATAATTTTATAGGCTGAGATTATGTCCATGGTCTTGCTAATTGGTTAATGAGTTTTCATCTGATGCAAACTTGAAACAGGCTGATATTTCTGATGATATTATGTTGCATTATACTTCAAACTTCAAATGAACAATATGTATCAAAGATATTTTTTGTTATAAAGATGTGCAAAGGCTGTTTTATACAAAACAAATATTAGGCAGTTTTGCTTGTTGACTTCAAACAATAAACATACCAAAAACTCAAGTTCACAAAATTACCATTCAATATCTAAAATCCAAAATCTAGGTAGAAGTGTCATGATATTTGTCAGGTTCCAATCCAACCTTCTTGTCCAAAAATATTCTTTCTTGAAAATTGTGTGCTTGTGTAGGCTTGCCTCTTTGTTAAAGCAAGTGGAATGAGGCATGGTTCCCCTTATTTAGGCAGCCAAACAACACAACATCTAAGACATTAAGTCTAGACCCTTCACCATTTTCACAGACATAGCCTTGAGTTACAATCTAATTTTAAAATTAGTGGAGAGATACATTTAATAAAAATATATCAGTTTATCTACTTCATTATGTAAGTATCATCACATGTTGAAAACTGAACGGTAATGGTTTGATCAGTTCCCAGACATATGCACATGAAATTATGTTCTCTAAAGGACAAATCTACACATTCCCCTCAATTCCCATATGAATGGGCTTTATTATGCTGATATATTCATGACAATACACCTCACCACTCAAGATAAAGTAATATGGGCCGTCAGTAAGACACTTTTCTGGCATGTTCTATTTACAGACTGTGCAGGCTATTGCTTGATTTACATGGGATAGCTTAGCACACACATGAAGTTAATATCAAAGAGACCCAATAGTGTTTTGTTGCTGGGCAACATTAAGACATGAAAGAGGAAATACTCCCCATATCAAAATAACCGTACACAGTGAAAGGTCACCCAATGGATTCCATGCTCTGAAATGTCACCTGATTACTTTCAAGCTGATGAGATGATATTGGAAGTCTTTTTGGAGACTTAACAGTGAATCAATCAAATGTACTACAGACAGATCATTACTGTAGGATATTCTTTTAAATGGCACTTAAATTTGGAGTTCACACAACCATCAATCTGAAGACTGCTGAAAACAATGCACAGAAAGACAAGTTGTAACAAAATCATTTTATATAGTCCATATATAAAAATATACAATCAAATGTCAAAATGGGAATATCAAAACTGATGCTTTTAACAGTAAAAGATTGCAGCAAGTTCAGGTAAATCAGTCAAAGAAAGGACACTTAAAAAAGAGGGCCAGTGTACAGTGAAAATATAGATAGTTGATGTAGTAACCCAGTGTGGTCAGCTCCCAATTTAACCATCAAAGCAACATCACAACAAACTCAAAACAAGAATTATGGACTTAAAAGCGTGATTTCCTCACAATGGAAGGTTCAACGTGATATATCATTACATGATCATTTTTGACCACTTTAATGGGTCTTGCTTACATTAAACAGTATAGATTTATTACAAAGGTGTGGGAAGGTTTATCCCAAAACCAGTGATGGCAAAACAATCCTGTAGTGGCATAAATCATAGAGAACATGAACTAATCTAGCATAATTACACAACAAGCTATAAGTATGGCAAATAAGACAGTTGTATACATGTTGAACACAGATGGGTTGCATAGCCTAAAGGGTAATAAGCTAAGTGAATGGGTTAAATGTTATATATGGTCAGAAATTCCACTGTGTAGGAAAGAATTTCTACATTTACTTGTGTATGACGTTGCAGATCTAGTCATCTCAGTCACATAATGTACTCAGAACAGGAAGTGCAGGAAGTATAAGTATAAAAATGGCACATTGTTGGCACGTTGTTTTGAGTTTATCAAATGATTCTTGGCCTAAAAATCAAAGCTTCAATTTGAGGATCTGATGTTAGATTTCAATAGAAATGTTCCATTTTGCCATTTGATTTCTCCCATGTGTATGCAAAGATAGAAGAGCAAAGGAAAAACAGACCTGTTGGTATTTTGTGAGTTTGGCGTGAGCAAAGTTAGACAGTCAAAAATGTGGTAAAAATTCTATTGAATGTTTAAACATAATGTTGGGGAAAAAGTTCTTTAAGTAGTGTTACTGATTATATAAAAAATGAAGTAATTGCCCCCCCCTCCCCCCTCCACACACATACACAATAACGATTCAAGAGAGTCCACTTGTCCTGTTGGCCCAACTACCTTGTTAGAATGGTTTTGGCAGTTATTCACAGCTCTTTCGCTACCATTTCATGCAAGATTCCTTGTGTTAAAACTCAAACAGAATTAAATTAAATTTGTTTGTCATCATTATTACATCCTGGCATTTCTGACAGCATCCTCCAGTCCCTTCCTGGTCACCAGCAGTCGCACCACGTCTTCCTTCTTCTTGGTGAGCCTTTTCCGAGCTTGGTCATGAGTCACCATGGTCATGTCCCAACCGTTCACCTGAGTTTAGATTAGATGAAAGAAATTTGAGTAGCCCTTTAAGACAGTGGTTTTCATGTGTGTGTGTGTGTGTATGTGTGCCTGTCTAGTAGGTCTGCATGGTGCAAGACAAGGTAGAATTGTGGCCATAAAAGCTGGTACACAGCAACACCTGGTGGGCGAACTGCACATAAATAAATAAATGAATGAATGAATGAATGCTGTGATGGCAATATATCAAAGTAATGTATTACATCCCCAGGACATAAGAAGGCTGTGCCACTGTTAGCAAGTTAAGAGCTTGTTAAATGAAACACACTGACAAGCTGTCACACCTGCATTATTTTGTCTCCCATCCTCAGACCTGCCACTTCTGCGGGTCCTCCCGGTGTTACCCTCGTCACATAGATGCCCTGATGGGGGGAAAAACATAAAGAGACTGTGCCAAAACCAGTGTTTTAATACCTCAAGAAATGTGTTATTTGGTGCCTTTAACTTAAGAGGACTCTTCTCTCCTTGCTGTAGGCCTCCTCGAGTGAGTCATTGATTAGTTATCACTGGGTGGAGTCAACTCTCACGAAGACAATGGAGGGCAGTGGAACTGTACCAAAGCATAGGCTAGATGTGCTTGTGTATATATAACTAGCTTGAAAAACGCCAGCTAAGAAAGTGTCATATACAATATAGTCATAAAACTTTAGTTACCTTATCGGTCTTGTCCTCGGAGAATGGATTCTGCCCTGGATCTTGATCTATCCCTCCTCCAATGCTGAAGCCCAAAATCAAGTTGTCTCCCTGTCGTAGTTTGAGTATTTCGATTCGTTGCTGCAAATAATTCAATTCAAATGAGGCTGATTTGCTAGGAAAAATGGTGTGGTGGTTCATTGCAAGTGGCACTGAATGAAAGCGTAAAAATGCAGCAAAAGACACTCCACCAAGGTTAGTTGTGCAGTCCAGAAAATGTGGAAATTTTTAATCGATGGATAGCACGATTTCTGTAATGTGAAAGTCAGTAAGAGTAACTTCAACATCTTTTGAGAAAAATACTTAGGTTCTGCCTATTGCAATAACGCAACTTGGCAAGTAACCGCTAACGTTGCTGACTGCTCCCAGAAAGTTAGCGATAAGCCAGCTAGCAAGTTGAACCAGCAACCGTAATGTTCACTGCACAGGTTTACATTAACATAGCTACGTTGCAAACCTATCACGTTTTATCCCAAGTTATTGACGAGGTACATAGCTAAGCTTAGATCCAGTTCCCGAAGTAACAATTTGTTCTTCAAGCCAACGACAAACAAAAGTCAATATAAACTGTACAATGCCAATTCTGTTCGTAAACATGCTAACATAGCTTACCACGACAGCAGTAACCGGCTGACCAGGCACGAAAGACATTGTTGAAAGTTGCTAGCTTATTGTCGTTGACTAAAGTTCTTGGGTAAATGAGAATTCCGTAAACTGTGAACAGAAGAGTTTTACTAGATTCCCTCCGCGTACTGCAATTCTGAGAGACGTTTGCCTTTACAACTACAGCTCTGGGCAACACTAATTTCCATTTGTCATAGCCAGCAAGGTAACCTAGCTCTTTCTCATAGACTTGCTATGACATGCCAGATGGGATGATGATGTCATACATTGCATACTATCTTTGGTGATGGACATTTTTTTCAGTTTGACCAGTTAGTCTATAGTACGGAGCCCTGAAAAGCTCAAATGAAATTTTTCAAGCATCTTCGTCCTCACGTTAAATAACATCGTGAGCATGACCTACTAAAGCCTGGCCACGATTTATAAAACGTGCTCACGTCATTGAAAATCGTGAGTATGATGTTATTCAAAGTTGTGAGCACGAATTAGTAAAACGTGGCCACGATTTATATAACGTGTTCACGTTAGAGAACATTGTGAGCACAGTTTATTTTTAATGGCAGCACCGTTACTGTATACTGTGCCAAGTACACATAGTGGGCCAGATCAAGTAATTTGAGGCATTTTGACATGGGTCTAGTAAGGGTTTACCATGTATGGCGCAAAAAAACATTGGCTATTGGCAACTCTTTATGTATGGCGCATAAAAACATTGGCTATTGGCAATTCTAGTCACCCAGCTTGGTATACTTATAAGTCTAGTAGCAGTAGTAAAAGAATGCTGAGGACAAGCAGTCTTTGCTGTGCCTATGATGATTTAGGTGCTTGACAGGCTGTCTCCATTAGGCTATTTTGCCACAACTTGCATGTCGCGAAGGACCATATTCTGTTCCCATATCTGTGCGCATCAGTGTCAGGTAGCCACCAAACCTCTCTATGCCCTCGGCATAGTAGGTTACCCCCAGTAATGCGCAGGTCACTATTTGTAAATGCAGCCAAATAATTTTCCTGCTAAAGCCGTCTAGGCACCTGTTTATGCAGACTCTATAAATTCTTAGTTTATTATAGGAGTCATAGGAACGTGCCATATGAAAATAGGTCCACAAGTATTTTCACTCTCAGGCACCATTGGTGGCGATACTAAGTTCACCAGCCATAACCCCATGGAACCTCCCTGGGCCTTGGAGTTGGTCCAAAATAAAATCAGTAATGGGACCTAAATCACAGGCACAGAAAAGACCGCTTGTCCTCAGCGTTCTTTTACTACTGCTATTAGACTTAAGTATAAGTATACCATGCTGGGTGGCTAGAGTTGCCAGTAGCCTATGTCTTTGTGTGCCATACATAAACCATGGTAAACCCTTACTAGACCCATGTCAAAATGCCTCAGATTACTCACCCTCTATGTGTACTTGGCACAGTATACAGTAACAGTGTTCCCATTAAAAGTAAATCGTGCTCACAATGCTCTCTAATGTGAGCACGTTATATATATTGTGGCCACATATTACTAATTTGTGCACATGATTTTCAATAACGTGAGCACGAAGAGGCTTAATTCAATTAAATTTAATTCAGTTTTATTTATACAGCGCCTTTTACAATTGTATTGTCTCATGCTGCTTTACAGAAGGGTAGCAGTACAGAAGGCTTAAAAATGTAACTTGAGCTTACCAGGGCTCCGTACGATTCAAAGACAGTGGTTCATCTAAAGGTTGACTTGGCGTGAGATGGCAAAGTAGCCGATTTGCCATAGTCAGGTTCTTGTTAAGATTTAGAGATCTCTGTCCGGGGACAAAAGAGTTTCTCTTTGACATAAATACAAGCAGCATAATGACTGGTTGTAGATGCTTTATAATCACATTTGTAAAAGAGCTGACGGACACATTGAATGAGAATACAAGGAAAAGGCCAAACCATGGTAGATTTGAAGCAAGGGGGAGTGTGCAGAACTTGTGCACCTGGGATGCCAGTGTGGGGGGCTGTTGAAAAATCGGTCACCCCTGGGCACCCCTGTCATAGACAATCTGTGGCAACTACAGTCTTTCATGTTGGGTTTGTAGGAAACCGAGCTCCACTTTGCTGAAGCCTGCACTAACCAGGGTAGTGAGTAACACTCCTTCTTCACAAGAAAATAAAGGAGAATTCTGGAACTTTAAATGTGCAATTAATTGTGATTAATCTTACTTAACTTGCTAAAAATTGTGTTTAGTAAAAGGAAATTGGCTGATGATTGTTTTAATCAAAAAGTTTGTTGAGAATGAATTGTTCTTCGTTGCAGTTGCTGCATGCCACAAATTCAGTTAACACACACACACTTACACACCACTACAGTATGGTAAATGATTGCAGTTACTTTAGCAAGTGCTATTTATATAGAAAGTGCTATTTATGTACCTACGTGAAATAGGCCATATATCCACATGTCAGTGGCATATGAAACAAGCTCACCACTAGGTTATAATAAGCCTTTAAATTTCAAAAATTGTATGACTGCTGTCTTCACTTGAAACGGTAGGTGAACAGTAGAGACTATAGCCTTAAATAGCACGCATACACCGGAGGGAAGATGCATGCAGAAAAGGAAATCTCTGTTGTTCCTTTATGTAAAACAGACAGTAAATCATGCCTTTTGTCACAGTTTAATTCTACTTTTTCTATGACAGTAAAATATTGCAGCATTTTATGCATATGCACATTGATGCCTGCTGACATATTTAAATACAACCATTAGAAAGTGGTGTGTTGCACCATCAAGAGGAGCACACAAAGAGATGTATATCTAAGATATTTCCGTTACAGAATGGTTTTATCAGATATATTTACAGTAGCCAGTTCCTCCATCAGTATCCTGGGGCAAAAGGTGGTGGTGGAAGGTACTCTGATGGCAGAGGTTGTTTCGATTTTGATACATTACTGCTGCCAGAGGTGAGGCTCGTTTTAGATGAGGCCTTACTGTCAGTTGGCTCACAAGGAAGCTCTTCATATTCATTTTCAGAGACCATCTTGTTTCCGTCTTTGTTTCCTAATCCTGGGGTAGGTAGTTCTTGGCCATCTGTGTCTGATCTGATCTCTGCGTACGTATGTTCTTCTGAGACCCCTCTCATCTTCTGAAACTTCTTTTTCAACTGTGCAAGGTTTATTGCAGATTTTGCCTCTTGATTCTTAGGTTGGTGCTGATCCACGCTTGGCATAGCAGGCTGACCCAAAGGCACTCCATTAAATGCTCCTCTGGTGTCTCCTGATCCATTGGTTCTGGGACATGGCTGCTCCTTTCTGGAATCCAAGGACTCACGAGCAGGTAGCTCTGGTGGGTGGTCCATTTGTGTGGTGCTGGCACAGTATTTTTTCTTGGGTAAGGGCACAGGCTTTGTCTCTTGAACCTGAAAATGACACGCCAAAGAACAGTAACACTGATATTTCTACAATATATCACAGCATGGACAAAGACATACAGGTGAAACAGAAATGTCCATACCACATTCTGGACACTTAGTGCAGCAAGTTCAGCCTCAAGCCAGGGGTAGAGTTGAGGTGGGCTGCACAAGGCAGGGCCAGGTGGTGCGTTTGTTTTCTGATTTGGAGCATTATTGTTAGCTGTGGTTGATCTGTAAGGTAGCGCTGGTGGAATATCTACAGCTGTTGTCGGTGAAACATTGCCATTCCCCTGTGGGGGGTTTTCTGGCATGGCAGTGTGGCCTGGTGTGGGATGATGAGTCTTAGGAAAAATAAGTTCAGCATAATCAGCCTTATCCTTTGACGCCTGTGAAAAAGACATCAATTAGAACAAAGCCTACAGACACCTAGTGGAAGTAAAAGTTTGGCATTTTTAACACAGACTAGGCCTACCTGTCCACAAGCAACTGTAATTAACTCATTAAAAGGTAGAATAGGTACTCTGCGATGATAAGCAACTAGGTCCTGGAGAGACCGGTGGCGAAGACTCTCTCCCACAATCATATAATAGTTGTCTGGCAGAACATCAATCATAAAGTGCCTACAACGGTCTTGTGCTCTGAAAGTAGAGTGATTAAAAGATGTGTGACCAACGTATGTTAGTCTGTCCTTTTTACTGTCAGTAAATACAATACCTTTTCTTATTAAGACATTTAAGGCATAAAAGATGATGCCATAGTGCCACACATGACAACAGCCAGTCATAATGTGCTCACTTACTGATATGACAGAGTGTATCCAATTCTGCTCTCACTAACTCTGATTAGAAAGTACCCTGGTGGTTTGATGGATAGAAGGTCCTCTGCCACCCTTTAAAATAATTATTCCACATGTTAATTAGTACTGATATGATATATGGTAATTAAGAAATGCTTAGTTTTTCATATGTAATACTAAAATAGGTACATCAATAGGTTTTACTTTCTAGTGATAATGCCATGGAACCACTCTGGAATGGATCCATTCTGCAGAATATATCCCAGCTGATATCCAGAAAACCAAGCTACAGCTGCCTCATGTTTTTCTTGTGAGCATGTTCCATCCATAGTCCAAAGACCTAGTAACGACACATAGTTGATATTTGAAATATTACGTTGTCTTATAAGATATAAAATGTTCTTCATAACCAAATACTGTTCATTTATATAATACTCACTTTTTTCTCAATAGTAAGAGACAAAATGGTCAGTCTGACATATCCTGTAAAATCCTCAGCCTGACATTTTGTTTTTGAGATAAGTATAATCATGTTAACCAATACAGATATAAATTACAATACAGTAAAATACTAATTGCACTACGGAAGGATTGAACCTTAAAAAACAGGCTTGTGCTCAAAATAGAAGAGTCACAACATTCGCCTCGTCATACATTCCAGTGTTACAGATGAAAGATAAAATTCAAATCTCCTGTATCCTAGGCTGCTTTATTTACCACCAAAAATTTAAAAACGCAGGTACAGAGTAACTAAAAGCCTGGTCTTAGCACCAGGTGAAAATCCAACAACAGACAACCTACACAGGTAAACATTTGGCTAAAAACACACACCTGTTACCTGAGAAGCTGGTCTGCTGCACTGCAATGTGCTCTAGCAGGAACTTCAGTTCTGTCTTATTTGCGCTGGGGCGGGGACTGGTTTGTTAAACAGCCTCCAGCACAATAAAGGTCGAGCACTAACTAGACTTCCCTTCATAAAGTAGTAAAGCCATTTGTCACATTTAGAATAGAAATGGGTGAGGGTAGATTAGTGCTATACCAGGACTTCAGTCAAACCCAACTTAAATAGGTGAGGTTGTATCAGTGCTACACCAGGACTTCAGTCAAATCCAATTGACTGTAAGTAATAGTTATGAGAGGGCCTACAATTCACAATCCTTAACTATGAGACACTCATGTAGTGGTGAGAAATGACCCCGAAGTCCATAGTCTGTTCCTTGACTCTCCCTTTCGTTTTCCCAGCTGGAGTTTCCCTGTGCCCTGCTGTAGCAGGTAGCAGCAGAGAGAGTCAGATCATCACACTACACACTTTTAACACATGCCATATTCTAAACCCTGGTATTCCTAAACACTTTCCAGTGGATAGCCTTTTAAAATATCTGATGGCAGCAATGGCAGCATTAATTGGCTTTTTGAAATTACAGTACAAAACTGAACTGCTCAGACATGAAAACACTTTAAATCACTTTGTGTGACATTCATATTCATGTGTAAAATGTCCTTGTCTGGGGTAAGCAGAGCTTAGAATATAGGTTTATACAGAATAGGCCTACAAGGTACCAGTATATTGTTATGGCATGTGTAAACAGTATGCATTTCAGGTGAAAGAGGGACATGGCAGATTTAACTGGAAGTGCACATATGACATTTAAACTGACATTACATGCAATACCAACTGCCTGAGACACAATGCAGTTGTAGAATTACACTGGTTGTGTTTATTCTTTAGTTACCAGAGACCTACACAGAACATTGGACTAATTATGACTTCCCACTGATGTATTCACCATAGAGGAACAAACAATGACACCTTTTGAAGAGGAAATGTTTGAGGCATAATTCTACATACACATGTCCTCTGAAAAGAATTACTCTCTTTGAGTGTAGTGTAAATGGATGCTTATCAACAAGTTTCATATAGCCTTCTGTAAATGTACAAACTGAATATCATTCAGAAGGCATGCAAAATGTATTCAAACTTGCTCTACATGGCATCCAATTCACCAGTTTTACATAGATTATATCATTGTCTTTGCAATGTCCTGCCTTAGAACCCTATCTTATTTTTACTGCAAGTTATCCCAGTAGGTGGCATAGTTGAGTTGTACTCTGAAGAATCCAACCAAAGCTGAAATACATTTTCAATTTAGGTCTGCATAAATAATTCAGTATATTGTACATTAAGGGATCATTTCATACTCAGGTCACGCTTTCACAAAAAAAACATATTGTGGTGATTTCTTGGTGACTGTTGGGCCATAAAAAATAAAAACTAAAATTTTATTAACACAATTCTGTAAACATTTCATTGCAATTATGGAATGTATATTACTGGTCGAGATGTCAAGAAATTTCCAGAACTGGACTGTTAACAAGAATGTATAGTTAATCCCCTGTCATGGGGTATGAGACTTTACTGCCTTAAATGGGAAGTGTGGTGTAAAATTCATGGAATGTGGAGCGATGTCTGCTCTCTTCCTCTCTCTCTCCTCTTCTTCAGCAATCCTCCTCATCAGACTCATAAACTATTCAGTTCTTGCAGTGTCTCATCCAAGACTTTATGCATCCCCAGGTTTTCCTCTTTTGCGCTTGCTACTTTTTCTGAAACAAAAATAATAAAGGATTTTATGGAAAAGACTGTAGCTGGAAAAAAGACTGATCAAGCCATTGGGAGTTACAGTATGTCGGGCGCACACAGAGTAGCTCTTTGTGTAGTTAGGCCATCCATATGCAAAATTAGCCCTCATGACAAGACTGACATGATTTACATCACTCTAGACACGTCCAGTTGTTTAGTTTGCCGATTTAGGTATGGAATGTAGTCAGATACTGTGCTCTCTAAATTCAGACATCCTTTTCACATTAGTAGAGCATGCATATTGAAACAAATAAAGATGCTGTCAAAGGTTTATTAAAATTAGACATTTCAACACTTTGATTTATTTAGTTCATTCCATTATCACTTGTGAAAATGAAAGGGTATAGTTATAAGCTTACCTGGGTTTTGCTTTAAACAACAACCTGGCTTTATACCCTGTGCATGTACATCACTAGACTGCAATGGACTATGAACTACTTTGGCTATTCAACTACTTTCTCTTTATACATGCACACTTTTAAAACCAAATAGATTCTGGAGTGTTTTTTCTAGTTGTAGAAAACTAAATTTCTAGTGATGAAACTGTATTAATGGACTTGTTGACTGAAATTGTGTCAAAACACCAGTTCACCATACTGCAGTCTGAAGGCCTTCAGTGTGATAGAATAAGTTTTATTGACCCTAACTGTTTGATGTGTGAAACCTATAAAAAAATTCTTATAATAAAAAAAACAAAAAAAACCTAATGTATGCAAAAGTAATAGGTAGTTCAGACAATCTGCAAAATGGTTCTGTAAGTATTGAAGCACTTGAGAAAAGCAAACAGAGACAAATTGGAGTATGCATAGGAAAACCAGGCTTTTATTGCAGCCCGACGTGAGGAGAGAGAGAGTAAGGCACATATAACAGGGGAAATGGCCCATGTTTTAAGATATCAGAGCAACACAGAGAGGCCAACAGAGTGCAGCAAGAGATGACACAATGCACAGGTTCCTAAAGCATAGTCTATAAAGAGGTCATGTCATTGAGGGCATGGTCCAGCTCCTCACTGATAGCCTTGTACTTCAACTTCTGTGCATACAGTTCATCTGGAGGTCAAAGGTCAACAGGAGATGTAGTCCAAAGCAAGAGGAAAGCACAGATAGGGAGAGGCGAAGAACAGAAAAGACATAAAAATCATGGAAAAAGAAGAATAAGATTGGTCAGGACCAGAGTATTCAGTTCAAAGAATAAGAAGTCATAAACCACAGATTCAGAAGTAATGGAAAGTAATCAGAAGACAGAAGCATTTCAGCAGACGTCTGTTACTAACACATTTAACCTTTTTGCTGATGTAAAATAAGCATTGTTGATACAATTTGCTGCTATTACACAGCAAGCCATAGTTGCTGATTTCATTATATGTTGGGTGTTACATTCCCATGAAGGCAAAGAGCCTGTGGTTCTCTCGGGAGCAATTGTTCCACTTGTCTGGTAGAATAGTTTCCATGGGGCTCTTTTTACATTTTAACTCCTAGTGTAACACTATTGTTGAACTTTACAAAGTACATCAGACAACATCAGTGTGCAAAAGCATAGAATAGATAACTGCTCATACCTTCCAGGTCATCAATAGATTTTTCCAGTTTGGCGACTGTCCTCTCAGCAAATTCTGCACGAGTCTCAGCCTGGCAACATAGTTGGATAGAGTTTACAACAAATAAGAGCACATTAACACTAAATTGTGAAATCTAATGTTCAAACTACTGAGACAAAGTGACACCATCTTACCTCTTTCAGTTTATCACTAAGGACCTTGATCTCTTCTTCGTACTTGTCCTCTTTTTCAGAGTACTGTAATGATACAAGTAAGTATTTCATGTGGACATACAAAACAATAAACAAGAGCTAGAATCTTGTTAATAGTACCATACATTTCACAACATAAATCTACATGTAGATGTACATAAATTTCAGTTTGGTTTTACATCGAACATGATTTGATTATACATGTGATCTATGAAAGACATCAACAAAGCTATACATCGCTTAGCCTATATACCTACTCATTAATATGAATTACATACCAAGTCCATGTGCTAATGAACCAAAATGTTTCAAATTCTGCCAGCCATGTCATCTGTGGCTGAAGGCTGATATAGTTTAAACATGGATAAATGACTGTTGGGCTGAAGGTCTCATTCTGTGTACCACAGGGCCCATCAAACAGGCATGAGTTGGTGATTTAATCACAGCAAACTAGCTGCATAATTAGCTAGCTAAGTCATGTGGCACGACTGGCACCACGCCTGCTCCAAACCCATCCAGCTTTGCTAAAATTACAGTCTGTATGAGGGGCAGAAACCTTACTTCATGGAAAGCATTACTGATATATTGGATTCTGGGAATGTATTTATGAAGAGATTCAGAGACATTTCACCGACAAACAGATGTGACGTAAAATAACAGTGTGCCTCTGCAAGCAATAAAGGAAGGGTGATACTACAGTAGCCTACTTACCTTCTCAGCCTGTGCCTCCAGTGACTTGAGATTGTTGGTTACATTTTTTAACTCTTCCTCTAGATCACTGGCTTTACTGGAAATACAACCAAACAGAAACAGCATGTCAGTGATCATCAAAGCTATTTTCTCTCAGGTTCACTAAACTGTGCTGATGAGAAATGTACAACCTGATATAAAAATGGAGAATATCAAGCGAAGACTCACATTTCTGAGACTTCAGCTCTCTCCTCTGCTCGCTCTAGTTCTCCCTCCAGAATCACCAGTTTACGGGCCACCTGCCACAAAAGAGCAAGAGATTAAGCAACAGCAACCTTTGGGAATATTGCTTTGGGAATATTAAAGACCTGTTAGCCTAATGATTTAGAGCAGTTTAACAGCTTGTGCTATAACATACATAGTAGCCCTAGTTCTTTACCGCAGTCCAACAATTCCATAATTCAGGCCGTAATCCTGTACATATTAATGACGCATCTGTCACTGATAGTCCTTTATGGAGGCACGATCTTTACATAGTCAGGCTTTCCCTTAGACTTCCTTGAACTGACCCACCTCCTCATACTTGCGGTCAGCCTCCTCTGCGATGTGTTTGGCCTCCTTCAGCTGCATCTCCTGGATCTCCATCTTCTCCTCATCCTTCATAGCTCGGTTCTCAATCACCTTCATACCTCTGGGGAGACACAGAGTTCACTTTTTAACACACATGAAGTTATATATCAGAGGATTTTTATACTGTCTTAGTGGTAATAGCAGAGTATCTCTAATCCCTGAAAAATATGAGTGTAATGCAGAACATAAGAATACATTTACACTGTTTTATTTTCTCACCATACTACAGTCATGACTTGGGCATTGTGACCATCTGAGATTGATGATGTTTCTCCCATGATGCCTTGCATGCCCTCTGCTCACCTTTCGCTCTCATCTGCAGCTTTCTCTGCCTCCTCCAGCTTCTGCAGTGCTGTGCCCAACCGCTCCTGAGCTCGGTCCAGTTCCTCCTCCACCAGCTGGATTCTGCGGTTCAGGGCGGCTACATCTCCCTCAGCCTGCGAGTCACAGACATCACAAACATCAAAAATGATCTTATCTGGGGCTCCACAAGGTACTCATATCTTTTTCTGAATGGTTTGTTATGTTCTAGGATCAACTAAAACCGGAGTGGATTAAATGGGGTTTTCTAGCATAGTAAATTACCCATCCAGTGTACAATGTGTTTTCAGAGCAAAATGCATGAGTGGGGTTGAAAAATATATACTAGATCTTAAAAGGTCAGAGGATGTCCATTCAAGAAAGGCACAAACATTCCAGGAAACAAAAAGCTACATTGTTGAAGTTTCAGGTAGCTAACACTGTTAAACTGAAAATGGACACAATAAAGGCGCCATGATGAAGTAAAACCCAGTCTCTAAGGCACAATAATGGGGGGAACGACTCCACTCAAACTAATTGGAGTTAAGCCCAATAACAGTTCTAAACGACAAACCACCATTAAAGCTTTATTTACACAACAACCTTTCTTAGCGCCACTGAAAATTTGTCACTGTGGTCTGATAATTGTCTGTGCCAAGAGGTTCTCTGTGTCAGGGCTTGGGGTGCTGAGGTAAGAAATTCACCACACAGGCCTAGTATTTACAGAACCCAGGGGTAAACTGAAATTAGGCTATTTAGGAGAATAGCTCCATGTTCTCATAAGCATACTATTTCGGTTCAGAGGTGGACAGTGTGGAGCGGAACACACCCAGTAGCACAAGAGGCATGGTTTCCTGACCAGAGCATTAGTTCAGTGTTCTCGGCAACAGCCATGACCCATTTAGAGCTCTCTGCTCTGATGTGAAAAGGCACACTGAACCTTTGGATGAAAATATATTTTTAATACTTCATCGTTGTAAAGTATCCCAACACCATAGGATGAAATATATGCTGAATATCTGGCATGAAACCACTTCTAAATAACGGAAAATAATGCTGACTTTCTGATAATTTGAATGCTTTCATTTTCCTTTTCAAACTGACTTGTGATTCTGAAGTTTGACCTGGTAATTATTGGGTGCGCCTCAAAGAGTTACTATGGAACATACAGTTTGTGAAAGCATAAACATATCTGAGAAAATAAACACTCTGTTCTTCACGTGCTAATGCAGAGACTGAACCAGCACACAGCCTGTGGTATTTAAACAAGTAGACTTAACATACTGACAAAGTTATGGACGTTGACATTATAACTGAAATGCTAATTTTGAATAAAGTTGAAACACACAGCTCTATGAGAAGTCACTGGTACTGAACACAAACACAGAAAGACAGGAAATCAGCCCACCCCATATCCTTTCCTCCTGTTCTCCCCCCTCATTCATTCAGCTGTGGGTCAGAACACACCCTCTCTGGCCAGGCCCTCTTCCTTAGTCAGAACATTCTCTAGCTGTCCGGGACTAACGCCTTATATGGTAAAACATACTCTGGAGAATGTCTGTAGTAGAATGCCAGGAAGACCAATCACTCAAAAAAAAAGAAAACAAAATGAAACCATGTGTGTCCCAGCAATGAGGGTGAGAGAGATATCAGAAGTTCTTGAATGAACCACCAGTGGCATGCATTGGATGATATCATGATTGTGTATTTTTGTTGTGTTATTTATTTTGTTGTGCATAAACTATACCACAACATACGATCACAAGATGTAGTGCTGGAAAAACTGCTGGTCTTCTGATTTCAACTTGCACACATTATATGACTTCTGGCACGACCTTTAACCAGGAATTTCACAGGAATGATGTCTTTACCAGGCTATCGCACTGAAATTTTGGAAAATTGACAAACACAATATGCCTATTGAAACATGGATGTAAAATATTCTCATGAAAGAGCTGTGGACAGAACAGACTCCCTGTGCCTCTCCTTACACCCCATATTCTCTGCCTGTGACCACAGCTAAAGGTATTTGGCATCACTAGGAGGCTGTGCCCATACAGGCACTGTGTCAGCACGACTGTACGCTATGACTACCTCTGTGGCTTATACTCAGTGTAAAACAATGAGAGGCATGATGATGTCCAGTCAATTTCATGAAAAGCCCTTCAGTGCTGGCCTCCTCAAACATCTCACCACTGGGAGAGGCACAATGGGGGACACAATGAGTATATGTATTCATCACATTACCTCATCTTTTGTGGTAATTATGAAAATTATATTTTGTGTAATTATGAAAATGCTGCTACAGCAGGCAAGAGTGGCGGGACAGAAGAGGGAAAAGGCATGCTCATGCTTCCACTGTTCTTGTCAAAAGGTCCAACACCACCACTGAGTGCCAGGGAATGAGCTGGGGAAAGTAAGCCAGGCAGGAATCTAATTATTGCTACAATTTAGGGCCGTGTTTAATGGATAGCATACGCTCTGTGTTTATATAGATATGCCCCAGACTGCATAATATGAACTTTGGCCATCCTTTGGAAATTTAATCTCTTGGAGCCAACGCAGCATGCAGAGAGAGCTTAGACTACATGTCAATCACAGGGAAGATATGTCAAATTTCAGCTAGGACTTGACTCGGTCAGAACCTCTTCTGACTTTGGTCCCAACCCTGTTCTTTTCCAAGACTGGATCCATTCCAGAATAATCTGCTGTTGAGGGTGGGAACCATTTGATGTGTATGTAAACAGTGCCCTGGACAGGCCTATTTACAAACTAGTTTTGTCCTACAGGGGGAAATCTGAAACAGATATTGAATTACTTATCCATCTGACAGTGCAGACTGGAATTGTGAATGGTGAAATCAATTGTGAAATCAGGTTTACAAGGCCACTTAATTTCTCAACCTTGCATGTCCCATTGGATATGACTGGGCAACACTGTCTAAACCCATTTATGTATGGAATTTTAATTGATGGTCAAAAATACTATTTCAAGCCATGGTACCAATTCATTATTTAATTTAATTGATTATGGATGTGATCCTGTTTTATGAAACTATAGGCCCATGGAATCCTAATAAGGAAATGTCGTAGAGTATGTCATGAAAGCGCTGCCATCTTTGCCAGGCTATGACACATCTGTGACATGCCATATCACAATAACAGTCAGAACCTCGACAAGCATAGACGTGATCTAGAATGACGATATCCCTGTCAAGGTCCGGAAGGTAGCCATTAAAGGAAGTCTGCATCAGTTCCAGGGAGTCAGATCATTTACCCTTCCTTTAAACAAAAGTCCGCGCAATGTAGTTACGTGTTATAACTTTAAGTGGACAGTAAGTCAATAAATTGAGTTAACATTCCAAAGCTAAAGACTTCCAAAGACTTTGGCGTAGATCGCTGTAGAAGTATCTCACGTCAGATCCATGTGCAACGTGTATTAACAGACACTATGTTAAAATGTTAATATTAACCGTCTATCCTTGAATAAATTGTATAAATCAGATTCTGTAATATGTCACAATGCACAAGTTCAAAGTTAGTGTCAAGGGTACTGCCAACCATCACACAGATACACTGGATGTAAGCTAGGTGAAGAATAAAGCAGGAGTATCCAGACGTTTAGGGTGACGTTTATCACAAAGCGCGATTTTTGCATTTTAACAGAGATAGAAGCATGAGCAGCGAAAAGGGTGTCATGAAACACTTCTAGCAGTTTTGGAAAGAGAGTTTCAAGTGATGCAGGAGAATAGGGAGGAAGAAAAAGTAAGAACAGCTCACTTTCTCCCGGAGTTCCCGTTCATTGTCCAAATCTCTCTGTAAAACCAAGGTCCTGTCCTCAGCATCGTCAGCTTGTTGTTGCAAAGCCTGAATTTTTCTTTTAACAGCATCCAAAGAATTCAACCCTGCCATTCCCGTGTCTCCTATAAATAAACTACTAAATTAAAACTTCAAACGCAATATAAATGTGTGCAGATATTCGGCGGATGTTAACAACTGTTAACAACTTAAACTCAATAAATAGCTTACGCGACGAATACTGGAATCAAAGAAAACCAAATTAGTGCAAATGCAAAGAATGTTTATCCAGGTATCCCTGTTGCTTCGGTGATCAGTCCTCAGTAGCGTCGCAAAACAAATCCAGTTCACGCCTCCGAAAAATTTTGGTGCAATGTAACCTTTGGAGTGTAGCAAGTATATGTATAGTGCATCATCTGGTCAATACGTTTCTGTGGAGACTGCGGGTACATACGACTCGAGCGCTGAAGAACTTTGAAGTGAGATCCTCCAATCCTGTTTTAAAAAGTGTGACTTGAGATGAGGTCACGGTTTAGGGATAGGCGGAGCGTGCGTAAAGTTCCGCGGTAGTCCTGGTGCATAGGCCTGCGCAGGGAGCGCGTTCTAAAGACTTCAGAACGAGGCCACTATCAATAACCAAATATTTGTATGCACAACGAATGGTGGTGTTCAAGTAATGTAAGAAATTGCATCACGAGTGATCAGGAAAGGGCTAGAAGTGATACCTTTCGTTGACTATACAGGGTGTATGACCTGCTATCATCAGGTAGATGGCCCTTTCACTAAGTGCTGTCCTTCAAACCAACCAAGTTGACAGATAATTCATCCCTACTGTCATGACACTGTTGAGTAAGCCAGAGTAGTGTAATGTTGAGTTTTGGTGTTATAAGCCTATTGTTTTTGTGGGTGTTAATATGAAGTGTCCATTGGTGATATGCGTAATATTGTCCCTTGCTGTCTCTGACATGATATTTGATATCACTTGATATCATTGTCCAAAAGGACTATCTGTCTATCTATCTATCTATCTATCTATCTATCTATCTATCTATCTATCTATCTATCTATCTAAAGGTCTGGCAAATTATCATGTAGTATATTACTAGCTGTACCTGTTGGTCTGACACTGTCACAGTGTGCCAGTAGGTGCCCTTCTGTAGAACTTTAGAATTACATTCCAATCGAAAATCCAGGAAACGTAATCTTAGAATACAAGAGATACAAGCTCTTTTATTTTACATGTTAACTGGTATTTACCCTACACATCTGCTCTCCAAGCTAGAATCCTGACATTACACTGGTCAGTGGATAAAAACAGGTCATCAATCATACCAGTAACTTGCTCTATCTCATACAGGGATCACTGAAGAATCACTGTAAACAGTTTTGTGTGAAAGGGTTTCAGATTACCAGCAACAAAAGGCCTTAAAATATTTTTGGTGAGCAGTATCAGACAGAAATGTGAGAGGCCTGTCTCTGTGTTTGGCTCACAGGAAAAGAACTCTGAGTATTGATTTCATTAGATGCAGGAGTGCGGGCTTTTCTGTTTGCTTTAGCGGCATTCCTGAAATTCCAGAGCTGCTGTGCTGCCATTGAAACCCCCTCCATCTGTTGCTACTCTCTGGGCTTATCAGTAACAGGCCCAGCTAAAACACCCCACTCCATCAAAAAGCAAAACACACACACACACTCAAACTCACATCTGTGCAGGCAGAGATTCGAGCACAGTATACTTCTTGGGCTACTCCTCCTTCTCTGGCATTGTGAATTTAGAGGTATAATTAGTTTACGACAGCCTCTAATATGTGACATGTGGCGTGGCAGTGGTCAGGAGCAGCCAACCTTGCAGGGCGGAAACCCCAGGCAAGGCAGCTGTGGCTGGGCCTACAGCTCCACCACTCAGTGCCTCTCTAGCTGCTTTTCCATGTCACAGCGAAAGTGGATTTAACAGATGCAGCTGAATACTCAAACTCTGTCAATAAATGATTCGATGTCATGGGAAAACAAGAAGTAAACTTTTGATAACACTGACTTAATTTACTCACATTCTTTAGTCTGTGGTGAGATTTTATTGTGTTTATCCGTGAAGAATAGGAAATATTTTGTTGACTGCTTGGCCCATAAAATGATATGTTCACTCGTTCTCACACTTTAATGTGACTAAGTCCATGGGACATCTCTAAAAAGCTGAATACTAGCAGGAATATGTGATTCAGATGTGAATATGTCAGTATTGCACCAATTCTCAGGAGGATTGTAGAGGAATGTGTGGGAATTGTGTAATGCACAATGTCATTATTTCCTACATGTAATCATGTTACTTTATGCTCATGCCATCTGAAAATGAAAAAAGAAAAATAGCATGTCTTAGTGCCAGGAGAACAGAGAGACTTTGCTTCTCATGGATTTCTTGCCTTGTTGTAATGATTAGAAAAAGTCAGCATTGTTTTTACAGTGGTTAGATGCCTCCTTTAACCGACTATCAAACCTGCATTCTTTGGAGTGAGTGCTCATAGTGTATTTAGGATGCGGCTGAGAGATTTTGTGATGTCAGGTCATGGTCCACTACTCACGTCTGCGGCTTTCTTCTCGGAGAGTTCCAGTTTCTCCTGGGCGTCTTTGAGGGCTTCAGAGTATTTGTCCAGTTCATCCTCAGTCCCCTTCAGTTTCTTCTGCAGGCTGACCAGCTCATCTTCCAGCTGATGAAACAGAGGGACACAGATGCTGTTCCTTAAAAAGTGTTACAATGGTGTAAAAATGATGGCTAATATGTGTAGATGTAGTTTTATTTGTACTGTTTCAGAGGGAATTGTTTGAGTATTGAGTTGAGTACACATCTGAGTATTGAGTACACATCTGTCTTCACTAATGTCATTCGTACAATTCTTGACATTTGTGAACAAGCAAGGAGTATTGTTTTATTTAAAGGAGCTGATGATGTTAAGTAATTATGTAGCCATAATTTGTCCAAAAGTGTCAAGGTTGACTTTGGCTTCCTGTCAGCTGATGTGTTTTTTAAGTAACCAAATGATAAAAAAGTACACATAACCAAAGGTCTGGGATAACTTCTGTGACTCCAGCATACCCTGTTGTATGAGTGTTGATAGCAGTGTATTTTTAGTTTAGTTTAGTAGGCCTTTGGTATGCTGTCCACTTTGCATTCACAAACACTCTTCAGTTATCTGTTATCAGGCCAGGGTTCTGCTCCTGTAGTGGCTCAGATAATCCCCATGGATTCGATACTGCCTGCCTCTCTCTCTCTCTCTCTCTCTCTCTTTCTTTCTTTCTTCCTCTCTCTGCCTGTCTCTGTCTTTCTCCCACTCTCTCTCTCTCTCTCTCTCTCTCTCTCTCTCTCTCTCTCTTTCTATCTAAAAATACTGGCTTGCAATGCTGATCACCACAGAAGTCTTTCATATCTTCCCAGGGGATGGAGACAGATGCAAGTAAAAGGTTAACACACTTTTACACACATCCCCATCTGTCAGCGGCGTATAAACAAAGTAGCCATTTAGCCTCCTTTAACGTATGGTGTTTATGGTTGTTGGTGGTAGATGTGTCATTTAATGAATTCAAGGCACTTTGCTGACATTGCAGTGGTCAGGATAGCTAGATTAATGCTGTAAGTGTGTATTTTTTTGAGATTCGGCTATACATTCCTCTCTTGCAGAACACTTCTTTTTGTCTTAATAGTTCATGACATTTGTCTTTCCTTTAAAGCATATCTGCATAATCATGCAGAATCACATCTCTGTCTAAAAGCCTACATGGATTATGATCCATGAATCATGCAGAACTCTATTTCACTGAATGAATGATGAATTGTCACCCTTGGCATGAACAATCTATGTCATTTAGTGCTAAGACAGCACATAGTCAGTCAAAAGGATCATGACTGTCTTCAATCAACAATGTTACATAACACAATATCAAGCATTGTGGGCGTGCATTCGCAATGTAGGACACCTCATTCTCTGTACCATACATCAGTGTAGTGTCAGAATGGGTTTGAAGCCATAGATGCAGTCTGAATTCACTAATGAGCTGTGTGAAGTTAATCACGGACTCATAGAATTCAAGGTGCATACATTTTCAGAAGGGTTCTGTTATTGCAGATTGCAGAAACCACCAGTGATTAGGTGAAAGTAAAGGACTCCCTCCCCATCCCATCACCCACCTGTTTGCACTTCTCCTCGGCTGCCTTCTGCTCCGTCTCTGCCTGCTCTGCCCGGTCGATGGCATTCTCCTTGTCCAGCTTCAGCATCTGCATCTTCTTCTTGATGGCCTCCATGGTGTTTGCTTGGGTGGGTTATTCTGTAATAACTAAATCTATAAAAAGAAGCTAAAACTCAAACAAAGACAGACAGATATACAGAAAGATAGACGGATTGCTTGTGGTATTCCTCGGTTGTAACTAGTCAGTGTTGAGGCTGAGAGTTCGAGAGTGACATTTAACATGCAAGATGAGGAGCAAGAAGTGGTGCCGAGCCGAGCCCCTGAGTAGTCACACACCCAAGCTAAGGGCTCTGAATGATCTCCTCCTTTTACTTCAATGCCCCATCACTCTGAACCCCCCCCAAATGCCCCCACGCCCACCACTCAAGTCTGACCACTCTCACAACCTTTCTAAGGACTGGGCTCGCTCACAGCAGCACTTCACTGGCAATCTCCTTATTTGGGATGCTGTGTTTCTTTTAAAAAAAACATCAGTGTGAGAGCAAGAATGAGAGAAAGAGGGAGGGAGGTAGGGAGAGAGAGAGAGGAGAGAGAGAGAGAGAGAGAAAGAAAGAGAGTGAGGACCTGTAGCCAATTTTAACTCTATGGCTGAAGATAACAGTGTTGGCTCAATGTTTACAACACACACATTCACACACACACATACACACACACACACACACACACACATACACACTTGATAAATGGTACCGTTGGCCTGCGTAATGCTTTTGGTAGGAAATTATCATGCCTTAGTTCACCAAATATCTCAGTCAGTCTGTACTGGACTAAGCATTTAAAATGGCAGCAGCAGGAATTATATTTTCTTTCAGCAATTCAACCCATGTTGGGCCTCCTGTCCTTATAAAGGACACATGTAACATTACTAGGTTCATACTGATTATGAATTGTTCAGGAAAAGCTTAAATGCTGCCTGACTGGCCTTGAAGGCTCTGGAAATAATAACCTCAGTGACTAGATAGCACTTATATTTATCATTTTCAGTGGGGGTGGCCCTTAAACATGGAACCAGTTCTGTATAAACTGCTCTACTCTGTTCTACTCTGATATGCCTCTTAGATGAAAAAAACCTGAGCTCTTTTAACAGCTATACGATACATTGGTTTGTATGGGGATTACCCAAGGCTGAGAACGCTGTTTTGTCTTGTATTGTCTTGTTCAGACAGTGCAGGTTGAATGCAATCCAGAGCAATTGAGCCACATACAAGGCTATGCATAGTTTATTTAGAACTCATCCTTACACCTGTTGATTACAGCAATTGGACTGTGATTCATTACAGAGCACCTGGTCGATGTTACCTTGTGTACAGTTCTACTCATCCAAATGTTTCACCTGTGCTCTTGCCTCAGTAATTGTTGTGCTTTTGTACACCTTCACATGACGTAATGGAGTCCTAAGGGCATGCACAGATGTTTGGCAGACCTCTCAGCCTGCCCGATAAGTGCTACTGCCCCTGCGGCAATGGGGTAACAGGAAGCCATGAGACAACCTGTCACACACAAGCACACACACACCTGTATGACTCAACCCCCTTTCTTACAAGCCAAAGCTATCACGGTTGTGTCATCAAATACAGTGACATCATGCCAATATCATTTCCTCTCCCTACACAATATGGAGGAAAGCGCCTGGAACAAGTCCTTAATATTGGGATACACTGAGGTTAAGTAGGGTTAAGGTGTTCACATGTGCGCATATGAATGAAAGCAATTAAATGGAGGTTAACTCAAAACATCTGTTTTTCTGGTGTAGAGGACATTAGGTGGCATCAGGACAGAAAAGACCTAATCAAGGAGTAACATACTTTAGGCCTAAATGCATTGGTCTCTCCATTTCTTTGCCCCTCTTCAGCTTTAGTGTTGACTGTTGATGCCTGTCCAAAAATAACAATAGGAGTGATGGCGAGGGTACACAGAATGTGCCAAGGTGACTTAACTGGGCCCACTTGTGATGGCACACATCTTATCTGTGCTAAAAGGCTGTTGTGTCTGAGCTTGAGAGTGGTGGTGAGCGAGAGCCAAAAACCCAAAACGTGTTCCTGAAGAGAGACAGGGAGAGAGAGAGAAAGAGAGAGAGAGAGAGACCTCTCTTCAATCTCCACTCGAGTCCAGCCCTCCCACAGGAAACTATCTCCCAACTCGGTATGACCTTTTATGGTAAAAATTCCCCTAAAAGCTCCAAGGCAGGCTGGGATTGCCAGTACATTTAAAGTAACAGAAAGAAAGTTTAGGAAATGGCAGGATATGTCACATGCACACAATGATTATAGCAGAGTAGGCCTACATTATAGATGGATTGTAGATGTGTTTATTCTTTTTAGATGTAACACAAAGTCACTGACTTTCTGGAGTTGGACCTAGCCCTCTTATTTATTTGTTTATTTATTTTGTGAGGTTAACACACTTTTGTGTAAAAAAAAAAAAAACTAGTTGTTTTATCAACACATCCTTCCATGGAAGTCAGGCACATATTGTAAATGTATTGTAAATGGTCTTGTAGTGCAGGTCCCAAGATGACCTGCACTACAAAGAGAGAACATGAAAACTGGTCCATCCACACTGTGAAGACAAACATGAAGTCAGTGCTGTTGTGTGCATTGAACCCATGGCCTTGGAATGATCAGCACTATCCTAGCCCAGGCATATTAGTATATTAATATTGCAGTATTAGTATACTAGTGAACTACAGATATGTTAGCGTATGGGTGTCTTTTGACTTCATTAAGCACTGTTAAGGTCAATTGGCCTCATTCACCAATATCTTTATTCTATATTTTGTCTTTTCTATTAAGTGCACTTTTTTAAACTTTTGATGTGCATGCACTGTGTAATTCCTAGGAATTGCAAATCTAGCTGTTCTTAAAGTCCCATTTAATCTTCTTGAAAACTGTATAAGTGTGTGTTGAGAAAAAAAATATTTGTAAGAATGGTTAGTGAATGAGGCCCAATGCTGTTGTGTTTATGAAAGTTAATCTGTCTTGGTCTTTGTATTGCATGTTAAATGTCTCTGAGCAGCACATTCCAAAATGAAACATCTGAGAAGGATTCAGATTGATTTCTGGGACTTTCTAAAGTGACAGCTGAATTGCTTGTATCTCAGAGCTAAAACTACTAGATAATTATTATGTCAACACTGCCATCTTGTGCTTGTATGGCTGACATTTCTTTAGAATTTTGCTGTATTACTATATTGATCTTCAGACGGTGCTTCAGGTACAGATTTATTGCATATTTGTGTATAAGGAATATATCAGGTAGGTCTGCATCTTTAAAATAAAACATCTAAAGTGTATAAAAAATGGTATTTGCTGTTTAGTGACTGTCATGACAAAGGAGTCTGACAGAAAAGCACGTTTTGAGCTGTTGTGCTAATGAACTCATAAACTAGGTGTAGTTGTAGTTGTACTTTCAGTAATATAATACTGGTAGGACCTTCCTAGTATGTATAAAACAATGTTGCTGAGCAAGGGCTATAGACTAATTATGTGTTTACATTCTGGACATACAGTGCTAGGTAAGTAAGTTGATTATTTTATAATTTGTGGTGCTTTTGATACAACAACTATTTTGACATATCTAATACCTCATGTAAAGCCTAACATTTCAGTTGTGAAATAATATTTACAGGATCAACAGAAATGATCCAATGTGCAACACATCTAAAACAAGATTGTGTACTCCAATGATATAACTATTACATCAAGTAGAACTGAAATAATAATAGCCTGTAGATGCCCCTTCTGTTAACTTCAGATCTGTTAACTTCAAGTTTTGGGGTGATTCTTAAACATTTGTTCTCAAGAATCTGCTGATCCAGAATTTATGCAGTCAAGGTTTCCTGTACCTTTGCTAGCTACAAACCCATGGACCCAAATGTGGCAGCACAGTCCCTCCTGGACTACTGTTTTTCTGCCAAGCAAAGCTCTGTTGCTTTGACCAAAAAGCTTATACTTTATCTTAATAGCCTATACCAGGGGTCTCCAACATGTAACTTGGCACATACTTAAGAGTACAGTATATCTCCAAAGGAAATGTAAATAAATCTCATAACATAGTCACAAAAGGTCAAAATCAAAAACATCCTGCCCTGCCTGGTACAAAAAGATTCTTTCCCAGGTTAGAAAATATTTTCTCCCCACAAATTTAGATGAAATTTAGATGAGTGTTTGCACTGTGCTATAATTGTGTAAGATGGTAAAGGACTATCAATTAAAGGATACCGGTTTTAGATATTAGTAGGGGAACTCTTGGCCAAATGATTTGATGCCCAATCTGCACCAGCCATATTCTCGCACTTTTTATGCATTGTAGCATGGTGCACTTTCCCTGTTACCATAGTTTGTAATGCTTATTTAAAGGATTTTATATATACTGTAAATAATCCCTCAAAGAGACAGTCTTTCTTATCTTTTTAGAATTCTTACTTTGGAATTTTTATGGTTTGTCCAAATGAGTCTTTGTCAAGTTATTTCTGCACCCTTCCATTGAGTTTTGCATAGCTTAATATATAATGGTTATGCTATAAATCCACAATATAGTCATTTGGTGTTTGGGATTTGGTTGGTCATACACTGCATAGGTTTACGTACCTTGGAGTGACATGGCACAGGTTTATGTGCCTTGGAGTTCTCCAGCATCTCAGCAGAGGGAGCTGTAGGCCTATGACACCCAGATCTGTATGTAAACAGCTCTGATGACACTAAGACCACAGTGAGACTTCAGGAAACACGCATGAGACCCACTCTCTTCCAGCAAGTGACACTAAAATCACTGTATGACTGAACAGGAAAACTAAAAAGTTTAAAAATTATTTACAGTTACAGTGGCCAGCTGTCCCACTTTATATTGTACTGTGCAGCTATTTGAGTCATTGTCCCATGTCCTACATATTGCTATAAATGTCCCACTTTTTCAGTGGTCATTTGGGGAAGATGAGAGCACTGATATGAGGCATTTAATCTAACCATTTTGGTATGTATTATGGAAATAATAAATATAATTTTTTGAAAGATTGAATAAGTTTGGACAGGACTAGGACAAGGACTAAGGACTATTCAAAAATAAGTGTCATTGTGTTTCCACGTGTGCCCCACTTCGTCCCACACAAACATACTTACTGTCCCACTTTTTGGCTATTTGGATGGTCACCCTATTCTCGGTACAAATTTGTTACATGCAATTGAATATATAATACTGTTTAATTTGAACTGTGCTCTGTCATTAACCATATCAGTGTTATTTTGCTAAATCTAGCTGAAGATCAATGTCAGTGGAAGTTTTTAGCTCATGTGTGTGTGTCAAAGTCGTGTGCCACTTTATCAACACACACGTGGCATTGCAAATACTGTCTGTGGGATAGTAAACACAGCCTGTGCCCTCCATATGAACCCACTATAGGTTGGCAATGGCTCTAGGTCAGACAACTCTGAGCAAACACGCTGGACTAAGCAATATCATGTGTGTGTCCTGTGTTGTGACACTGTATATGTTTTTGCTTGGAGTATTATTCCATATGATTAGAGTAAGCCAAGCATGGCTACTAACACCTCTAGAGGGCCCCGTCATGTGAGGGTCCACTGCAATGGGGAAAAGTGGGGGCCCAAAGCTCACACTAACACCCGCAGCGGCCACATGGAGAACCTCTTATAGAAGTGGAGTGGATAACAAAGCTGTCAAAACATCCTTATTGTGCTTCTAGGAATCCCAAACTCCGCCATGTGGGGACGGTGAAGGGACCCACAAGCCAAAGTAGAACAGAGCTACTGTGTTCTTTGATAGCCATTGTTGGTCCAGTTTTCAGGCCCATGCATGGCACCAACCAAAATGCTCATTCCTTGTTGCACAAAGTAATAATCCTTCGATTTTGTAATCCAGAATGTGCAGTGTGAAAGCTTGCATGACATATCATCCCCTGGAGACCAAAAGTGATGAGTTGTGAAATGCTGTCCACAGTTTTACTAGCAAAGGGGATGGCTATGGTGTGGGTGAGCAGAGGACAGTATATTCCACCAGGGAAAGCTGTCGCAATTGCCTCAGTCACCCTATGAGTTGTGTACTCTTGGCCTGGAAATGAAAGTAGAGAGGCCTTTGCATTGAGATTTATATCTAGTGATATTGACTTGACCTCACGCCTGCCAAAATTCCCAAAATGTGACCAACCTAAAGTAAAATCGATTAGATGGGCTGGCCAAGAAAATCCTGCGAAAACTTGCTCTGTTCAACATAAAGACTTCCTTTGTGTCATTTCCGCACTGAAGCATTTCTCTCTGTCAGGAAACACATGTGGCCCAGCAGATGTGGCCAAGAAACATACGTTTCCCTATATGCGAGTGTGAGAGCGGGAGCCAGTGTGACTGACACAGCACATAACTCAGTTGTTCACACAGACAGCCGTGTAATATGGCAAGGGGGTCGGTGTGAGGATGTATTAGGGGAGTGTGGTTGTGTGTAAGGGGGAGGGGGTCCTAACACTGTTATGCATTTCACTAGGGTACACCAACAGTTTGCGTCCAACCATTATGAGAATGCATGCTGTAGTCTTAGGGGATCTCCCATGGAGTTTGGGGGAAGGGGACTTTGTGGAGATGGAAGGCATAGTTTTGTTTTATTTTCCTTTTTTTCCTGCCAACCCTCGTGGAGAACAGGTCTCAGCAGTCTGTTTCTCATTACAGGGGCCGGCTCTCCTGTGAAGACCAGCGGGGAAGACTCTTGGGGGTCTAAGCTTGGGCACTCAGCACTGTCACTGACAGTAGACCTGTTGAAGATTGCCTGGCAGTCAGAGCAGTGTCACACCTGAAAGACGATGGGGAGCTGCTCATTTATGCACTCCTAGTGCGGCCACCCAGTTTAAATCATTTAATGTTGAATGCCTTAGTGTCTTTGTTATCACATTGGAACATATTAAACATAGTTAAAACATAAAACTGTTCAATCTAGATGATTTAACTGGGCCATTATTAATCAAAAACAGAGATATCTGACTTGAGAACAAAAACACTGATTTACAGCCTGAGGAAGAACAACCCTGGCACAGATTTACAGTTTACAGAACATAAAGTTGTTGTTTTTTTCCACCCAACAGAACTGGCATACACTCACTGTTGTGAATTTAACCTTCACAGCTCTGAGGCAAGGTCCAGAAATGAGAATGCACGCCATGTGTCCTTGTCTTGTAGGACTGGAACATGCAGGGGTCCTTGATAGATTACAATATGGGGCAGGAGGCAGACAGGGTTTCAAAATGGACAGCTGCAAACGCCATCAAGGCTTTCTCTCGAGAGAAGAGCATTGCAATAATTAGGTTACAAAGCACAGAACATGATGTAATTTTCATAGGGGCCACATGGTAGTCCTACAACACGCTTTTTGCTAAAGCAAAGCTTTCAAAGAAGAAGAAAAAGATCATGCATACATAAACTCCTCAGCTGTGCATAACAGTATAGCCATAAGTGTAAACCTGACCTTTTCGCAAGCTGGGAAGCAGATGTATTTATAACATGTGCAAATATTTGGGTCACTGCTGAGAGAGCTCAAAGAAACAGACGAGTCTCGGCTTTTATCTGAACTTTTCAAAGCCGAGGACATTTCTCAAAGGTTTACCTGTGGGCTTTAAAAAAAGAAGTTTGTCTGGCTATGGTCTCTCTATTTCAGTGGTATCGAATTCCATGAGGAGGTTACTTTGTTACTTCGGCTCAGACAGACATGTCCTTCCAGTGAAAAGTCCTGTACTGTTAAAAAAAGTCCTGTACAGTAAAAGTACTGTTTAAGATTTGCAATTGTCACACTGAGAACATTCCTCCAGAATGTATTGTTATTATGTAAACAAACACACAACTAAAAAGTCTTGATGTAGTGCTGGACCTTTCTTATGTCTCTAGTTACAAAATCAAGGGAAATGAGTAACAATAACAAGTGATTACTCTCAAAGCTAATTAAATAGATAGGGATCACTGAGGCCATGAATGCGGTGACAAATCAGAGTAAGATGGAACAAGCCACATCAGGGTGTATCCTCCCAGCAAAACTCCATTTCTGATGTTTAAGTAATGGCAATATTGTTGCATAAGAGACAGTGTAAAAGGATAAAACAAAACCAATTCTGCTACATTGTTACTCTTTGACTGGTCACATACAGAAAGTGTTCCTGACATGACCGTGACATTTCATCCTTGAAGAATATGCAGTTTAGTTACTAGTACTAGTAACTATCACTATCACATCACATTATTCATAATCAAGATGAATAGTCTGCCACCTTTTAGCTGTTAAAGCCCTCAGCCCTTTGATAACCTACACTGCCTGTTCAGAGAGCCTGAAGAGTTCACAACAGATGATTTGGAAACATGGAGTGAGTTTAAACATTTGGGACACAGTGCACAGGTTTAACTTTGTGTCAGTATAATATCACCTTCTGGTCAGTGATGGGAAAGATGAAATGTAATCATAGTTAAGAAAGGTATGCATGCCATTTCATATATCATTTCGGTCTTAACAGAAGTTAGGAGAAGTGACTCAGAGCATCATTTGTTGGCCAGTAATCTCTTGTCTTGTTGTTAGCAGATTACATATGACTGCTTGACCAATCAGAGAGGATGCTGTCCTACACACCCATCCTTTCTCTCTCCCTCCAGAGGAAAGAATATGTAAGTCTTAACATATTTCTCCATAATGCATTGGAATCAGTAGGCTATGTGCTGCATTGAAAGTAATATGTTAATGAGGTTATCAGGATATCTAAGAGGATATCGAAGGTTTTCTGAAAGTAAAATAATATGTAAAATAGATGTATTATGATCATGTTATTTTGCAGATGCTATTATGGTTCATGGTGCTTAATGAATGAATTTTGAATGAAATATTATAATCAGATGTGTAAATGCTTGAACTGCATTTAAAGTGATTGTTGCCAGTTGCAAGAGAAATATAAATGTGACATTTATTGGATTTTAACGTGGAACATATGAGAACATGCCATTATCCAGAAAATATAGGCTGTGTACTTCAAATCACAATAGTTATTGCATTTTTAAAAATGGGCTTAGACTCTTTACATCATTTTTTTAAATATTGTGTACAAAAATATCTGCTGAGATCACATGGGAACGATCACATTCAGATCGAGTTTATAGCCTACATAGAAATGCTGTAATTTTTCTGAGCGCAACACTAACTGCAGCGCTCACGCAGTTATTCTCCCTCTGTTGGAACCGTTATAGCGCACCAGTTGTGATTGATTTACTTCAGCTCCGCCCAGTCCTGTCTGTTTTGGCCAATGGAATATGAGTTATTTGCATGAGGTTCAGTGTTAGGCATAAAGACACGCTTGGAGCACTCTGTAGCAAACCTCTCAAGTAACTTCAGGCAGTGGCCACACTTGTAGCCATACCTCTAATTGGAATAGCCCACTGCAGCGCTGGTGAACGAGTGACCTGGAATACCTATACTGCACAGACTTTACAAAATCACGCGTCCTAAGCGGCTGCATTGACTGGACCACCAATAATATGGGCAAAGGCAAATTATTTATCTTGGTTGTTTGGATATACTTAGAAAACATTTGCACAGCTTTCTCATCTGCCGCTGAAGTGAACTTTTATGGTAAGTGAAATCAATGCCCTTCCTCGTGCATCTCAATTCTCTCAGGCCGGTAGCGAAAGCCGCAAATAACCTCCTATATGTAAACATTCCAGTCAGAGGGTCAAATTAAAAGAGTCCGAATGACCGGGAGTTAACTCGCCGACACCTAATGGGAAGTGAGTCATATATTGGAGTCCTTCGCAGTTGTGGTTGACTGCCCCCACTGAGCAGGAGAGCAATGAAGAGGACTTTCAGATTTATTTGCGTTGTTCAGCTGCCTCTTGTCTCCACACAAAACGGTTAAATTGTGTGCCAGGCGTAGTGCATTCACCAAGTCAGATAAATACAACCAGTGTTACAAAGGTGTTTATTCTATTTGACTAATTTTAATGGTTTAATCAATTTTACTATATAGAAATGTATATGTTGTGATTTTTTAGTGATAACTGGGGGCTCAATGTCAGTGTTTATTAGCCTCAGACAAAATAAAAAACTATAAGAAATGCACATCATAGATGTCTCATTGCCTATTGTACATGGCATTTCATTAATCCACATTTGTTTAATGAGTCAGGCCTTCATGATTTATGATTAAAACAGAGAAACAATTATGTTTGTGCAGGTAACATCACAGGGAATGGAACAGAGTGGCTCACAGACTTCTCAGACATTGAATCGAAGTTTGCCCTGCGGACTGCTGAAGTACCTGATGATGACTTGTGCTACATTGAGCCTGGAAATCTAGATAGCATCATAGAGTGTGAATTCAACCCAGAGGCCAAGACCTTCATTGTTATACATGGCTGGACGGTAAATGGGACCTTCACCAGATAATTCCGAAAACTTTGCTGTATGTTATTAAAGTCATAGAAAATGCTATTTCTGTCAGAGGCATCATGCAGCATTGGGCATGTAGTGTTACATTTTTGAAACAACCAGTTTACATTAACAGCTAAACTGTTGAGCTCTATGCCTCCCTGTATCTTACTGTGAAATATATGTACCCCACTATAGCATGCGCTGATGGCATGATGCTCAATATTGACACTGCTGTCTGTGTTAAGGTCACTGGCATGTACGAGAGTTGGGTCCCCAAGCTGGTGACAGCGCTGTACGAGCGTGAACCCACGTCCAACGTCATTGTGGTGGACTGGTTGACCCGAGCCCAGCAGCACTACCCGACCTCTGCCGCCTACACCAAACTGGTCGGACGAGATGTGGCCAAGTTTGTCACCTGGTTACTGGTAAGAAGAATTTGAGTTTGAGTTGATCTGAAAGCAAAGTATTAAAGTTACTGTTGGTTATGCTCTGACAGCTTGTATTTACATTCTGTCAATATTGAATGATATTTTCTTGGCATGTTGTCTGTTGTGTGGTGTATCTCTGTGATAGTTATTGTGTTACTTTGTTGCAAAGCTTTGGTCACTTTACAGCATTTGTCCCATTCTTCTCTTCTCTCAGGGTGTGCTTGACTACCCTTGGGAGAAAATTCACCTTCTGGGCTACAGTCTTGGCGCCCATGTGGCTGGAATCGCTGGACTGCTGACCAGCAGCAAAGTGAATAGAATCACAGGTAAGGAGTGATTCCAGGAATAAAATGAGAAACTCAGCTCTCTCCTCAACAAAACAAATGTGTTATGCAGGAATCACTCTGACAAAGAGGCTCAAAACATTTCTAGGATTTAAGTCATTAAAACATATCTTGGAGGATTTTAGTGTTAATTAGTGACACACGAATGTTTCATTTTAAACAGTAAAGCTGAAGCTTTTGCCTACTTAACTGACATGACAATCACAGTTGTGTACAGCTTGATCTATTAACCACATGAGAAAGGACATGAACGCATCTGGCCATCACAGACAGCTTGACTACATTTGCATGCTTCAGTACAGGCTCCATCCATAATGTCTTGCAGGTCTGGACCCGGCTGGCCCCAGTTTTGAGTATGCCGACTCGCAGAGCACCCTCTCTCCAGATGATGCCAACTTTGTGGATGTCCTGCATACCAACACACGAGGATCCCCAGACCGCAGCATCGGTATCCAGAGGCCAGTGGGTCATGTGGACATCTACCCCAATGGCGGGACTTTTCAACCTGGCTGCGACCTGCAGAAAACCATGAAGATGATTGTGTCCACAGGTTTTTCAAGTATGTTGACCTTTTCATCCCCTTCGTCGTATTTTGGTTCAGAACTCCCACTGAGATGGTGGTTCAAAAGGAAAGGGCACAATGGTCTATTTGTGTTTAATTGTTTTTGTTTTTTCCTGATCGCTCCTTCCAGACATGGACCAGATTGTGAAGTGCTCTCACGAGCGCTCCATTCATCTCTTCATTGACTCGCTAGTGAACGCGCAGGAACATCAGACCATGGCCTACCGCTGCAGTAACAAGGAGTCCTTCGACAAGGGTGTGTGCCTTAGCTGCCGCAAGAACCGCTGCAACAAACTGGGCTATGAGATCAACCGCGTGCGCACGCGCCGAAGCACCAAGATGTACCTGAAGACCAGAGAAATGATGCCATACAAAGGTAAGGCAGGTGAAGGGACCAACCTGATAGTTCCTTTTCAGTCAATGAAGTTAAGTTGTGCCTCATCAACTAGGGCTAGAAATCAAACAGGCATGAATTATCTTGAGTTGTTTGTTACAAACTGAGAGTTAGGGAGAAAAGCTAAATAGAAGATTACATGTGGAGATGTATAAGATGTTTAGACTAAAACTATTGGGGAAAAAAACATATATATGTCAAGACGTTCTCAAAGATTTGATCCAGACAGCTTTTAGTTGTCATAGGGAGCTTGGTTGCTATTATTGTTTTATTGAGCATGTAAATGCACACACACATATGGAACAAATTAGGTGAAACATTCAATTTACTGCGAAAAAGTACCTCAAAACACCTCTGTTGCATCTTAAAAATTTTTACCATATTTTTGGCGGTACTAACTAATATTCTTTATTGGATTTCCTTTGAGTCTATACGCCCAGTACTTTCTATACGCCCAGTCATTTAGCCAAACTGTAAATGCCTTTTGATTTGTGAAAATAATAACATAGAAAAAAAAGTTACCAGAGACAGGTCAAAAGAAGTGCAGCCCACACAGTCTTCTGGCCATATGGTCCCATGCCAGAGATAGGATGGATATTTTAGTGCCTGGTGCCTTGAAACAGGACACTGCTTCATGCATGTTAATGTAAAGTTCAAGGGATGACAGATTTCTGATGCCACTCATGGCATTAACTACTGGGGGGTCAGAGAAGAGGAGATGTGTTTCATGGAGATGTTCACTAAGTTAGCAGCACAATGCAAGTTATGCTTTCAGGCTGTTGAATGGAGTTGAATTGTGGTCTTAGCTCTAAAGGGACGTCCTGGTGAGCCTGCACTGCTGCAAGTGTTTTTATGCTGACTTTCTCAGGATTTGAGATGTTGTCAACAGGAATATTTCTTACTCTAAAAATATCTCTCCCTCCACAGTTTTCCATTACCAGTTGAAGGTGCACTTCTTCAGCAAGGATGCACTGAGCTTTACTGAGCAGCCAATCAGAGTGTCACTGTACGGTACCCATGGTGAAAAAGAGGACATCACTCATGTCTTGTATGTATGCTTCTCCTGCTTCAAAAGCAACTTTTGATTTTGCTTTTCATTTTATAATCACCACCCATTACGATAATATATGACTGTAAATTGCACTGCATTCTAACTTTGTAAGAATGTGACATTTTGTTTACATTTTACAGATTTACTGACTGGTTTACAAAATCAGTCTGTAAAATTCTCTTAAATGCATTAACATTCATAAGTACTCATTCTGATTTCACCCGGTAGGCCTGAACTGAAAACGAATGCCACCATATCTTTCCTTCTGACTACTGACGTGGACATCGGGGAGTTGCTGATGGTGAAGCTGACCTGGGATAAAGACTCTTATTTCGGCTGGTCAGACTGGTGGAAGAGCAGCAACTTTCACATCCGCAGGCTCAGAGTCAAAGCTGGAGAGACACAAGCCAGGTAACTCATAGAAGCACTTTATCACACATTGTCATCAGGCCACATATCAGGTGTAGACACTACATTACACCAACACCTCAGGTCATCAGGCCTTTTTTGTGTGGATGACCTCTAATTAATGCATGGCGATGAGCTCAAAGGAATGTTTGGAGATAAGGAATGTGATTGAGCTGGGCCATGGAAAACAACATGCAGTAGTGACACATGTTGTGCACTGTGTATGTCCTCACAGAGTGATCTTCAGCTCCAAAGAGGGAGAATTTGCATACCTCACTCGGGGAGGGGATCCCGCTGTATTCGTCAAATCAAAAGAGGACCAGATCAGTCGCAAACAAGAAAGGTAACTACTCATTTGAATCGCTTTGTTTACCTGTTTCTCTCTTTCTTATCCTTGAACGACAACAACCAAACAGGAAAGAAGTGTAACTCTGATCACATGATCTCCTTTCATTTATAGACTTCACAAACTGAAAATGTATGGAAGCCACTTCAAGCAGAACACTGCCTAAGATAGACTTGAGAACGGACATTTTGGAGCAGAGAGAAGTATGGACCTGTGCCACTGTTACATGTTCTCTCTCTCTCTAACATTGGAGGGACGTTTGTATCAATCATGTTACATCTATTTCCACATTCTCATGAGATTCCACAGCTGCTTTTATACTCAGACTTTTATTCTCTCAACTCTCTCTCTTTTATCTCTCAACTACTCAACTACTTGAATTACTGTTTACAGAGGTTTCTGAAATACTCTATATTTTTGCTAGTTCATTAAGTAATCAGAATGTGTTGTCTAAATGTGATTCAGACTAAAATATATGCCTGACTTTGTAGTGATGAGCCACTTTTAGTCACAAGTGCCTAAAGGGGAAAATATGAGCACAGTCAGTTGAAATGAAGATACATTGATTAAGCATTCCTTTCAAATTAGCAGATGATCATTTATATAAATAACAGTCAGAACACTAAAGTTCTTTTGATACAAAAAAGAGTTTGAGTACTAATGTTGATCATTACTGTAGATGTTGCGGCGGATGGTAAAGACATAAAGTTTGGCCTAGTTTAGTGCAAAAACTACTGGCTTAAATGTATTTTGACAGAAAAGGACTGCCGGAGGTTAGAGGTAGACTCTGTTACTGTGATAGGCCCTACTAATTGATATTATTGATGCAAGCCGTTACATCGAGCAGGCCTGGGTGAAACTCTCTTTAAGAGGAACAGGATTCAGTAACATTTGGGGTCTTGTTCATGCGCCCTTATGACAGCACTGCCCCTTGGGGAAAATGCAATGCCAAGAACAGACCCTTCATTATTGAATCAACCCTTTAGCTGTGGTCACTACATGATTCACTTGGACTGTATTCTGCACAGCAGATATAGTTCTCTTCTCTGTAAGAATGACATCTTCTCACTACCTGATATTCTTCTAATAGCTGTATCAACTGAGTATTTGAAATTGAAAAAGTGGGTGCTTAATATCTTTCAGTGTTCTTCACATTATATTAGATGTAAACCTGCTATTTGTTGAACATATCACTGGCATGAAAGAAATTGGAGAGAAATGTTTTAATGGATTTGTTACATTATGCAGAATGTTTCAACTTTTTTATATAAGCATTTTACCATGTATACAGTTACTTGATCAATCATGTTGTGCCTTACCCATTCACTTTTGCCAAAGCAGAGGGACCAAAGACCTTGACAGTCATTAAATATCAAATGAAGTATTGGACTGATTTCTGTACATACATTTTTTTTCTTTTTGTGTGGCTATTCTGTTTAGTTTTCCGGTCACTTTCAGGGATAAGATCCCTGGCAGATGATTCCACTTGAAATAATACCTTAGTTTCAGAAGTACGTTGCTGCTGCTTCTTCTGTCATCCCTGCCATTTTAGGAAGACTGTCCTGATATGAACAATCATTACTCTATTATTACCATAACAGTGGCCAAAAGCATGTTAAAATATTGCAGTGCCCATGGTTGGATTTTTATTATAAATGTTAGCATAACATAAAAACCAAACATACACTAACAAGGTTTCGTATTTTATTTATTATGTATGTATATATTTGTATATTAAGTTAAATATATTATGCCATGGTTTAATTGTTTTTTCATCTCCTCTTAAAGGGCAAATACATTGTTGACTATGTATTGGCATCTAATTGGTTTCAGTGAGCTGAACGCTGTGAACTGTGCCAATTCACCATTAGGAAGTGAAAAATGGCACACTGTATGGTAACCTTTGTGTAATAAAATGAACATATTGTATGCTTGTAGTGTAATGTCATTATTAAACATCATACATCAAATCAGACAACCAAACCAACCAAACAGGAACCATCAACAACAGTATTGCATCTTACCTGCACCAGCAGGATGATCTTAATGTGAAATGTCACACTGGGTGATATAAAATATCAACTGGACTAATCTGACACTGATATTATATCTTTCTGGGAGAATGCATCTGATGGTCAAGGTCCTTGATACCCCTGATATAAACAAATGTTCTGGGTCTCTGTCAAACTGTATAAGTGAGTATTGTAACACAAGCAACAGCATGTTGATTCGGCAGGTAGAAAAGCATTAGCTGAGCAAATCAACAGCATTTGACATCTTGCTTAGGAGAAGAATGCTCAGGTTTCATTTGGTATATTAGAGCTACAAGGTACACTTTTTTTAAACTGAGTGGATTTTCTTCCATTTTAAAAGAATTTAGTTCATATGAAATACTCTCTCTGTTTTATCTTCTGATGAAGTAAGGTCTTGTATGACTCACTGTACTACACAGCTTCATCCTCATGGTAAACAGAAAATTATTCAAAGAAATGATGACTAAAAGTTGCTAGAAATAGCAAAAAAAGTGTAAAAAAGTGATTCTTGGAAACAAGGCTTCCAGGTTTATTTCCTTAATAAAAAACCTTCTTTCCCTAGAATTGCATGTCACCTTGGGAGTGGCAGTATCCTCCACAGCATAGCAATAGATTATGTCTGCCAGATCTGCAGGTCACGTTTTAAAGAACACTAAAGCAAACAAAGAAAAGAAAGCCTACATCTGCAAAGCACATCTTACTTGTTGATTCGGCATGGGTTGTCTTTCCCTGGTCTTCCTTTCTGTAATGTTTGGGATAATCATGGGGTAAAAAATTTATGCAAACAGACACAATCACCCATAAACAAAACATATTTACAAGAAGACACACACACTAAAACACAGGCAAGCGGACAGAGCTAGAGAGAGAAAGAGAGAGGGAATGAAAACATTGCACACACTCTTGTGTGTGTAAGAGAGAGAGAGAGAGAGAGGGAGAGAGAGAGAGAGAGAGAAAAGCATTGCAGCTGGCTGTTTTTGGGTGGCTCAAGCCGATTAGTAATATTATTCCTGGCAGGTATTCACATGAACAGCAGGACTCAACAAACAGACTCTGGGATATGTAAGTGGTAGTTCGAATAACAGCATCCAGAATACATTTATGTTCACAATTTGTCACTGGTAAAATTATGCCATGAGATGACTATCTTACCAACTGCTGGAAAAAATAATACTGTGTTATCAGCAAACATAGCTGAACATGCCTCTGTTGGCTGTTCCTTGATTTCAGCTTTGGCTGTTATGATGGCAATGATATCATTAGGGTTAAAAAGCCATTTTTGATTGGTTCCCTGTCTCAAAATACACTGAAATGGAGTGAAATGAAACACAAATAGGCCTTGTGGCCCTACTGAGTTGCAGAGCAAAATCAAATTGCTTGCGGATCAGAGTTTTCTCAGGTAAAGTAACAGCCTCATGTGTGCAGAACTAGAAATCCAACACCAGACTAATGCTGTGAAAAAGACATGATCTAAATGTTTTGAAAATAACTTTTTTCTGTCAGGGCATGTATTGGGGTATCTTTTTAAAAATAAATACCCTCTGCACTATTAAGAGATATTCCTAAGGACCATGTGTGGAATATAAATGAAAAGGTCATATGTGAAATAACTCATTGGCTCCAAGAATTTGCTCTCACATAGAGAATTGTAATATATTATGCATTGTCCATACCACTTGTGCCTATTCAACTGTCACTTCTAGTCACTACTTTTGGCTAAAAATTAAAAAGGTTCTTTTGAGTTGCTGATATTTCATTAGCAGATGGATAAAGTAAGCCTATTCCGTAAGATTTCTTGAATGACAAAAGTAGGTGTGTTTGTTGATGTTTGAGTGGCAGGAGTGGAGCTTTTGTCTTAGATCCTGCTTATTCTTTCTCTCCTTAGTATATTGCAACCTGGTCATGATGTATAGCCTATAATGCTGAGAATAATACAAGCATCAATCAAGACAGTGCTACATTCTTAGATTAATAAAAGCCGATTAACATGAGTGTTGGTAACTGCCTTTCCTGAGTTCAGTCATAGAGGAACACACAATTCTCTCTTGAACATAGATCTCTTTTCAGTAGTCCTGTGTCACAGCATGGACCGCATCTTGAACGCCCGCTGAAACCGTTTCCCCGCCCGCAGGCAAGGACCAATGGGATATTGGATTGGTGGCGAGAGGTACTATTTAGGAACCGAATTTCTGCACGGAGTGTCAGATATCAATACCGTTCACGCGAGTTTGCAAGCCAGAGGACTGCTCTAACACATCTACACAGATTGTTGCTCAACAATATAGGCCTATTCAAGAAAAGTCATTAGATAAACTCAAGGGTGAAGTAATCAAAAATCTGTTTCAAAGACATGAAATTGCGGTTCCACCACTGTCTTTTCTGGCTCGTTCTCAGTTGCACTCTTCTTGAAGTTAGTTCTTTGGAGGACGTACTTTCCCAGTCAAACTTTGGTAAGTGTAAGTTGTAGTATATCCGCTTGTATTACTTAGCAAAGTTTAAACACTATAGGACAAACTATCAATTTTGTCATTTAAAGACAAGGGGCAGTTGTCTTCAAGTAGCCCAGTCTATTTCTGTCGTATACATTTGTATAACCATGACATAACTCCATGACAGGTCTTTGCCTAATTGCTGTTTTAAGTATATTTCTCTGTCCCGAAATGGTCATTGTCGATCTCTAGATAGACTAATGTTCTCACAAAGTCTAAAACCGTTGTCGCCTGTGTGAATGATGACGTTGTCACATTAATATGGCCTTCTTCCGTGCGCTATTCACCTTACCATAGGGGAGGGGAGGGTTTACAATCGATTGGATCGCTGAAACACGCTGGTTTACTACTGATCAAAAGGTCAACACAATATCACGTTTTGCAATATTAGCCTCCTGTGAACAGAAGTGGGTGGACAATGTTACAATATTGTGAACAACAATCTAACACAGGGTCAAACGGTCATGGGAAAGTCATGCTAAATGGTGTAGAACTGCCATTCAAAATCTGTAACTGTATCTAAGTCAGTAGAAAGTAATGTTGGAAGAAGCAAGTTGTGAAAATTAGTGAATGGTTAATGAGCTAAGTGCAATGTATTTTATCCCTCTGCAGATAACTTTTTGGAACCTTTAAAGGATTTGTTTACTTTGAAAGATGCTAATGGTCCACAAGTCAAATTTTCTCTGCGCAAACCAAACCAACCAGATGATGATATCTGCTACATCGTCCCTGGCAAGCCAGAGTCCCTGTCTGACTGCACTTTTAATTCAACAGCCAAAACTTTTTTAGTGATCCATGGATGGACGGTAAATAGAGTGTGCATTAATGACACATCCATGTTTTGTACCCTGTCTATGCATTGTTCAGTATAATTGACACTGGCCTTTCTGTATACTCAGGTGAGCGGACTGTTTGAGAGCTGGGTGGCGAAGTTGGTGGCTGCATTGTATGATAGGGAGCATAGTGCCAATGTCATAGTTGTGGACTGGCTCAGCACAGCCCAAAACCACTATGTCATTGCCGCACACAACTCCAAGAGTGTTGGACAAGACATTGCTCATTTCATTGACTGGATAGAGGTGTGTGATTTTGATGAATCAATAGACAAGGACACCTGAAATCAGCTTTTGAAATTACTGCTAACTCTGCCCCACTTTTGTGAAAATCTGCCAGGAAACAACAAATATTCAGCTAGAGAATCTTCACCTCATTGGCTACAGTCTTGGTGCTCATGTCGCAGGATTTGCAGGAAGTCACACTACCAACAAGGTTGGACGAATCACTGGTAAGTACAATTTCCTTATGCAAGCAACGGCCTACTGTTAATAGATTCTACTGGCATTTTACATAGCCATAGTAAATAATCAAACATTACAAATGTGTTTTTCTAAAGGACTTGACCCTGCAGGGCCAGATTTCGAAGGGGTTCATGCTCATCGACGTCTTTCACCCGATGATGCTCATTTTGTTGACGTGCTCCACACTTTCACCCGTGACTCCCTCGGCCTGAGCATTGGCATCCAGCAACCAGTGGGACATGTAGACATTTATCCCAATGGGGGATCCTTTCAGCCCGGCTGCAACCTGAGGGGTGCTCTCGAGAAAATAGCCAACTTTGGCATACTTGGTAAGAAAGATGTGTTAACTAAGAATTACTTAGTTACTTAGTAACTAAGAATTACTAAAAATTACTCATTTCACATTAATTGGAGAACTTTGAGCTAATCAAAACTTCCTCTTTTCTTCTCCAAGCCATGAATGCGGCCATTAAATGTGAGCATGAACGATCCATCCACCTGTTCATTGACTCACTTCTGAACAAGCAGGAGGCTGGTACAGCATATAGCTGTGGAAGCAGCGAGATGTTTGACCGTGGGATGTGCCTTAAGTGTAAAAAAAATAGTTGTAACACCATTGGCTATGATACCAGCAAGGTCCGCAAAGCCCGCAGCGTCAAAATGTTCACAAAGACTCGTGCCTCCATGCCTTTCAAAGGTACATCTTCTGCAACTGGAATTTGCAATGTGCTTCACCTAGCACATACTTTAACTTCTTGTGTTACTTCAATATAACAAGAATGGTCTGCTGTTGTTAATGTGAAGACTTGTCTCTTTATCAGTGTATCATTATCAGCTGAAAATTCACTTCTCAAGTAAGATCAACGAATCTGAGATGGACCCCTCCCTCACCGTGTCCCTCTATGGTACTAAAGGAGACGCAGAGAACCTTCCACTGAATGTGTGAGTAGCTCTTTGACTTCCACATCAAAGATCACCCAAACACCCTTCACTTTGGTGAAGAATTAGACATGGGCCCAATGTTGAAGAGTGTAACAGGAGTAAATTTGCTGAGTTGTCAACAGTGTGGTCACTGGCCATAATGGAGTTTATTAATGAAAGGTCTGGCTAAGGCCAGAAGAGATTGTCTCTTTTCTCTTGCATATTCTGTATAAAATATTGCAACATATTGATATTTCTAATCCAAACTGCCTAGCCTATTGCATCAAATGCTTTCACATCGCAAAGCATCTGCAACCTATCCATTGGGATACATTTGCTTCCTGGTGGGCAGATACTTTCTGCTTCAACCAATCGCTACTGCTTGGTTGTGACGTATGTTAAAACCCTTCATGCCACTGCTTTTCACTGTCAAACTCTGGGCCATGGAAATAACAGGATGTTAGTCAGACTGTTCTGTCAGAGAGATTTACTATGAATATCTCACAAGATCTTTTCCCTCACAGAATGGAGAAAATTGCCGCCAATAAGACACATTCTTTTCTTCTGGTGACTGAGAAGGACATTGGGGATCTGCTGATGCTTACGTTCAGGTGGCAGGACTCCACCAGCTGGTCTGCATCCTCACTTCTCCAGATGGTGTCATCATGGTGGTATGGTGATTCAGACACCCTCAGCATAGACGTCCACAAGATTCGCATCAGAGTCGGAGAGACACAGAAGAAGTATGCTTTAATTTGATTTGATGCACCATGACTTATGTCAATGTCAATGGTTGGCAATAGAACATTCTATTCAAGCTGGATGAAGTTTCTTTTTTTTCCTGTATCATTAACTTGTATTCTTTTTTCTCTAGGATTGTTCTTTGTATAAAAGATCCGAAAGGTCTAAACATGGCCCAGGAAGTCACATTTGTCAAGTGCAAAGATGAGTGGAGAAGTCAATCACGAAGGTTGGTAGTTGTAATGTTATCGTCTAGCTATTTTCCTTCAAATACATCATGTTTTAATTTATTTTTTGCGTAATTTCAGGAAGAAGCTACCTACCCACTGACAGTTCCCAGAAGGGAGAATTAGCTGTTGCTAGTGAGACTCTTTTTTATTAAAGGTGCAGTCTTTGAGCTTCCTCAAAGGTTGTTGGAACTCAACAACCAATTACATCACACCACTCCCTTCTGCACTCCTGAAGCACCATGTTGATCACCTGGGATTATTCATGGCTCACTCCGAGCCATTGTGCTTGATTTCCCATTTACATGGGCAGGACTGTGTATCAACCCTGGAGTCACTGAATGGACTGCTAGAGGAGCCGTTCACTGAATTTGACTAAAAGATTGTGGTAGAGTGGTATTACTGACGACTGCCCCTTTAAAAGTATTTATCATGCTATTATTTATTTTTTGTATTCTGCAAAACAACAAGGAAATGCATACTGTATTACATCCTAATCTTAGTGTTTTGTGGACAGAATATACAACAATCACAACTATTTAAAACATGTCAAATCATGTTGTAAGCACAGCCTTTGTGACAGACGGCCAGGTATAATGAGCAAATTGTATTTCTTTAAATTCTAATTCTAAAGTTTCTGCATTACCAAATCTATCTGTGTATGATTTTTCACATTTTTATATAGTTGTAAACTAGGATGTCCTAATAAGGTTGCTGAAGACTGTCAGAAATTTAAATTTTAAATTTAAACTACATATTTTTTTTCAAAGCATTTGTGCAGGTGTTGTGTTTTTAAGCCTTCAAACAAATGTTAAATGGTGGTTTGCCAAATTCAGTTCTGTAAGAACCTAAATTGTCTGTCTATGAAACAATTGATCATTTACCTTAAAATTAAAAAATAAAATGCAGTTTGATGGTAATGCAGGTACTAGTCAGATAGATTGCGTGTCTGACTTTTTGAGATAATATTATGCATTTTGAAATTATAATTATTCATAAAGGGTGATGATGTCTGTCTGTATACATGTCTGATCACTGTAAACTCATGTTGTAGTCTCATGTTGTATTAAGCATTATGCAGTACTCATAACTTTGTACTTAAATGTATTAATATTATGATGGTGAATGCTTGTACAAGGTCTTTCAGTACTGTAACCAGTTTTTTTTAGTTCCACTCAGTCAATAACACAAGCATAACATGCATTGCACTTTAAAACCTGGGCGTACGTTAGAAGAAACTCTTTTTTTTTTGTTCAAGAGGGTCAATAGCCTGCTGGTATCTGGTTTACATGGTACAGAATGTTAATGCATATTTATGTGTTTTTTTATTGTTTTATTGATATTCATAAGCTATACAAATATGAACACATTAACCATACTGTTGTACATATACATACTGTAAATAGAGATACTTTAATAAACTAACTTTTCTGTATCTAAATAGAAATATTTTTCATGGGTGTGTTTATTAGTACCCGATTTTGTTAATGCGCATTTTAATTTAAATGTTTGATTTAGAGTAATGTTATTAATAAATCACACTTTCAGAGGTCAGCAGAGTTGTGGCATCAGTGCAATTAAACTTTATTGTACTTCCTGATAAATATTTTTTTTCAATTGGCAAAAACTCAGTTTTAGTCCGAGGTTAACATGATAGTGTGTTAGCGTTGCTGGATTTTGGTGGATAAGAGAAGAGTTAGTATCATTCTCTGATTATGGTTTGTTGACAAAGGGTTAGGGCAAGTTGACAAATATCTGTGAGGAATCTAAATGATGCATCCTTGTAACTCCATTGCATACTTTTAAAAGTTATTCTCTTAATTTCAAACCAAATTTCAGCAACATGTTTTGATTCTGAGTAGGAATCATGTATTCACCATCAAACATTTACTTTAATTCCAGCTTTAATTGCAGGTGGAAAGAGTACAATCATCTCTCTCTGGCGGGCTTTAAGACACATCTATGGAGGCGTTGAATAGAATAGTGTCAAAGGCTTTTGGGGGTAGAACTATGTGGAAACCTGGATGACAGTCAAGGCTCAAATTAGACATCAAGTTCAAATAGCTCTGCAAGGACAGCCTGATGGGAAGCCAGAAAGGTTTGGAAGCTGAGTTCAAACAGTGTCAAAGCATGTTTGGACAGATGGGGCTAAACCTGAGTTCAGCTTCATTTAGCCCAGCGAGCACACTAACAGCAGAAACAAAGTAACAAAGCTAGGAGATGTATTTCCATCCTCAAAAAATATTTCTGTACAGGGCATGGAGAAGAATTCACAGTGTCCTGAATCAGTGTAAATGATGCAAAAGGCACAGTCAAGTTTGTGTCTGGCATTTGCCGAGCCTCAGACTGACAAAAAGGCCGGATTAGTGCGCATTAGGCTGTCGTGTTCACTCGTGAGAGCGATGGCGAGGCAGGATGAGAGGGTCTCTGTTTACTCAGTGGCATCCATCTCCAAGGGACGTCCAAACACAAGCACAGTGCCAGCCATAACGCCAGACAGTGTGAGAATGGCCAACAGAATAGCCCACCAGTGTGCCTGAGGAGAAACAACAGCAGAATGAACATATAGGGACTGGGAGACAAAAAGTTCATCAAATTAAAACAAAAAATATGTTCAGCAGTTGTGTATTTATTTAAAAATGATATAGTATGTAATTAAAAGGAGATTAAATGTAAATGTGGTAATACATCTATCTGTTCATATTCAGACATAAACATACCACCATCCAGTCACCAAGGTCATCAAAATCATCCAAATGGAGAAATGCATTTTTGAGCCTTGCAATGGGCCCATCTGCATCCAGCAGTCGGCAGATGTGGAACTTGTCACAATAGCCTTGGTTCCCTGAACAAGGAGCCCCGGCCACCAAGGCCACGCGTTTTCCCTGGAAATGCTTGGCCAGGACAGAGGAGGTAGTGCTTGCACATGTTTTGGGTTTGTCTGGTGGTAGAAAAAACAACAAAGAACAATTTTTTTTTTGCTTTTGCTTTTTTCCTGAAATGGTCTAGCGTTTTTATATATATATATCTTCCAAATTGTTGTTCAAACTGTTCCCACTAAGTGATAAACATATTCAGTTCACTCTGTGTCAAAATAATGGGGAAAAAAACACAACCCACTTACTAATTTGCTGACAACACATGTGGCATTTCTCTTTCAAAGATTCTCCTGGACAGTCACACTGCTCCAGGCTGTACTTTGCACAGAGAGACAGAGTGCACTCCTGAGACAAACAGAAAGGATGATTAGGGAGCTCTGTGGGAGGTGCAGGTCTCTTACAGCCTTTTGCTTAGGAAATACAGAAGAATGTGGCTGGACATGCTGCCAGGTTCCAGAATTTTCTCAAATGCCTCTTATAGTTTTTGGAGTGCTACACACAGGAAGGCATGCTTCTCCAGAGGCTGATATATGAGCAAAGTACAGTACAGTGTGGTTTCTGAGAACTTTTCTCCTCTTGCTCGCACCAACGTTGTTTGCCAAGTCCTTCATTCATCATCCCAACGGGTGATAGAATGGACAGAATTCAACCCGAAATTAAACACACACAGCCACATACTGGGAAAACATAACACTCACTGCCCATTTGAAAGGGCTCCCCTTTGGAACAGCTTTGAATTTCAAACACAGCCTGTGAGGTTGTGTTTCCAATTAGTGGCCAAAACCCTATAGCTTCTTTCAAGAAGGGCATGTTTGACTCTTTCCCACATATTGTGCAATCCATTTAATGAAACTTTTAATGCTCATTATTGTGGCTAAGTGGCTGGCATCCCATTGCGACGTACCCCTTGTAGACAGACACGTGTCCCGAGACTGCAGATGGTCATGTTGGCTTTGGGCCTGGGCGCGGGGCAGTGGGGAGAGGCCCCAGTGCACTCACTCTTCATCTCACACTCAGACTCTTCCTCACACGTCATCCCCTGGGCTTTGAAGTCACAGCTTGGGCTGCAGCAGAGGCCTTGGCTGGGACTGGAGATGTTTTTTTTATGCAAAAGCGTTTGGCAAGGGACTTTAGGAGGATTAGAAAAGGCATGCACAGTACCAATGTACAACTTATACAACTGGCATTATCATAAACCACTGCCAAAGTTGTCAAAGTGAATTACAGTGTTGTGAAAACACACATCTTTATTAGTACTTGGACAGTGAAAGACTTGACACCTTGACCCTAAAATCTATGTGCCATGCTTTTCCCGCTCAATGACTGAACTGAACAATTGAACTGCAATAGCACATTCAAGACCTCATTTAACCTAAGAGAAACAAATGACATAATTGACTCTAGCAGCACAAAAACAGATAATCAGATTAATCAGATTAGTTCTTTGGAAGGAAATGGCATGTTATTACCTGCAGCGCTTATTTGGTTTCAGTCGACACTGTACGGTCACAGACTCCTTAGAGCTGTAACAGCATGGGTCCGCGTCGTTGTGGCCCACGTCACACTCCTCTCCATCTTCCACAATCTGGTTTCCACAGATGGGCTGATCACTGACTGGAGCAAGACAGAGCATGCAAGTGACATCTGAAAGAGCTGGACTAGGATGAGTCATGAAAGAAGAAGAAGAAGAAGAAGGAGAAAAGAAACCAGCTCCACCATAACTTCAAGGCGCTGAAAGATCTCAGACAGATAAGGCACGAGAGCCCTGAGGGGAGCTTGTCTTTGCTCTCACCCACAAAGCAGTCGTCCTTCTTAGTCCTTAGCGTTCGACCGATGTGCTCGAGGCTGCAGGAGGAGAGCTTGTCGTTGTTCTCCTGCACGTCGTTGCTGGCGTGAGGGAACATCAGGTATCTCCCTTTGCCTCCCTCTGAACCCAGGCCTCCACAAGTTGGCCCTTCATCATGCTGGAACCAACACAGAGAAGAGGGCATATTTGTATGAGTTTTTTTTTCATTAAAATACTCCTCAGACTCAAAGCGCCATCTTTTCCAGCAGTGAGGTTGTATCTTTCTCCCCATAAATAGTGCAATTCATCAGGGGCACTTTTAGTGCAGTTCTTTGACATGATTTACAGCGTGAGGTTATTACAAGGCTAACTACAGAGAGCTTGACCTCAGACACGGTTAAATAAGACACAACAAATCACTGGGACCTACTTAGTTGGTTTAGATTTTATTTAGCATATCTATTGTACTTTTAAAACAACTGACAGCTGTTTGGATGCACATATGTAAACACAGAGATTTACTACAGAAAGACTTTCAGGCAGATATCAATGCAAATGTATCTAATGCTCTAAGGCAGGGGTTCTCAACCTTTCACAAGCTGGGCCCCCCCAAAACTGTTTCATTGCAGTTGGGGCCCCGCCTCTTCCGCAAACCCCCCCCCCATTCACACACACGCACACACACACATCCAGCCACACCGGCGCCACCAGCTACACCACCTTGCATAGATAGATAGATAGATAGATAGATAGATAGATAGATAGATAGATAGATAGCCCTAGGCTAGACTATTATTGTAAGGCCCACACTATTATTATTATTATTATTGTTTCATTTCATTACTAGGCTATTGCTATAATTGGGAATTGGCATCAGACCTCTGATATGAATTTATGTTTAATTATTGTTATTATTACTAGGCCTAACAGTAGGCATGTCATCTGCATTTTACAGAAGCTTGCAGATAGGCAATGTTAATGGCTATTACGCTTTCTTTTAAAATAGCCCACAGGTTTATCCTTAAGGCCAGCATGCTTTGTTTCAAGGTGCCTTTTTAGTTTGCATGGCTTCATGCTTTTGTTTGCGATTGTTTGAATAAAGTTTAAGGTTATGATGTAACGATATGTATGTGCCTGTGTGTGGCTATGTTGAGAGCTAGTATGGGCGCTAATCAGTTTGACTTAAACACAATCTTTATTCAGTAGTGGGCTTTACAATAAGGATTTTGCAGATGCAGATTTTAAGACTTAAGGATGTACTTACTCCTGTGTGTGTGTAGCTTCACATGGGACAGCTAGATTTTCAACACGCACGGTGAAAAAGGCCAAGGGGTAGTGCACACTAGCAGTTCAAAACAAAACAAAACAAAGTAGGCGGCTAGGGCTAAGATGGGGACAGTGAAAATACAGGTTGGGGTGTTGGTCTTTAAAAAGACTTTGGATTTTGATGTATACACTGTATATCGGGATTGATGATGGATAATAGACTAGCGACAACTTGCACAAGCGAATTCGGCATAGGACTAGACTAGAGTGAGTGTGGAGCCAGTGGGTCGCTCCCCACCTGTTGAGAACCACTGCTCTAAGGCCTTGAATAAAATGTTCCCATAACTAACAGATGTCAAAGAGTGGCAGAGATAGCAACTTGTTTATCATATCTCTGTTGAATGCCTTGGTCATTTGTCTGGGACGTATGGAGACACCTCTTCCAAGCATTTGTTTTGAGAACAAAAAAAACAACAAGTGAAACAAAACAAGCCTTCTCCCACAGACACTCCGTATCTTGCAGTAAGAACACTCCGAAGGTTTCCTCAGTACATAAAGTCAAATGAGGAGAGACCACATAAATCTCAGGTGAAGCCTCTCTTTCTCTCTCTCTCTCTCTCTGTCTCCCCCCCTCTACCCCGCCCCCCCCCCCCCACCCCACTCTCTCACCACATGCTCTCATACTCAGTCTGGAAATAATGAAGGCATGTCTGTCAGGTCATTCAGGTTTGCTTGAGTCAGCCAAAAAGTGACTTAATTTATAAAGCTAGATAGGGCTGTTGGGCTGGTGCTGGGGGTGGCAGAGAGAAAGAGATGAGAGAGAGAGGTGTCCAGACAGCAGAACTAATTTGGTGCAGGAACACAGAGCGAATCCACAAGCAGGCATGTAGAAGGGTGGCCATCATTCATGAGGAAGGGAGACTAGCTGTGGAGTCACTGGGTGAGGGGTCAGATGGTAATGGAAAGAACTGTGGTTAGGGCAAGCAAGTCTGCCTGCCCTTTTCATGAGGTCATTCTTACTTATATATCCTTTCTATAGCCTTATCCTTTACATAATTGTGAACAACAACAACAGAGGATGAGCCTATATACACGTTTAGAAATGGTGGGTGCACACTGGTGATTCTGCAAGTGAGAGTAAAGGAATTTTGATGGGTCATCTAAAGATGCATGGAATGAATCTGTCTGATCTGCACGGTAACAAAGCCCATGCTCTGGGCCCATGCGAATATGCGATAAAAATGAGGCAACAGGGCGAGCACTGTTCTAACACAAGATTTTCACATGGAAATCTTGTGTGTATGAACATGGCTTTGGGCAACTCTGCCATTACCCCTCACCCACACCCACACGCCCCACACACACACACTCTCTCTCTCTCCTAGGTGACCCTTTCACCAACTGAACTGTTCTACAGACTGTAGGACAGAATGTTCTGCAGTTAGCTGGGTGGACAGGGGGTAGGAGGCACTAGACTCACTGGAGATCCCAAACTGTGTCCCAGTTCATGGGCAAAAGTGAGCTGGATCTGCCTGGGGGGTAGATACTGGCCGTAGTTCTGCAGGGTGATCAGGCCCGTGTTGAGGCTGGAGTTGCGGCCGTCCCTCAGGGTGGTGTGCTTGGAGCATATCCCTCCCCAGTCACCTGGAAGACCAACAAAGTGACAAAAAAGTCACATGATGTTTTTCATCCACTCACAACCATTTCCACAAAAACCTGTCAGCATGTCGTAAATGAGGGGTGTGTTCTGTTTTTATCCCATCTACCCATCTTACATAATGACCCTGACACTTCTGCCCCTCTACTCTCAAGCAAACATCACCTGAAATGCCACTCTTCAATTTCGGAGAAAACAGTGGGCGGGGGGGTCCCCCCGACTTACATAACAGCTAGGTTTGCTCACCTCTGGATTACAAACAGCTGGACTTTTTCACACATGAACACAGCTGTGTTTGAGTCTGCAACCAAAATGGCCTCTGGATAGGAAGAATGGCTTGCTGTGTGTGAGAGGCTGTGGTACTGGTCAAATTGTCAGCCTATCAACACTAACTGCTTCTTCATTTACATGATTTCCTCTGCAGAATGTTTGGAATGCGGAGTGCAGTGTCAACCTTGGAACTCAACCATATCTAAAATCCCCCAAATAATCACAATACCACGCAGAGATAATGTGCATACAAACATAGCCACAATACCACACAGAGATAATGTGCAAACACACATAGCCACAATACCACACAGAGATAATGTGCATACATACAAAGCCGAAATATTTTCATCACCTTAGTTATTGTGAATTACGTTACCACACAATACCACACACAATAGGATATGCATACTAATGACACTTTGATACAAGAAACTGCAAACCACGACAATAAGTGAACAGTGTTAATTATGTGACAGCATATCTGCCTCACTGGACTATGTTTAGCTGTTTTGGAGGGCAGATGAGACAGACAAAAGCCTTCACGGCCTCTTTCGTAATATGAAAGGAGAAACTCCAAAGGAATGCAGGGGAGCTGGGCCACGGGTGTCAACGGCCTGCTGAACTCTGACAAAATAACAAGAGGCAAGCTCTTACAAGCTGCTTGGAGTGGTCAGGGTGGAGACACCTCAGCCCCCCACCCAATCCCCACCCCCTGCTCATTTATTAAGCTGCAGGCCATGCGACTGGATCATCAACAGTGCTTAATAGTACTACACTCTGAGAGAGATAAATCACATGCATGTTACACTGATGAGTGTGACAGCTGAGGTCTGCTGTAGAAAAGTTTTCTATGGAAGCTAAGTAATTCATGTTTGATCCATTCAGCCATCACTAGGAATCACCAAGTCAAACTGTGGTTCTTTGCGGCTACAGAGCTCATGTTTAAGTTGTCGTTTCCCTTTTCAACAATTTGCGATCCTGTCTACCCACACCACACAACACCCCACCCTCCACTCTCCAAAGAGTCTCCACCCATGTCAGGAGCTATATTAGGCCAATTTTCCATCAAGCTCAGGCCAAGCCATTTTTGTCACTGGGAGAGATTTGGGCCAAGGGCTGGCAACACTGCTCCACAATGGGATGAAGTCGAAGTCTTAGGATCAAAACAGAGCAAGCTTTACTCTGAATAGTAAGCCAGCCACAATGGAAGTCTGGCAGCTTCACAGTTTCAGCAATGCAATCCTGACATGCACAAACAATGTACGGAAATTAGTCCAGAAACTTACTGGAAGGATGGAAAAGGTCCCAAGCATTACCCCCTATGGAGATAGTTTTCCACACTCATGCTCAACATGAGCATTTCCTTCTTCATCCCAAAACAAATAAACATGTTTGAAAACTAATAAACAAAGTATTGCAAGATACTGTGATCCATGGGGGGTCCACAGGGTGGGGGGCCCAGAGGGAGCCAAGGGTTTATAGTTCACTGAGGATAAGGTTATAACTATGGCAACAAGTAGTGATCTCTCTTTTTTACATTCATGTAGGTTCCACAAACATTTTCCCCAGGAACCAACCCTGACTGCAAATCAGTACCACCTTTGGATGACATAGGTGGCTTTAGGTTTCAAACGTGCATGCTTGTAGAACCTTATAGATCTCATGTAAAACGTCTTCATAGAGACAAATCCAAATTGTGGAATGTAGCCACTTCCCAGCCAGCATCCATGGTGGTGGTGGTAGGTGAGAAACATGGGGGGTTGATTTCAGAGGTCTTTCATCACATGGCTGTATTTAGGAGGCCACACGCCCCTCAGCACAGCCAATCCAAAGCCTCACAGCTGACAATGTATTGACAACATTCAAGGAGCCCAGCCTACTTTTCTTATCCCATACAACCCCCACCCGACTCCATCCCACCCCACAGCCCCATACCCTCACAACAACAACACAGCCTACTTTGTCAAAGACCTGCTACCAGTAGACTGTGTGTGGAATACATGTGAATACTTTCTTTGTCCTGGCAAGTCTAAGCCATGGGTCCTGGCATCTTGGAGTGTGTGAATGTTGATTAAAATGAAATAACTCTTTCAGCTCTAGGAGTGAACTGTGAGTTTCTTGGTCAGGGTGTTAGTGTCTTTTGGCACTTCTCTGGTCAGGCCCATCCAGTGTGGTCCGTGCACAGCGTACCAATGAATTGCTATTGTGGTTGGCTTTGGTACATGTGTGTTCACTTGATCTCCATTGAGAATCAATTCTTACAGACAGAAACAAAAAGAAGCTCAAGGCTTCACTGAAATGAACACCACAATAAGCCATATGCACAACTTCTAGGAAAATCTATTGAAGAGCAGGGTCCATTTTCTTTTTCTTTTTTTTTTTGGGGGGGGGGACAATCTAAGAGGCTAACATTATAGGTTTACCAGGATATGACCAAATTACTTCAAGATATAAAGTCCCACGCATAAACTAATAAAGGCAGTGAAAACAAATGAAGTCTGTGCTTTCTGTTGTCGGCCCTACCAGTAAATCTCCTGCATCCTGTTTTTCTCTTGTTTTTCAGTGGAAAGTTAAAAAATGAGGTTTTGGACATGAGGGGAGGGCTGAGATTAAACAAGGAACAAGTGCGTTGGTGTCCCCCTCTGGCTTTGTGTCAAGGACAGAGGTGAACAAAGGGCAAATACCAATCGAGTTTTACGTCTGCTGCTTAACGGCTGTTAAATGTGGCACGGAGCAGTAAGTGCCTCCTATGTGCACTGACTCAGTTATCGTTAATAACAAAACTTTTCAGCCCAGGCTTTCTGTTGGAGTGGTGTGTTTTGTTTTTGTTTGTGCATTTGTTTGTTTGTTTGTTTGTTTGTTTGTTTTTACCCATCTTCCCCTCCCACGCAAGGCCCAGCACTCCACTGTAATCTCGGTCGGTTAGCAGGTAAGACAAGCAGTAGTTTCCCCAGTTGGTCTCTGAAAAGAGACTAAGCAGTTTCTCTGGGCCAATGAAGGGTCGATTCATTGGGCTGTCTGGCTCCTCTGTCGTCATAACCTGCACAATGTCAAACATAAACATGACAGGATGCTACATATCTTGAAACACCCAACCATAACATCTGTTTAGGATCACTTGTCGCACCTCTTAGGTCACAAGCCAATTCATGTAACAGTTGCACATTGCTGATGTAGAAAAGTTCTCCACATCAAATTCCAGGCATTAACATTTTTTTGTCTTGGTGCTCTGACACTCACGGTGAGTGATTTCACTTTAAAGTTGATCAGCTTGATGCCTTCAAAGTCCGCTTTGTCATAGATATCATTCACAGCTCTCATATAAGAGGCAACCTGAGAAAGAACAGACAAATGGGTTATGACTACTTCCCTGACTTCTACATTCAGCTGTGGTCCTTGTAATTCTAAACACATCTGCTCAGGCTACAATACATTATAGCAACAAAAAAATAGGTTTATTTATTTGTATAGGTAGAGTGTGTGAAAATGTACACACACACACACACACACACACACACACACACACATAACCTAATCTACTAGACACTAGATAAAATAATGTAGAATATATTGGTAAAATGATTGATGAATGAAGAACTATCAGGGATCAATATTTTTCTAAAAATTTCTAGTTTGAATACATTTAAAATTTTAATTTTTTATTTTTTAATCGCCTCAGGGTACTTGTGAGACCATTAGGATGATGACCACATGAGATTCCAGTATATCAGGATGGTAGATTGTGTGACAGGATTTTGAAGCTTAGAAACTGAAATAGAATCAGTAGGGCTTAATGTCCTTACATGTGCACACAGTCGAGGGCGCAGGGATCTCCACTGATAAACATGCAGTGGATGAATGCTACCAACATCTTTCACAAACACATTAAATATGGCTATTACAGCGTAACCTCTCAGAATGTTACTTGATATTTCAGCAATCTTGCATCACGGTCTGGTCCTCACAGCACGTGGCAAACTGCAAGTCTGACACTACGCAATCCAGAAAGGCAAGTCTCGGAAGAGTGCTTGAGTGGGACCACGCAGTCCCAGAGGACGGTCTGGCTGTCCAGCTGTCAGAGCTCACCATTTATGAGGCATGGGCACGGCCAGTGTGTTACCACATACCAGAGCAGGCAGCCAGACACGTGGCCACCTGGAAGCACACACTGGATGTGCTTCCACACATCCCATTTGTCCAGGACCTTGCCAGGGGTAGGGTTCACATTTGGCACAGTGCCCGGGCACCTGGTCCTAACTCTCACACGGACTCTGGCCTGCACCCGCAGGTGGTCCTGGCACACTGGAGTTCACCACTGATAGGGTGCCTCATTAAAGGGCATGGCAACACTCCTATGTACACACATTATCCCACATTAGACTAATCTAATGTCCAATTTGGTATTCAAGTTCTTCAAAGAACAGGTCAGCTCAGAGTGAATTTATGGTCTATCTTTTTTTATCTCTCTATCTAGAGTAGAGGTAGCAGCAATATAAAGATTTTTAAATGACAGCATAGAATATTCTGTTCTGATGCAACCATCAATTAAGTTAACAAAAATACTTCCAGTCAGCAGAAATTGTTTCAAAGATTCACAGTAAGAATCTGTACAATATGGTGATTGATAAAGTACTGTATATGTACTGTATAGGATGGTACATTGTTTGCATGACTGTATAACATCAATGAAGAAAATTACACACAAAAAGGAGATGAGCTGACCTCATTTGGGACGGGCAAAGTAATTCTATTGTACAGAACATAACATTCTTGGGGGTAAAAAAATCAACATTGATCACTGAAGTTACGGAAATCCTGCCCCCTTCTTTTCAGTATACAAACATTATGTAACATTTCCATTTTACATAGTTCAAATAGACTGCATGTTCTCAGGGACATACAACTTGGCAGAACTCACAATTTGGCAGATGTCCAAACTTTCCCCCATCAATTCCTCCACCCCAATCTGCTAATACAGAGGCCATAACATCACTTCCCTTGGCCTCACAATAGGAAGACACTTTGCACCACTTTTTAACAATAAAGAGGTGCATTCCCCGACCATTGTTGCCCACGCTGTCTCCCCAGAAATGGCCAGATATGGCATTCCTGTGGCTGAACGGGAACAGCTTGGCGCCAACAGCACTGAGGCCAAAGGTGTGATTCCCACGGAGCGCCCATACCACATGAGCTCTACATATGTGTTTGCATTTCTCATGTGTACATTTTTATTATATGTACAGTACATGTACATTTTGTTTACATACGTCACTCTGCCTATGTGCCTCTTTAGGCAGCTGTAAGTCTGAGGGAGTCAGGGAGTTAATATCATATCATTATATAATATTGCAATTACTATTTTCAGGCTATGACATATTGTATCTAATCACCTGTGCCACAACAGCCTCCACGCTACCAAACTTCCTGTAGTAGCGGTGGTCTGCTTGCAGGTGGAGCAGACAGGTGGTTTTGGAATCATCTGTTGTTCTCCTGGATCTCATCAGCGATTCTTCCTGTGAAGGACATCATGTGGTCATTGTGCAATCACACTTGCAAAAGCAACAGAGAGGTGGGAACCAAAAGAGGACCTGGGCCCAGGACAACATGTGTATAGTTCATTTAGATGCCTTATCTGCAGATGGACAAGATGTGTTGTTTGTTTAAAAATACAAATATGGTCAGAATATGGTAAACTGAGGTCATTTTATTCCATGCTTCCTCATTTCAATTGTTTGTTTCTCTTGATTGTTTACTGATTATAATTTGGCAATTGTATCTAAACAATGGCCCAGATTGTGTAGATTGAGCAGATATGTGGCCTCAGCACGCATAGCTTTTACCCTAATTCATGATAAGAACAATCGGAAACACTGGTACTAAACTGGCAAGGAACATTAAGTCCACACTTTTGCCCCAGAACAGCTGCTCTCCCTGACATTAGCAAAACTAAGCAAAGGAAAGGCTTTCTGAAAGGTACTTTTGACCAGGGGGACAATGCACATGGGAAAGTATGGGAATGTCACTGGAAAAGGGGGAAGAGAAAGTAGGCCAAGTGTTTTGGAGAAGTGCTAATGAAAGTGATGTCATGTCTGACCTGCCCTTCCTTCTCCAGTCTGAGGCTTCTGGCAAGGTGCGCCACAAGGTCTGACCCACAGCGCCCGTTAACTCTGTTCCCCAGGGCAGACATGTCTGTGAACATGCACATCCATAAACACATGCGAGCACACACACAAACACACACACAAACACACATGCGAGTGAGCATGGATGTACACACCCACACACACACGTGTGATCACACACCCTTACACAACAAATGCAAACATCCAGACTACCACAACATGTACAATCATGTACATAGACACACACACACACACACACACACACACACACACACACACACACACACACAGATGTATAAACTAAAGAGGAAAGTATTTGGCAGAAAGACTTGTTAACAACTGTGTTAATAGCATTTTAAAAGGTAATTAGTGGTGCAACCCCGGATAAATGGGTGATCAAAATTTGAGTAAAGAGACAATAAACCATCTGGAACCAATTCTCAGACTACAGAATTTTTAAAACAAAGAGCCATGCACAATTTTAAATGTAAAGAAAATAAGGGTATATGCTTTATTCAGTCCAGATGTTCTAGTTTGTATTCTCCTACTCTTCTCTCTGTCTCCCTTAATACATCACTCATAGATTAACACAGAGCACTGAAATGCATTTTGGGAAGGATTTGAACAGATTAGTCACCAAGTCAAACTGAGGAAGTGGAAGACTGTTCTAGAATAGATTACAAAATGGTGGTAATAATTCACAAAAATGCACGTGACGGGTGAGAGTCTGGGCGTGCACTGAATCAGACGTGAGCACAGATGAATGCACATGGCATTGATGTTTCAGAAGGTGCATGGGCTTTTTGACCAGGACATAAAAAAATTATATCCTGATGAGAAACATCTGATTTTGACATATAGTATGCAATATGTATGTCCAAACATGCACATGTTCAAACACAACATTCTTCACAATAACACCAATGTCTAATATGCTCAAGCACAGGATTTGTTTCATGATAGTAACCATGATCCAACATTGCTTGTTGAAATACTTGCGTAACTGCAGTCAAGGGAGATTTCAATAAGACTGGCACAAAACTACAAATCTTAAGGCAGTACATTGCCCTTGAATGGCTAAGACGATCCCTCCACTTGTATTTAGTAACTACAGCTCATTATTCATCAGCGATGAGCTAAAAGCATGTAAAACAGAAATGAAAGGAAAGCTACCCTTCCAGAAATCCCAACTGATTAAAACATAGTTGTTATAATGTCACAGGAAGATCCAAAGTATTTTTCAAGGAATATTTTAAGTTCAGTGTCAGTACTTTCTGAACTAAGCAAGACAAAATAAAATGTTGTATTGTCTTTAGACAAAGTCATTACACAGGATAAGTCTGCACACCCGACTGTTGTACAAGTTGATAGTCGGACTTGCAAAACATCATTTTATAGATTACAATGGGATTAGGGAAAATGAAAGCTCAGCTATCAAATAAGTCAGGTGGTTTGGCCCCCAGTGACTAAGATAAGATTAGTTGAGCAGAGTGAATTGATCATTGGCCAAGAGCTGACTCTCATGCTATCACTTTTCCAACTGCTCATTTGAAAACACAAGGGCTGATTGGATTGGACGATTCGGCTGAATGGAAGTGAGCCAATGGCAGTCCGGCAGGGACGGAGGTGGGGGTAGGGATTTGGGGTAATCGGTGGGCATTGACCCATTGACGGAATTATTTCCAGACTGCCTGCAAACCTCGTGGCCTCCCTGTCTCTCTCTCTCTGAAAACTCTGCTCCCTTTCAAGTATTGTTGCATGCCAAGACAAAAACAAGCTTTCCTCCCCCCAAAATTTTTGAGAAAACAGAGACAGTATACAGAGGAAATGAAAGTAACCAAAGCTGTGCTGAGCAGTATGAGTCGTAAAAGACGTCTGATTTACTGGGCCATCTCCCTTAGCGCAATGTTTTAGTTGATAGCACAGCCAAGCTGATCAAAGACTCCTATTGTTAAATCCCTTTGTTATAGTAAGAAAATAAACATGAAATCACCAGACATTCTTTCAGAATTAACTCTTTTATCCCTCTGATGAATATAAATATCCTCCATCTTTGTCATCTATGTAGCTGTGTGCATTCCCCAGAGGAAGCTGGGTAGTAGTAAGTACTGAATGAGAGCATTGCCGCCAAGAGTATGGGAAATGCCCTATAGTAACCTCCTGGCCACATGCATGTGGTCTGATTTCAACTAGGAGATCACATGACTCAGGGTAACCACAGTACACCCCTGGGTTTGTTTACCTTTAGGCTATAGCTACAAGATTATTGCCTTTCCTTCTCTTTCAACTAAAGCCAGCCTGCACCCTCAAACACACATACACACATGCACTCACTTATACACACGCGCCCACACACACAATTTTATGCATGTGCACGCATGCACAAACGCACAGACGCACACACACACACAAACACAAGGGCATCACAAATATGCTGATCATAAAAATGCTGATAACAGTTTGTGATACACTCACACATAGACACAACAGCTCAGAGCATGTGGCCCTGAGGCTCTGTAACTCAGTAGCTTGACTAGCAATCTAGATTTGAGTTTTTTTTAAAATTCAGAGTTCAGTTGTTATTCAAGCAGACTCTTGGCAAGATTAGAGATTTACATTCCTTCTACATCATAAATGCTACGAACAGTTGCCAAACAGTTATAGGCTCTAAATCCCTTAGATTCCATGCTATTTCTCCACAACACACCTGGGTTTCTTTATGAAAGGGATAAACCCTGATGTAATAAACCCAAGTACATTTTCGTGAGATGGTGGAGACTAGACTTAAAAGACTCCACCACTGCCTGGACAGCAGCAGAGGAGCAGTGAGAGACCAGCACGACTCTTTGGAGGCAAACCCACTCTCGGTAAACAGAGCGTCCAGATAGTGTGTCCTACTGACATCAGTGTTGCTGACGAGCACCTGCTGGTTGGAGGCCCTGGGTTCTGACATGAGCCTCAGCCTGAAGTACACATCTCCAAACATCTCCATCACCATCACCTGATACTCTCTCTCAAACTCGCCTCATCTGTGTTATTTTCATCCCTCTCTTTTCCTTGGCTGCGGCTCTCGCTGCACACTCACACCTCCCTGAGCCTCTGCCATGGGATTTCATCAAAAATACAAAATATTTCCCCTCCCCCAGGGGAGTGCCCCTGTGTCAACAGACCTGGCCTTTTATACAGCGATCAACGAGCTACATCCTCAAATGCTCCCTAATCCTTGGACACAAAAATGCACATTTTCTTTTTCAAGAACAAAATGTTTAAAAAGTAAAGAAACTCTTCCACAAAACACTAGTCAACTTTCCTTGAAAGGCCTTTGTTCCCATCCAACGCCTGGCACACTCGCATTGACACCATCCCTCTTAGCACATCTGAAATGCCCCTGCAAAATATCAGCTGTCCCTAAGCTGGTAGGCCCAATTGCAACGGTTTGGACAAACATACACCTCCCCCTAAACTACCATTCACAGGCTAACAAATGAGAGCTTAGGGCGACAAAGACTGGAGCCCGTAAAAAAGAGGGAGGGAGGGTCCCATGTGTCTCCCTTCACTTGCCTATGTCGTCTTCATGGTAGATGATGGAGTGGAACTCTAAGTCCTCGTCTGTGTAGCTGTGCAGAGGCTCCACATGATAGGTCCCATTGGCAGTGGCAATGGAGCCCTGGAAGAGGCCCTGGAGAACAGAGCCGTGGCAGGAGGACTGCTCCTCATCTGGAGACAATAGGAGCAGGCATGGCCAAGTTACGGCCCTTGATGGCATCACATATGGACATTTCAAGTTTTGAAAGCAAAAAGACTCTGGAAAATGTTGTAGGTCACCATCTGTTCATTCAGCTTCCAAATATGGGGTTACTTAATGATGATGAATGCAGAGGATGCACATGGCAAACATGAACAGAGCACAAAATCTTTGAAAAACTGACCAGCAAGAGCAATCAGTTGTTTGGGTGTAGACAGTGAGGGAAATAATAACAAGGTTTACCTCCACCTTTCACATACCTTCCAGCCTTCCAGAAAACACGTGAGAGAGGTCCACAACACTGTCTACATCCCCCAAGTCTATTTTGAAGTTATCAGAAAATCCCTCAGAGTCTTGTCTGAGGACCAAGTGGAAGTCCCTGAGAAAGGCCGGCACATGATGAAGCATTAATGACAAATGGATTCTGAGTAGAGCCCCCGAAATGTTTTCAGGGAACCCGGGAAAGTTTTTTTTCCAGAAAGAGCAGGGGCTGAGGGAGTGTAATGTAATGAAGGGTGTTACCGTTGGAATGCACTGAAGTTTAGCTGTAGCTGCTGCTTAGACACTACCTCATGCTTCACTCGCTGGTGAGTCTGATGTAAAGTCTGCCGGTCATATTTCAACCCCTCATAGTATTTGATGAATTGACCAATGGCACCTGAAGCTCCTGGAAGAACAAAAACTATTACATGCTTCACAACAAGAAACAAAACAGTAAACGCCCCGTTGTAAACACCATTTTAATTATAAACGAAAAAGAGATAATTTATCAATCAATAAAAGCCACATGCACACTAAAATCTACAACATGTGGTCATCCTGTTTACACTTGAAATGGTCTGGTATAGAGCAGTGGGATGATTTTGATTAAGTGACTGCTGCTCTCTTTCTGGTAATACGACTTGGATGACGGCAGTCAGTGGAAGAACAGTTGACAGTCCAAACCTCTGGCAAGACTCATTAAACAAATGTTCCGTGGAGGCGGACAGAAAATTTGGTTTTCATGCGCCCTGCACTCTCAGCAGGGCACGCTCTAAACCCAATCTAAAAGGCTATCACAGAGGGCAGGCTATTGATCAGTCCCTCTCAAGGCTACTGTGTAAGCATTTGAGGAAAACTAAGCTTATAGACGCCCAACTGCACACACATGACATGACATGACCCTAAAAAAAGGAAAGTAAGTCTAGATACAGGAAAAGAAATCTACCTGGATGGTATCCACTGAAGCATATCAACATGAGGACCCAGGAGTGTACAATATTCAGAACGTCACCAGCCATGTTATCTTTATGGTTTCTTTTTCTCGTAGCTTAAGTGCCTGAAACATCCACACAGGAATGTTAGCAACTTGCTCAGGCTCGAGCAAACCAGTGTTTGCATTAGACAGGACATATTCAGACATGCCAGAGTTGCAGGGAACAGAGCACATGTGAACAAGGGTAAGATTAATATTGCTCACAAAGCATATCTCCAGCATTGCTTAACTTGCACGATTTGTTTTCAGGCCTGAAACTGTGGCTTTGCTTGTGATTGCATTCTGAACTGTGGCCAAAGTCATACTGATGTGATTAAACCAAGGAATAAATGCCCCAGGGAAGGCAAATGTTTTCAAAGTGAATGCCTTCATATCTGAGCTCTGCGGGGGCAGTTAGTAGGGGGGTTAGAGATGTACCAGGCCAGAGGCCACTGAGATTCACCTCCCTCTCACGGGCTCTGCTGTTTGGCATGCCTTAACAAAGTGGACCACTGCCAAGTCAAGCATTTGGACTCCCAACCATGACCCACACCACAAAAACAGTGAAGGTGGATTTATTGTTACAGATCTCACTGGAGCCTCACACACTGTGTGTGTGAAGACCCAAGCACGTGTCCGACTCCGAAATATGACAATGACGCAGCTTCCCCCATCAATCCATTTCTGGGAATGTAACAATGAGCCCTGCCCACCACACTCCCTGCCTGTTGATTGGCTCAGGGAGAACAGCCTGATCTGTAACTATGACATCACAAGATCAGCCAACCCCCAAGGAGCCACACACTCTGAGTAAGGGTTACTCTAGGACATACTTGTGCTTTCCTCATGCTAACTTAGCTTTCCGTCACTGTCACAGACACCTTGCCGTATACCAAGCACAAGAGGGCTCACTTAAAAGCCACTTAGGAGGGCCACCAGTCATACCACTCACTCCCCTGCATAATTTATGGAAACTTCCCTTGGCCCTCTATGGTCCTTATTCATGTAATCAGCATATTAACTGGATGCATATTAGTCTCTGTTTAATGTGAGACCAACTTGAGTCTTTGAAAAGAATTGACCTTGGTGAAAGTTAAACAATAAATATGCAAACTTACACATAACACAATCTAAATTCATAGTATTGTCTTAGCATACATTACCTAACAGTGCATAAGTATTTTCAATGGGGTCAAGCCTATTTGTCTTTAGAGGTTTTTTTATTCATGCAATGACATTTGCAAGATTTAGAAGTATGCCATGGATATATACATGCCATAGATGCAAGACTCTGAAACGATAATAGGCAAGAAGGCCTCTCTTCCAGAACATTACAAATACAATGTGTGGCTGCTGGCCTCTGCTGGCTACTGATGCTACTTACATTACATTATCCATGCATGGGGATGTGCATTCCAGGTAGTTAGAAGTGTTGCAGCAGAAGTTTTTTTGACTGTTTGTGCTCAACAGTATCAAGAATTGGGAGTAACTTTAATTTTGAACTAGGATTAATGACCATAAGCCAACTAAATGCAACACAAAAGCCTCTGACCAAAATACTCTACTAAAAGGCATTGTAGTTTTAGTCTGCAACCAGTTTATGAAACATTCTCCAACTCACTGATTTAGGTATAAGCTTTTAGTATAGTTTTGCTGTTTAACACACTTCTCTTAAGGGTAAATGGCCAAAATAAATCACCTGTCCACAAGTAGGCCAATATTAAAAATTTCTTGAATCAAGAATTAACCAGGAGTACATACACATAAGTAAACAGGTTAAACAGCATAAACTACACATTTTCTGAAAGCCTATGATCTCTAGATGTGACATTCCAATTTCCTTAATCCTATGGACTTTACATAGAATTTCGTAATACATTTCAACTGTATTAAATTGATTTGAAACACATTGATTTTCAACTGAATGGCATTAACAGCACTGAAACAGGTATTCAATGTGTAAAACCAAATTCACATTAGTCAATTAGTCGTTTTATTGGGGACCTCCATGGTATCTATGCTGACATGGAGCCTGTCAAATTCAAAGTGGCAAACATAAAATAGGAACACCAAATTTGTAAGTTTCCGATTTATTAAAATGCATCCATAACACAACAGACACACACAATCCACAATGCTGACAACAGGGTTCTTGCCCATCCCTGAGTGTCTTGCCAGACTGTCACACCACACTTGTCACCCCAGAACACAAAAGAAAGTTAAGACAACTGGAATGAAAGTTTACAAAAAAATAAATACAATTAAGGGAAAACAGCAATATTAAAAACTCAGGCAGACATTCGTGTTTGTGGGGCGTCCTTAAGAGAAAGACAACATTTCTTTTTTTAAAAAAAGGATCATCTGAAATTTACAAAGCTTGCATAAGCATTGTACAAGCAGGAAAGCAGCACGATACTCAGAGAAATATGAAAGCAACAGCACAATAGTATTTAATATCGACGTCCAAAAGTTCCTCCTTGCATTCCACTGCTTTGCATTATCTGATTTGGCCGATTCATTGCTCCTGACATGGATTGCGATGTTCCTGTTTGCATATATCCACCACGACTACAGAGAAAAAAAGCAAAAAAAAAAAAAAAAAAAACACAAACAAAGAAAAAACAAAGTTTACTACCAAAAATGATATAAAAAGTAAGACTCCAAAACCAAATAATGCTATATTTTTCTGACATCTCAAAGAAAATAGTGTTGTAATGAGTTTCTTACCTGGCCATCCCTCCTCTGCCCATGTGTGTCTGACCAGGCATGCCTCGGTCTCCACCTAATCCACATTAGGCAAATCATTGGAGAAATATTGATCATGCAAGTCATATTTTTCACAAATTTTAGAGAAGGGAAAAAAAATCCCTCCATGTCAACTAACATCAATTACAGGTATATCACCCAACTGCATGCAGTACACATTAAAATGTAGTTTCGCCCAAAATGCCAGCTGTCTTGATCAAGAACTTTTCCTATTACTATGGCCACTCAACGGCAAGCGGTATAAATGGTATAGACGATATACAATATAAATATGGCAAACGGTAGTGACTTTTATTATACCGGCCAAGCACGGTAGCACAGCTCAGATTTGGTCTTGGTTTGCATTAGCCTATACATGTATTCATATATTGTAGGCATACACTTTCAAACCAACAAGCAGAAACACAAGACGTATAACTTTTGATTTCATACAGAGTAATGTTAGCAAAACTGATGTGCCTATCCAAAACTGATGTGCCTATCTTATCTTATCGCGCATATGAATTCATGCATTTGGGTCGATTTATGCAAGACTTATGTGAACCAAGTAATTTATAAAAGGTAGCCTAACTTATTTTGTCTTTACCATGGCTTCACTAGTTGTCCATGTCCTCGTAATTTCCTGATTAAAATGTAGTAGAAATTGTTAGCAGTTGCGGCCATCTCCCTCAATAAAACGTTTAGTTGCTCCCTTTGTCAAGGGGAATGGATGCAGGAACATCTTGGGATATCTTTATTTGCCTTTTATTCTAAACCTTTTTTTTTTTTTTTTACAATTTTTTACAGATTTCCTTTAGTTTCTTTTAATATTGTCAATTCTGTACCCATAATCTAAAGATTTCCTGAATGTTATTTAATTAATCTGATTCAGCAAATTTTAAATTAAATGTTGTTGTATTCTGCTTTCAATTTGTAATTATTTGACCCTGTAAAGGTCTGACCCTATCAATGCTGCACATTTGAAATTGTATTCGTTTAGTTATATGAAAATTACATCGTAATACAAGTTGCATACTGTCTATGCTTGAAATTATACTGCAAATTTAGGCTGTATCGCCCATCCCTAATAGTGACCATGGATGGTTTTATGTGAACGGAAACTGAGCTGAACCGAAGCATTCTTAAAAGTGACATGATGCAACACAAGCATTTTACAAATCTTTCTGAAGGATTTTAAATCTCACCCATCATCTATCTAATTATCTTCTCTCCTACCCTTGACTATATTTAAAAGTGCTTACTGAGTAATGCCCTGGAGTCAATGAACCAGAGATCTCACTAGGAATAAAATCCTTTTGTAAAAATAACAAGCAGCTGTTTGTTTATTTCTTCACTCTGACTCACTAGGCTGTTTCTAAAACTGCTTGTTTGGCTGATTCGGTGTTCCAAGCCATTGTAAATTCACAGATTGGCCTCTTCTCTTCTACATTACTCACCTTGCCAACTTCTGTCCCCATCCATTTTTCGTCCAGCATCCCAGTCTCGGCCATCTCTGGGGCAACAAGAAGACATCAAGCATTACAATAAAGTTACAGAGAACTTGCACAATCATGAGGTTTACAGCAATATAGTTCACAGGCCATCCTTAAGTCAAAAGATATAATTACTATGATGCCATCTCAAACTTCTACTGTAAGTAAAAACTATGCTATGATTCATCAGTTATCTAAACAAGCAAATCTTTCAAAAGCACTCCGTCACTATGTAATGCCAGTATGTGAATTGTGTTCACCTTGGGTTAATGCCGCCACCACGCTTCTCATATCCACCACCCCATGAATCACGGGAGTCTCTGCCATGTCTGTCACGATCTGAGAAGTGCTGTATATAACACAAACCAAGCCATCAATCTATCGATTCTTATCACAAACAAGTCACTGGAGCAAAGAATTGAGAAAACATCTTGTGCCTAATACCTGTCCATCTCTGTCACCCACCATGTTGCGAGTATTGTCCCTCCTGGAGTGCAGAACAAAGCAAAACACACCATCATTAACAGAAGGTAACCAATCCACTTGGCACTAAAGACAAGTAGTTAACACTACAGTCTCCATCCTACCTGTCCATCATCACGTCGTCCTGGTAGCGCCCACTACGTTCCCTGTGGTCAAAGTCCTGATAACGGTCCTGACGATTGAAATCTGAGCGTCCGTAGCGGTCATCCATCGCCATGCGTTTTTCAGGCCACTCGTCTTTCCTGGAAGGAACCCTAATTTGACAATGGTACGGTAGCTATTAAAGTTTCTTCCTTGAATAACTACCACAAGGGAGTTTTTCCTTGCCCCTATTGCTCTTGGGCGCTCCTTGTTAATGTCTGTAAAGCGCCACAAGATGATTCTATTGTAAATGCTGTTGTATAAATATAATTGAACTGAACTCACCACAGAGCAACACACAGACAGCCATGCTAATCTGTTCTCTAAACATGGATTGGATCCATGGATTGACAATTGGTTCAAGATTTAGCATGAATGAAATGAAAGCGGTGTTTTCCAGTAGCCAGTTTTCCCAAGTACCAAGTTATAATTTCTTACTGGCAGCCCTCTAACTCCAGATCCTAAATCAGAATCAGTCACACCTCACCAAACCTAAAGATCCAACATGGTACCAACAATACTACAGTAATACTTAGTCTTCTATTAAATCAACTATCTTCTGTCCACTCCACACTACTGTCCCATTTCTCTCTGTTTGCCAGCACGCCATACTACTGAATGCACTGTTGGCAACAAGTATTACTAACAATAGTCAACATCTTGCATCTCTGACCACATTCTGCTGATTAAACAGCAGACAAAAAGACTTAGCTGGGAAAGCCCGTTTCAAGGAGGTCAAAGAGCATGGAACAATGTTCTATGCAACGATGACCCCACCATGCAGAGTGGAGCATTCCACCAACTGTGTCGAGACAACTTGAGCTTTGTCCTATAATAAATGACGGCCCATAAGGCTGCTTTCTCTTACCTGCCGTCCATGTCGTAATGACGTTTGAGGGGTCGGCGGTCCTGTTCAAAGCGCAGCTGCTCCTGCTGCCGGCGGAGCTCCTCGCGCTCTCGATGGATGCGCTCCTGCTCACGCCGGCGCTCGTACTCCACACGTAGCCGCTCGCGCTCCAGAAACTCGCGCTCCATGCGGTCAGCGTCCAGCCGCTGCTTCTCCACCTCCAGCCAGTTGCGCTTACGCATCAGCCGCTCCCGCTCCTCCCGCTCGCGGAAGAGACGAATGCGCTCACGCTCCGCACGGCTGTCACGATCACGATCCCTGAAATAGGCGAGCAAACACCATTAATGATGTCCACAACAGTAAATACCATATATTTTTTCCCCAATTCCAAATGAGGAAGTAATTGTAAAAAAGATGTGAAAACATTTATGGTAACTCAATTTATTCTCTTCTCCTGTTTAAGATTTCATCTCTAAAAAGTCAGGAAATAGCATTGGTCTATTCAACAACCTTAAATTCTACTCCCTCATTAAACCCCCTTCCACACACACACCAAGTTAAACACTATTGCCTCTCAAAGAGTCACGTCCATCATACCCAGAATGCCTGCGTCTCTCGACCTCTCGGATCTCTCTCTCCCGCTGCCTCTGGCGTTCCCGCTCCCGCTGCTCTTTGATCTGGTCAAAGGACAGGATGTCTTTCCTGTCCTTGCTGGAGGACTTGCGATCACGACTCTTGGTGCTCTGCAAAAGGTGGTCACATTTCACAACCATCTTCTAGTGTAGATCAGCCCTGCTGCAGGGGAGACGCTACTTCACTTTAAGGACACCTACCCTCTCTTTGCTCTTGGTTTTCACGCTGATGACGGGCTCTCCTTTGGATTTATCCATCACTACTGTCCTCTCATCCCGCCCTGGACAAAAAATATTTAAAAAGAAAATCCAGAGAAAAATAAATGAATATTTGAAAAATAAATATCAACATTACTAAAGGCCCCTTGGACAGCAAGTTACATCTAAAAACGCCTCCACCAAACTTGAGTGCAAGAAAGAAAACTACAAAGTGCACAACTAACCTTTGCCATCTTTGCCTTCCTCTGAGCCCTCTGTCTTCTCATCCTTATTGTCAGTCCTTCAGATCAGAGGAACCAAATCAATCATGAGTATAGAAATAAAAACACAAAGCAAACACAAAACAAAACAAAACAAAAGCAAGGACACAGAACATACTTCTCAGGCTTGGAGTCTGAGGAATGCCGGCGGTCACTGCCAGACTTCTTTGCGTCGCTTTTCTCAGCTGGTTTCTTACCAGCAGGCTCATTCTTAGCCTGCAAGACAATCCTGAAATTAACTCCTGTCAACACACCTCACCTTCCTCAAAAACTCACAGTGCACACTGTATTGTGTTTCCAACATACAGATCTTTTGACACATAGCTAATCAAAATACAGGGAGACTGCATTTATTTATTTTTTTTAATCCAAATCTTAAAACAGTTACTATAGCAGAATCTTCCTTACACCTTCCCCTCACCTTATGTTCAATCTCTGAAATGGAAATCACTGACCAGATAGCCTTCTTATAGCATTGCAAGGAAATATTAGGCCGCTTCACTCACTCTCTCCACTGAGATCATTCTCCCGTGCAGCTCTGTCCTGTGCAGGTGGCTGATGCACTTGGTGGCCTCGTCTGTGGAGCTCATCGTGACAAAGCCATAGCACCGAGCGCCTGGGCTTTTGGCATTGGTTACCACTTTAGCACCGACAACCTGGGCAGACATTCAGCACAATAAGAGGACAGCTCCACTCTGATATAGCTGGCTTTCCATTTATTTGCATTAACAAAAATTTAGCTCAAGAATGTTGAGTGTCATTTCCAACTGAGGTGGATGGAAACCGAACTAAAGTAATAACTTGTGCTTGCTTCACATCCTGTTACGGTTAAATACATTAGGGACATTAGTTTCCCATACAGGGAGTAAAACGAGTTCTAACTTTTAGCTTTTGTTGCAGCATAAACACAGAATTCTGGGGGGGCAAAGCTGGCAATCACATGAAGTGGGACGCTTTTGGAAGTCCCCAACATGCTAACCACTTTGGAGACTCACTAAGCATGGCTAGAGAGCCAGGAAATAATTTTATGAAAATCCATTATTTTTACTCCCGTTTGTGTTTCCAAGAATTTTCCACTTCATGACATTCATTAACTTAGTCCTGATGGTACAATTTAAAGGACAACCTTTACCCATTAGATTTGTTTATGTTTAACTTGGAGTTCAAGGCTAATGCTCAAACAAAATAACACAGTTGAAGATTAACTGAGATCTATGTCATTAGTGGTTTCAGTTTATTCTTATACAGATGTCAACCAACCTTCCCATATTTGCTGAACAAGTTCTTCAGGTCCGTTGCTCTTGTGGTTGATGACAGGCCGCTAACCCACAGATTTCTCCCAGTACCTGCTGGAGCTAACCACGCACACACACAGCATGACTGGAAAGAAATGTATACTCCATGTTGCAAAACATGAGGCAGATACACTGCCATTTTAGATGGAGCATAAAGAGAAAAATGCAAACCTTTTTCATCCTTAGACTCGGGCTTGCTAGCTTTTTCATCATCAGAACTAGAGACAGAAAACACACATTTGATGAATACGAGATAAGTCTCACACAGTGTTTCAACCTGGCAATTTATACCCACCTTGTGCAGACAATGACATGACAGCAAAACTAAAACTGCTCACTTGTGTGGATTTAACAATGACGGACAGGTAAGTTGATTTTAAAAGCCTCCAAACAGGCTTAGGGGCAGCCAAGGACACTTGCAATGCATTACTTAACGAGGGAGGTGTGAGAGGAGGGTAGAGGAAAAGGGTGACAACAAAATGACAGCTTGAGACGGAATGCGCAGAC